>OW285235.1:138449833-139049833 GCA_935421215.2 Melolontha melolontha
GTGGTGGTATTTTAACCAATGAGAGGTGAAATAAATTTAAAATCTCATCAATTGTTGAATTATCGCGTCCCATTAGTAGTTGTCGAGATTCCAAAAATTGCGGATGCCATTTTCCATAAATTAGAAGCGTCTTAGGCAACTCTAAATTTCTTAAATTCACGATTTATTCATAATTAACTACAAAAAGTATTCAAAAATAGTTACAAAAGCTAGCCTTATTAATTTTCTATTCATTCTTATCTATTATAACGACACTGATAACGTATTTATTTAATTTTCTGACAAAGCATCATTTTAAATTTCCAAATTCAAAATGACGACTACTGACATTGAATTTTAAAACACGATTTATTAAGATTACCTTATTTTGGAACTTGAAGAAGATTTATTTGTCCTGTCCTTAATCAAGACCAGTTTTTAAGAAAACCGAGAAGATTTTCCCGATATTCTAATAATTCCGAAGAATTCCTTCGCAGAACATCCTACCTATACCGTCCATTTAGTTCATTTAATTAGAAGGTGCCTAAATCTAACATTATTTACTTGTTGTTTAACCTTATATTAAAATTTAACCAAATTAATTTCCAAAATTCAATCGTAATAGCCTGATACACGCATAAACTATTCAAATACTCTCCATTTTAACCTATATTGGCTTATTAATTATTATAAGTCACAGATAATCTGTACTATTTTAAAACGTACATAATACCTTAGATTCATTTGGAAGACCTCGTCAAGGATTCTTACTCCCCCTTTAGCAGCGGATTTGAGGGTATCACTAGCATTCATAAGTTGTTCAAACAAACAAGCTTATATTTCCAAAAGCTGAATATCAGTTCTAAAATCAAAGATATAGTACCTTAATTGTTAATTTATATGTAGTACTTATCTGTTAGTTAAACCAATTCACCTCTATACCAGATATTTCCTATGTGAATTTACCAGATAAATAAAGTTATATTGTTTTTGTATGTTTAAAAAAGTGTATTATTTTATTTTCAACGGCGTTAGCAAACGTATTTACTCAAAAGGTTAAGTATGATAAAAGTAAACATGAAAAGCTTTAGTACTGTCTTACCGTAGAAGTTCTTACTATTATTTCCTGGATGTCAGGGTACATAACTGGAATTTTTGAAATATATGCTTTATCCGGACTACTCAAACGCCCAGAGATAGATATTAAAAGAGTTTATGAGTCTCATAGTCGAAGTTTTTTTATATCGATAAATAATCAATTTAATTTCTATATTTTTCTTTCCAACCTTTTGCTAAACATACTTTTCAGCAATTTTTTTATAGGGCACAACAATATACAGGCTGATTCAAATTAAGTGCGCACTATTGCTATCTCTGTTATTATTGATTCTAAAAAGTAGGTTAAATTAGCAAAGTACTAGTGTTTTAACATTGATTAGTATGCAGTTCATGAAAAAAAATTGAATAAAGCATTTCGAGAAATTTTGAAATTTATAATTTTGTTAAATGGAACAGCCTGTATATTTTTTTAAAATTCTGAATGATAATGTTCTTTATAATATAAAAGTTTCAATACACTATTGTCCTAAAACGAATAATAAAGTATTTACGGTGGAATTTAGTTGATGTCAAAGATACTCTTTCATTCTGTAAAATCAGTAGTAGGCTTCTTTCACTTTAAACAGAACAAATAGTATGCCCTTTGTAAATGTCAATAACGTACTGAATATAAATCTTTCGCACGTTTAGTTATTAAAAATATTTTTTTTTATTTTGTGTTGTGTTCATTAGTTCTCTATTTATTTTTCTAAACATTTTGGTTTTACTTTCGTTGCTTAGTGTTTGACAATATTTCACTCATTTGGAGAAATGCGATATGTTGGAAGCATACATTTTATGTCGTAAAAATTCAATAAGGACTAGCGAATATTATGCTGAACGCTATCCTTTACGACAGCAGCCAGATCGACGTTACTTTCGAAAACTTTACAATCAGTTTAGACTGCATGATTGCTTATTTAGAAAGAAAAGAACAAAGAAAAATATCGTCGTCAACGAAGAAGTAGAAATTACAGTGTTAGCATATTTAGAAGCCAATCGCGAATTTTCCATTAGGGATGCTACTAAGGAATTGGCATTAAGTTATTCATCAGTTTAAAGAATTTTGAAAAAGCATAAGTCTATCCCCTTTAAGTTCAGAATCTCTCAAACATTACAGCCAGGAGATTCCGCCAGGAGATTAGCTTTCTGTCATTGGTTTGTTAGTTTTTGTGATGAAAATTTGAATGGAGCACAGTGTATTTTATGGAATGACGAAACAAATTTTTTAAATAGAGGCATGTTTAATAAGAAAAATAGTCACTACTGGTCTACTAAGGCCTCTCAAGAAAATTTATTAATAGTTCGTCCACATGCTGCACAAGTTCGATTTAGTTTTAACGCTTGGTGCGGATTAATTTGTTCGGTAGTCGTTGGTCCACTGTTCTACAATGGTACGTTGACAGGAAACAGATATCTGGAATTTATTCGTAACGTTCTAGAGGATTACCTTGATAACGCCAATTACCTGATGCGCCAAAATTTATACTTTCAGCAGGACGGTGCTCCTGCACACAACTACTAGGTAGTGCAAACCTACCTCGACACCATCTTCACATTCAATGGCCAGCACGCTCCCCTGACCTCTCACTTTTAGACTTTTTTCTTTGGGGATACTTAAAAAATGAGGTGTACAAAACGCGATACGACAACGTGCGCGAATTGCAAGACAAGGTCAGAGAAGTTTTTCGCTAATTTGATAGAAGGACAATCTTAGAGCCACCCAGAGTGTACTGAAGCGGGTACGAAAATGTATTGAGCAGGAAGGTGACACCTTTGAGCAGTATTTATAAATTATACATGTACTTTCTTCTTTTTAATTTAATTTTGTAAGCTGTAATATGTTAAAATAAACATTAAACACAAAATATGTATCTCTTTTGTCAATAGTTAGCGGAGCAATGACAACATTTAGAAGGAAATAGAAACTGCTATAACTACTTTATTATTCGTTTTAGGACAATAGTGTATTGAAACTTTTATATTACGAAGAACATTAGCATTCAGAATTTTAAAAAATATACAGGCTGTTCTATTTAAAAAAATTAAAAATTTCAAAATTTCTCAAAAATGCGTATTCAATTTTTTTTTCATGAACTGCATGCTAATCAATGTTAAAAACAGTAATACTTTGCTAATTTAACCTACTTTCTAGAATCAATAATAACAGAGATAGCAATGGTGCGCACTTAATTTGAATCAGCCTGTATATACATACCGGGTGTTCTACAAAACTTTCCAAAAGGCTATAACGTCCTTATTTATTATCTAATTTTAATGATCTATACATCAAATTAAACGGTTTCGGAAAGACTACATACAGCAATGTGAATTATGTTTTTGTCAAATATAATTTACCAGAAACGTGAGTCAATTTTTCCCTCTCAAATTGAAATTTGTTTTTCTTGACTTTTACAAATTTTTGTCACTCACAGTGGGCCATGAGTTGGTGTAGGCAGTTGCACACTGACAACGTTTAGATATTAATCATTTACTGTCCGGGTCAGTTGGCGTGAATCTTATAGCATTATTCGAAAATACTATTAACGGTAATAATAAATAACTAATCGTGTATAAGTTTTCTTTACTTTGCTTATTATTAATACCCATAAAATATGAATTTTGAATATTTAACGGCCATGCTTCAAATTTATTTCGAATGTGGCAAAAGACCGTGTCACGCTATTAGAATTTATCAGGAACGTTTCACGTTGAGGTCTACATTATGTTAAAGGGAGGTAAAGAAGTTCTATGGAAAAATAAAATATACGACTGTCTGAATATAAAATAAATAAATTGAGTAAGGGCGAACTATTATCACTTTTATCACTGTACAGTATTGTATAAGCCGTAGTGAATGTTTTGTACATAGACATTTAAGCAATAAAAAGGACCTATTCCTTCAACTATTCAAAACAAAACATGTGTTTGTTACGGTACATTTGTGTAAAAATATATCCATAAGTTAGTTATATGTCTGATGAAGCTCAGGTTGAAGCGAAACGATCGTTACTGTGTAAAGTAAAAAGTAGTGAAATTCATTAAAATTTGTTTTATTTTATCCCGATAATAGTTATATAATGGAATTTTATCAAGTAAAGACTGAAACAATCCTATATTTATTTCATATATCTTCTTTCGAAATTTCTATTCCTCCATTTCTTGTTAATTTATTAGTTCGTAGATTTTTTTATTTAATTGTTAACATTTAACCTCTGTTTTAAGAACTTCTGCTTGGATTGCCTAGATTACTTATCGATCCATTTTTCGTAATCTAATAACTAAGTAAGTGTTGTTTTAGACACTATCATTACATTATACAATCTTTCTGGTAAAAATTTTGGCTACAAGCACAAGTATTATAATATTTTCTTTATCAAATATATCTACTAATTAAATGTGATACGCGAACTTAAGATTTTAACAACATTATATCACAAACCAGCTGATCGCTTTTGAATTTCGATTCCTGCCAATCAATGTCACACAAAAGAATGTAGCAACGGGATTAATTAATAGAGCAATTAAACTAACAAGCCCAGGCCAGAAATTCTATTACTAACCAAGGATTCTCTACAAAAGAATAATTATCTTCTCTTTAATTAATAAAATCATGAAAGAAGAATTATATCAATACTATAATACATATAGAATAAATACCACAAAAAACAAGAAAAACAACCCTCAAGCTACTTATAAATGTGTCCCAATACCTTATATAGACAACCTATCAGAAAAAATAAACAAAACGTACCCATATAACATCAAGTAGCTCACAAAACCTAATCTTAATATCTTACATTCTAAATTAAAAAATGACATACCTACATTAAAGAAAACTCACGTTATATATGAAATTTCATTCAAAAGCTGTACCTAAAGGCGGATTCATGCCTAGACATCGGCCACTAAATGATCGAAATCGTTATAAATTTTGTTCGCCTGCCAGTTTTTCAGCGATCGATTGAGGTGGCAGTCCATAGGCTGTGGGAAAATATGACGGATATGGAAATAGTTCCTAGCCCTCATTCGCGATGCATTCGACAACACGACCCTCAATATCTGGACGCGCATTATTGTGGTAAAAAATGATACTGTTCCCTTTGCGTGGTCCTTTCGTCTCGATTGCAGCGCAAAGGTGGTCGAGTTGAGACAGATAGACATCGCTGTTGATGTTGAATTGCCACTTGCTGATTTTGTCTGGAATCCGCCGCTATTGATGCTCATCGTCGACATTCCACCAATAACAAATCCCATTTAAGATGATTTGCCAATGGATGATTCCGCCTCTGTCCCACCAAACACACCACATTGCCTTCTTACAGTGCACGTTTTTCGTTATCCCTATTGATGAAACTTCTGGAGAAATACCGACCTTCTTTCTTTTGAGGTCTTTGACAAGAAGCCATAATTCATCCCTAATGACAAGATTCTTCGGAAATTTGGACACGCTCGGCTTTATTTATTGTCGGTAAGTTCATGTAGGAATCATCAAGCCAATTTACATAATCTTGCGAGCTTCTTGAGACGAGGGATGATGGTTGAATTATCCACATTGAAGTTTACGGCCAGCATTCGAGTTGTCAAACTATTGTCCTCTTCCACGGCTGCCTGGTGCCTGGTCGTTGAAATCCGATGGTCAACCTCTTCCTGGTTTATCTCCCAAGCTAGTGTTGCCAAATGAAAATTGAAATCGCCAAATGACTGCGCTGCTTTCCATACTTCTCGAAGTGGTAAAACATACTATGACAAATATGAGTATGATTATCGAAACGGATTTTTATAACCTGAAAATAGAAGCATATTTTTAAAAATTGTAACGAACTTCGCCGCAATTTAAGAATTTATTGTGTTGTGTACGTCCTCAAAATGTAAACGAATTTTGGTGCGCGCAAATGTTCATAAATTGCGAGCAAACGTGTATATATTTTGTATATTTCATTTGTATATTTTATGTAGTTTTCTTTAGGTAACATTTTGTTTGGCCCGCGCGCAGTTTTGTTGATTTTTGATCTCCCACCCTTCACGCCGTCGTAGAGCCGTTGATCTAGTCTCTACGCATTTTCTCCCCACGCTTCCGCCACTCTGTCGTCGCCGACATTTTTGTGTAAAAGGTCCTGTTTTCAAAGTGAAATTCCGCAGATTACCGGCCAATCAGCTTACTTCCGTCAATAAGTAAGCTGGCAGAACGCGTGATACAGACAAGACTTTAAAATGAAGTCGAAAACAAAAACATAATCCCAAATTTTCAATACGGTTTCCGGGAAAACCACTCAACTACACAACAGGCACTAAGACTGATAGACCACATAACCGAAAAAATGAACATATCGACATCAACGGGCGTAATCTTTCTCGACATTGAAAAGGCCTTCGACCGGGTTTGGCACGCCGGCCTCATACACAAAATGAAACGTCATAAAATATCAAACACATTAATAAAAATAACCGACAATTATCTAAAGAACCGTACATTTAATGTCACAATCGGAAACGAAAAATCGACAATCGAACACATAGCAGCAGGAGTCCCACAAGGATCCGTCCTCGGACCGCTCCTGTATAACATATACACTTCGGATATTCCCACAATAGAAAAATGTAATATCGCACAATACGCAGACGACACCGCTATATACATAAGCAGCAGACGAATATCTTACATACACAAACAGTTACTAAACAATCTAGTCCTCCTAAAGGACTGGTACGACAAATGGAAAATTAAAATTAACCCATTAAAACCGCGGCAATTTACTTCCAACACAGAAAACGACACAAAAGGCCGGATGAAGTCAAACTCGAAGGTCACACAATACACTGGCAGGAAAAAGTTAAATATATCGGGGTCACAATGGACTCACAACTTACATACACGGCACATATTAAAGAAATAAAACGAAAAATAGGATTCACAACACACGCGCTGTACGCGATACTAAACGGCAAAAGCAAACTAACACTGGAAAATAAAATATTAATAATAAAAACGATAATACTCGCGGGCGCGACATACGCCGGAGAAATATGGCATCAAGCCAGTGAAAGGCAAAGACAATCGGTACAAGGGAAAATAAACAAGGTTATTAGACTCGCGATAAATGCACCGCGATATATGACAAACGCGCAAATACATAAAGAGACGAAACTAGAAACACTGGAAACAATAATATGCAAACGAACACTAAAAACAATAGAAACAATAAAGTCACACGAAAACCCCACAATAAGGAAAATAATAAACCCAAAACGGAGACTAATTAAAAAAGACGGACTCAAACAAATTAAAAGACGCGCAGAGGATAACGATATCCAATTAGCCGCGAAAAAAATAAAAAATTAACAGATAAACAAAGGTCAACACAAACACACAAAAATGTAGCAAAACACACAGCATTCCTTATAGGCAAAACAAACGTAGCACACAAACACACACCTACACACAATAACACAAAACATTCACAACCCCGGGTAATTAAATTGGAGTGGAAATGGAGGCAACTTCGACCACCAAACAAAATTAAAAGGACTCATATAAGTGAAATTCAATTCACTCTGTTCGGCTTTTATTCAAATGCCTTGCCAACTGAGCTAGAGCTACCCTCCCCCTGTGTAAACCTTAGCGGTGTTGCATCAATGTAACTTAGAGTTATAATAGTAATAGCATAAAGGATAACCGCCCCTTTTGAACTGTGTAACCCTTGGCAGCGTTGTATCAGTGTAGCTTAGGGTTATCATACTAATAGTATAAGGGATGGCCGCCCATTTTGAACTTTATAACCCTTAGCAGCGTTGCATCAATGTAGCTTAGAGTTATAATACTATTAGTATAAGGGATATCTGTCCCTTTGAATTGAAATTCATGTCTGACAGTGTCGTAACGATACTGTGTCATTTTCTTTTATTATTCCGAACAGCGTGCATCTAATATCCGTTAGCAAAAAGAGCTGTAGTCAGAAACGTTGTAAGGTTAATTATTATACCAATCCAATATCACCACATTGTCTTTAGTTTGACACCAAAGTAATGAGAACTGAAGACAATGGGGTAATATTGGATTGGTATAATAAACCAACAGCGTCGGGACGTTTCATTAATTATTATTCAAATCATCCGTTAACACAAAAATATAATACTATCATTGCTATGAAAAATAGAGTCACACATATTAGTGACAGCATGTTTTTAAAGGATAATTTAAAAAAACTATTCAACAATTTCATCAATAATGGCTATCCCAAACATATATTAAACAAACTAATATAATTCCAACTCTTTTGATGGTCCGACTGACGATAATGCAGACAAAAGTCACATAATTTACAGAAGAATTTCGTATATAAAAAATTTAACTGATCAAATTGTTCAACAATTTAGAAAAATAAGTAACATTTAATTTATAATTAGCCAAATCTAACAGGACAACTTCACAAACTTTATTTACACGAACCAAAGACAAAACACCCGTGTTAAATAAAATAATGTTATTTATAAAATACCTTGTCAAGAATGTGGGGATTGCTACATAGGTCAAACGTCGCAACTACTAAAACAACGGATTAGTCAACATAAGAATGATTGCAGAATTGGAAAGAAATCTTGTGCCTTGTCATTACATTTTAATAATCACAATCACAATTTTAATTATGACAATGTTCAAATTTTGGAAAAAGAAAATCATTACAAAAATAGATTAGTACTTGAAATGATACACATTCAGAAAGAAAAAGCACTCTGAATTTTAAAACGGACACCAATAGTTTCAGTGTCATTTATTCAAATTAATTTATTAAACAGATAAACACATAATAAATAGTCAATTTTAATATTTTTAATGTCGTGTGCAGAACACTGTAACCAGGGAATTTATTTTAGGGTCAATAATAAAATGTCTATTGATAGACCCCATTTTTTTTACAACCGGACAAGGATTCAACGTAAAAATCAAGAGAGAAATGTTTGGTCACTTGCATATTATAAAGACATGCGTGTGAAAAAAGTCAAGTTAAAATTTTACAGTTGTCGTTGTTTGTTTAAGTATATAATGTCGATGTGTTATTTGTGAGTTGCTAGTGACAATTATGTGTGAATTATTTATTAAGACCGCCAACGCCTAACTCTAGCTGTAAGTTTTCTTTTGTGAATATATTAGCGTAAAAGTAAAGTGTATTTTGCAATGTTAAAGCTACTCCTGATGAAGTCAAAAGAAGAAATATTGAGTTTATAACAATTGAGTTTTAATTAAAACAGACCGATAACCCAAATAGTAGTGTATTTTTATATATATATATATATATATATATATATATATATATATAAATATAATAACTTCGTGACCTTGGTATGATATGGTAAACCTAATCAGTAGGCGATTAAAGGTCTGTATATTACTTCAAAATATATGTATTTAAAAAACTCTACATGTTTCGGCTGTATACGCCTTTTTCAAGAGAATACAAAATATGAATGACAGGATATAAATGTCAAGTAATTAAGTTGCTATGGTTTAAATTATTCAAAGACACATTCTAGTGATAGTGATATCTAGTGAATAATAATAAATCATGCCTTAGTATTCCAAAAAATAGATAACAAGGTGTGAAAATATGTGTTGTTCGCTGCTAGCAATTTGTGTCTCCTTCTGGGTATGAACTTGTGTGTTGGTTGCTGCTGGCAGCTTGCGTCTCTCTATGGGTGTGTGGTTTTGTGTGAGAGCGTAAGTGTAGGGTTTTGTATGTCGGTGCGTTCGTGCGTGTGTTTAGTGATCGGTCGCATGAATTTAGAGAGGTCGGATAACCAGCCGTTGCGTAGGGCCGCCAACCCTTTCCTGCACGGAATTGTAAAGAAGTTGTCGGGAAAGGGTTGGCGGCCCTACGCAACGGCTGGTTATCCGACCTCTCTAAATTCATGCGACCGATCACTAAACACACGCACGAACGCACCGACATACAAAACCCTACACTTACGCTCTCACACAAAACCACACACCCATAGAGAGACGCAAGCTGCCAGCAGCAACCAACACACAAGTTCATACCCAGAAGGAGACACAAATTGCTAGCAGCGAACAACACATATTTTCACACCTTGTTATCTATTTTTTGGAATACTAAGGCATGATTTATTATTGTTACTAGAATGTATCTTTGAATAATTTAAACCATAGCAACTTAACTACTTGACATTTATATCCTGTCATTCATATTTTGTATTCTCTTGAAAAAGGCGTATACAGCCGAAACATGTAGAGTTTTTTAAATACATATATTTTGGAGTAATATACAGACCTTTAATCGCCTACTGATTAGGTTTACCATATATATATATATATATATATATATATATATATATATATATATATAACATGCCTTCGCAAACTTTCCTCATTAGTGACGGCCATGCTTTTTTTAATAGCTAGTAACAGTGCACATAATCTGTCACAAACGCATAATTTTAATAGTTTGGTTATGTCATGTAAATGTGTGGTATAATTAGTAATTTAGTTTTTGAAAATATATTTATTAAAATAATCAAAATTAAAAGGAAATAATACCAAAGCAGATGTTGGCCATTATTTTGAAGATAAAGTTGAACTCTACGTTTCATGCTTTTAAAGCAATTTATTTGGATTTCTTGGGTTATGTCAACACATGAATTCACATTAGAATTATGAAGATCTTCGATTAGTGATGTCTGGTCATAAAAATGGTATTATTTAAGTATGGAAAAATAAAATAGTCTAAAATTGTCAAATCTGGAGAGTATGGAAGAAAATTAATCATTCTTTTATGGAAAAATTCTTGACAAAAGCTATTGTTTTTCGAGATTTGTGCGCTGGAGCATTATCTTGCTGGAAATATCCATCCGTAAGTTCGTCATCACGAAGTTCGTTAATAATCGGCTCTAATAATTCATTTCGATTTCTTTCAGCAGTTATGGTTTGATTAAAAAATATAGGCCCAATAATTCGTCTTTTTGAAACTGCTAGCCAGGCGCCTATTTTTTGTAGATGTAGCGTAATTTCCACAAATTCATGAGGGTTTTCTGCAGACCAAATCCTCATAGTTTGCTTATTTAAATATCCTGAAAGATAGAATGAAGCCTTATCCGAAAAGAAGCATTTGTCGAGAATGTCATTACTATTTATGTTATTCAAAAACCATAGATAATACTATGTTCTCGTAAGAAAATCTACCTGTTTGAGTTCCGAAACTGCTTGAACTTTATATGGAAACATCTTTAAGACGGGGCGAGGTATTTCGGCTGTCTGGCAACAGGCAGCGCTGAATTTACTTCTACGCCCGGTCTGGATAATTTCGGTGATCTGGTGATGTGGTTCTTTTTTGTGAATGTGTCTGAGAATATCCTTTCTCCAGCAAGGGCGTACCGACGAGCCTGTAGAAAGGCGAAATACGTATCTACGTCTCTGGGGAGGGATATGTTCGGACACGTTCACAAAAATATTAATGGTGAACCTGTATTTGTGTTCTTCACACCAGATTTTTAATAATATTTTGTATTATTAGAAATACCTTTGTAGAATACTTAAATGTCTATCGGCCATTGTTTTTTTTTTTTGTGTGTCAGGTGGAACGCTCAAGCTGGCCTTAGCTTGTTCTCAGCTTAAGGCAGTGTGGGACTCAAAACGAATTTTGCCTACCCACCAAAACCACCTCCTTTGCTCCTCCGACATGCTGGAATCTACATGATCTGTTTTCCCTGATACATGTCGGGTGTTTCTTTAAAGTTTTCCTCTTTCCCTTTCCTCCATCTCTTTGGTACGCAAAACCTCTCCTACATACTCGTTGATGTTATCGAAATATGTTTTACCACTTGTCATTATGTTGATAATACTTCCTGTACTCAATTTCTTCCCTATCCTTTCCTAAAGTTTGTTTCTATGGGAGCTCCACCTTTCGCAGGTAATGACCGTGTGCTCTGGCGTGTCCCTAAGTCCACAGTAATCACATATGTCGGATTGTGTGATACCCATTTTTTTGGTGTAGGTTCTGAACTGCCCAGGGCCCGTGAGAAATTGCGTCAGATAGTAGTTCGTTCGTCTATATTCACATTTCACCCATACTGAGATATTAGGGATGAGGGACTTTGTCCATTGTCCGGTATCCCGGTGTTCGTCCCATATCTGTTGCCATTTTTTAAATGTGTGTTCTCTATATTCCTTTTCGGCCATTCTCACAGATAGCCGTCCATCGACATATGCCTCAGTTCTCTCCTCCACCAGTAGCGAGATGGGCGGCACTCCAGCGACCACCTGTACAGCACGGGTGGAGACGGTGCGGTAGCCACTTACCACCCGGACCAACATCTTCCTTTGGGTAGATTCTAGTACATTCCGGTATTTCTTTATATTTAGAACGCTGTTCCATACAGGTGCTCCATATAGTAAAATCGAGTTGACTACTCCGTTTAGTACCATCCGCTTTCTGGTACTTGGTCCTCCCACATTTAGCATAATTCTGGCCAGGGCGGACATGCGTTTTCCTGCCTTTTCAACGCTGTGTTTTACCTGTTCCCCAAAAGTGAGTTTATCACCTATAAATATTCCAAGATATTTTAATGCTCTCTGGGGTTTTATTTCTTGGTCCAACAGCGTAAACCGCACAGCATTCCTCTTTCTCGGTCCTTTCAGTACTATAGCTTCCGATTTTTGTGGTGCCAGCGTCAAACTGTGTCTGCGCATCCATTTTGCAACAATTCTTGTTGCCCCGTCCCCCACGTCCATGAGTTCTTTCACATCCTCACCTTCCACAATAACGGCTAAGTCGTCCGCAAAACGCGATATAGCTTGCACCCTCTCCCAAGTTCGTTCTTAACACGTCATCGTACAGCACATTCCACAGTAATGGGCCAAGGACGGAACCCTGTGGCACTCCCATAGTTACTTCAATTCTTTTGTTTCTGGTGATCAGTATGGATCGCTCCCGGAAGTACTCTTCCACGATATTCACTAAGTACTGCGAAATGTTTGTCTGCTTTAGTTTCCTGACGATTTTACTCCATGTGGCGGAATTGAAAGCGTTTTTTACATCTAACGCAATCAACGCTACCCATTTCTTTCCAGAACACTTTACTTTTTCTACGACTGTTAATACGGCATCTATGGCTGACTTCCCTTTGGTAAAACCGTATTGATTTGGAGAAAGACCGCCCCTCTCGGATTATCGTCCAATATGACTTTTAAAAACGATGGGGAAAATGTACGAGGGGCTGGTAAAAGAGAGGCTAGAAGCGGAAATAGTGCCGCTTCTAGCCTCTCTTTTACCAGCCCCTCGTACATTTTCCCCATCGTGTTTAAAAGACATATTGGACGATAATCCGACGGGTTTTCCATGCCTTTTCCTTTTCAAAGAAGCGGGATCTTTGCTTCTTTCCAATGTTTTGGAAACCGTTGTCGCATTAACAGCTCGTTCATAACTCGGCCATTGTTTAGCAAAGTTCAATAGTTGTAACTGAAGTAAACTGTTTTGTGAACTGAAATTTGGCTTTTGAACTGACAAATTATTTTCTTGCTTCATGGCACTCTTATTATTGCAATAACAAACTAGTATCTATAGGTAACATAATAATGTAGAAGAATTTAAAAAAGAAAAATTTTCAGCGAAATTTGGTATTAGGGGTTTCTTAAGTGATTTGTAAAAACTTGTCCTAATACTTTTTTGCTGTATCGCAATCGCTAGTATGACATTACTTGAAATACTGCTTTTTATTTTAATTATAGGTAGGTAGATATTGACCTACACAACTGATAAAAATTTTATATTGATTGCTTTCGAAATAAAAAGGTTGTTTAGGTGTCCCCATGAAAAATGAATAATACTGTATAATAGTATTTAATTTATCAAGAACGAAAAGTGACATTTTAATGAACGAGAAAGTTGTTTACGGCCGAGGCTTCAGCCGAGGATGGAATTATTTGCGAGAACCTTTAAAAACACTTTTCTTTCGTGGTAAATACAAAGGTTTATTTCATACTGCAAGTTTAATGAATTTTAAATAAAAGGGAATGGATTTATTTCATACTGATGTCAAAAATGATATCTATATCTCGGACAAATTATTCGTAAGGAAGCGGTAACTAATATTTCCATAGCGATGGAAATTTGTTACAAATAAGAATGAAAAAGCCGCGTCAATTTTCTGGGCTTCATTCGATTATTAATTTTTAAATGGATACAAATAAGATATAGCAAGAAATTCTGGATGAAGCTAGATTGCGTGATGAAGAATTTAATGCCACATAAGTCACGAAATCAATACGAAAAGCAATATCAGTTGTTTTGGGAGTGAAAAAAGAGTTAAAAAAATATAGAAATAAGATAACAAAAATTATAATAACTGTAGTCAAAAACGTTCAAATCTTCTTCATTGTGGTCCAAGTTTTCGATGTTGAAATCAACACTACGTGCCAAGGATGGTATTGATACTGCAAATTTTTTTAAATTAAAGGCGTTCTTAAAACGAGAATCTGTTGGTTATGAAGCTAAGAAATCCCTGATTTTGATGAGAGAACACCTAAATAAATTCATGGTGGAGGCTCCAGATGAAATACATCTCGTCATGAAGGTAGTATAATTTATACTCTTTTAGAAACAGTTTAAATTTCGTAATCTATTTTAGATTATAATTTCATTTTGATTATGTGGGACTCTCAGGCAAGTAGAACTATATAATATCTCTGTTCACGATATTTAGGATAAAAATAATATTCTCATCGTGGCAGTATCCATTAGACAAATAAATCGGAAGAGAGATATCACAGTAATTAACGTAAATTACATAGAACTGTATAGAAAGAATAGAGCATTGCTTCCGGGCATATTAATCACTATAAACTATTCATAAACTATAAAGAAAGTAATTGTAGTGCTCAGCGTATCGAAGTTCATACTATAGCCAAGGTACCGTCTCAGATAACTAAATATTTAAACTTGTCAAATGCAGAACAATACATCGAGCATTATTTTCGACGGAATTCTACAACTATGCTAGCGGCCGCTGGCGCGGCTTTTATTAGAATTAAAAGATATGTAGGGTGGAAAGCTCAACTGTGACCGAGGGATATCTAGAAGGTTCGATGGAGAACAAGAAAAAATGTTCAAAAATAATATTGCAGGGACAGAACAATGCTGCTTGAATGCAAGCCTGTAGTGCAGCAACTTGCAGTTTAGAAAATTCGATGCCCATCTCTGGATCATCTGTGTCTGAAATATCCGAAGAAAGCAATAAAAATGTCCCCCTCTTTTCTAACGCAGGTCTAGTTTTAAAAAACCAAGAGACTGTACTTTTAATGTTTATTGTACTAGCAAGTAGTTAATCAAGTAATGTTATTATTGTTACTAAAGTAAATCATTTCTTGAAATTTGAATAAATTTGAATTATTCCTGTCAACAACTGAAGTATAATTTTAAAGCACTTGAACTTTAATGTTTTATTTTAAAGTACTAACACTTTAATGTTCCATTTTTTGTACCATAAATAACCCGAAAAATGTCATTTTCGACATCAGTATGAAATAAAGATCTAAACTTGAATGTATGACAGTACAAAATGTAATATGCTGTCAGTTTCTATAATTGCACATTTATATTTTTAAAAACTCTTTGAAGATGGCCATAGCTGCCGAAATATGTCAGAGTAAAATCACCTTAAATAAATAAATGTTGAATAATAACACATTAAATGGAATTTTAAATTATATAATTTAAAATTTAATTTAATGTGTTATTATTAAATATTTATTTATTGAAGGTAATTTTACTCTGAATTTATTTAGGTGTTCTCTCATCAAAATCAGGGATTTCTTAGCTTCATAACCAACATATTCTCGTTTTAAGAACGCGCTTAATTCAAAAAAATTTGCAATATCAATACCATCCTTGGCACGTAGTGTTGATTTCAACATCGAAAACTTGGACCACAATGAAGAAGATTTCAATGTTTTTGACTATAGTTATTATAATTTTTGTTATCTTATTTCTATATTTTTAATATGTTTTCCACTCACAAAACAACTTATATTGCTTTTCGTATTGGTTTCGTGACTTATATGGCATTAAATTCTTCTTCACGCGATCCAGCTTCCTCCAAAATTTCTTGCTATATCTTATTTGTATCCATTTAAAAATTAATAATCGAATAAAGCACAGAAAATTGACGCGACTTTTTCATTTTTATTTGTAACAAACTTCCATCGCTATGGAAATATTAGTTACCGCTTCCTTAACTTTTACGAATAATTTCTCCGAGATATAAATATCATTTTTGACATCAGTATGAAATAAATCCATTCCCTTTTATTTAAAATTCATTAAACTTGCAATATGAAATAAACCT
This sequence comes from Melolontha melolontha, assembly GCA_935421215.2. Classification (NCBI taxonomy): domain Eukaryota; kingdom Metazoa; phylum Arthropoda; class Insecta; order Coleoptera; family Scarabaeidae; genus Melolontha; species Melolontha melolontha. The sequence goes on from OW285235.1 coordinate 138,466,265, forward strand.
TTGTATTTACCACGAACAAAAAGTGTTTTTAAAGATGCTCGCAAATAATTGCGTCCTCGGCAGAAGCCTCGGCCGTAAATAACTTTCTCGTTCATTAAAATGTCACTTTTCGTTCTTTATCAATTAAATACTATTATACAGTATGTTTCATTTTTCATGGGGACACCTAAACAACTTTTTTATTTTGAAAGCAATCAATATAAAATTTTTATCAGTTGTATCGGTCAATATCTAGCCAACTATAATTAAAATAAAAAGTAGTATTTCAGGTAATGTCATAGTAGCGATTAAAATAGATGCTCTATTTTAATCGCGAAAAGTTTTTACAAATGACTCAAGAACCCCCAATACCAAATTTCGCTGAAAATTTTTCTTTTTTAAATTCTTCTACAATATTATGTTATCTGTAGATACTAGTTTGTTATTGCAATAATAAGAGTGCCATGAAGCAAGAAAATAATTTGTCAGTTCAAACGCCAAATTTCAGTCCACGAAACAGTTTACTTCAGTTGCAACTATGGAACTTTGCTGAGCAATGGCCGATAGACATTTAAGTATCCCACAAAAAGTATAAATTTTTCGAAGTATTTGTGATAATGTACGTTCTACCCGAGAGGCTGCTAGCTAAATTTAATGAAGTCGGAGCAGCTATATTACTACAAGTAAATAAAAATCATCATAAAGCTATAATAGAGTTTAACGCGAGAACCTGAACGTCTACCCATCCGTCATCGAACTGTTGCATACTTGAATAACATTTTCAACATAGCTAGAAGTTTAGATATCTCTTACTCTAATTTGGAGATGTCTCGTCACAAATTGAAATCATATAACCTATAGTATTTATACACTCTTGAAAAAGAAAATCCTAATAGAATAATGGAGTATTGTCTATGGTCTCAATGACAGAGAATTAAAAAAAATAGTGTTCAATGATGAAGCTACCCTCAGTATTAATGGTGTTGTTTCGCTCCAGAACTGTAGATACTGGGCAACAGAAAACCCAAAATAGGTTGCCAATTGTAAAAGGCAATATTCGCAAAAAGTTAATATGCGGCGCGGAAATTTAAATACACGAATTATTGGCCCGTTTTTCTTTTTTGATACGCTAAATACAGAAAGGTTTTTAATTTTTTTAATACTGAATTAATTGATGTGATTGATGATTTACCACTGGATTTCCACTTCCAACTAGATGGATCCCCATTTCATAACGAAAAAATAGTGCGAGCATGGTTAGACGAAAACTTTCCGTTAAGATGAATAGGCCGTAATAGCCTTTTAATAGAGTGGGCTCCGAGATAACCTGACATTACACCACTCGACTTTTTTCTTTCGGGGACTATTAAAAATGTTGTGTATGCATCTAGACCTCAAAACGTACAACAACTGCGTCAGAAAATCCGACAAGCCTGTCGAGAAATTTCTCCAGAAATATTACGACGAGTTGTACAGAATCACAAAAAGCGGTTGGAAAAATGTATTTGTCTTCAAGGTGATTTAGTCGAAAAAATCCTATTTAAAATATTGTTAGTTAAATTGTTGCTTTGTTTTGTTTGTTCTCTAATGTCGAATAAAATTTGTGAATTGTTTTCTTGCTCCATGGCACTCTTAATATTGCAATAACAAACTATAATCTACTGATAGCATAAAAATGTAGAAGAAAATTATTTATAAGATGTAAAATAAAACAAAACAATTAATTTGTTTAATCTTCACTATATTTGTTATTAGGGGTTCTTATGTGATTTGTAAGAACTTTTTCTAATGTATCAGAATAATTGAAACATATTCACACCAGATTTTTAATAATATTTTATATTATTAAAAATACCTTTGTATTGTACTTTTTCTAATACTTTTTTGCTTTATCTTAATCGCTTATGACTTATGACATTACTTGAAACACTACTTTTTATTTTAATTATAGTTGGCCAGATATTAACTTTATAAAAACTCTATTCATACTAAAAGGTGCATTGTAGTGGCCTACACAACTGATAAAAATTTTATATTAATTGCTTTCAAATTAAAAAAGTTTTTTTGGTGTCCACATGAAAAGCGAAATACACTGTATATGAATATATTCATGAAGGTAAATTGCAGATCGCTTCTGGGTGTTTTCGAAAATAAAAATTGATGTTCTTACTAATTAAAATAATATATCAGCAATGTACAGCCGCTTTAACAACTTGGAATGGATATTACTAGTTAGAAATTTACTTGCCGTGAAGTATAGAAGATCCAAAAATCAAATGCTAACGCTTCCATTTAATAGTATTTATATAAAAACTTAACACTGAAGATTAATCTTACTCCATTATTTAACCCTAGAATGCATAAAGTGAGTCTTTCGGACTCGGTGCGCGTTTTGACTGCCTGTATTTTGCAAACGGCTCTGTGTACCATGTTTTCCGTTCAGAAATGCCTCTATCACCCCTTTATAAGTACTCTAACAATATTTTCAAACAGGGGGGTCACAAGTGGTTACACATACACCTTTTTTTGTGTTACTACTGCACATAAACATCAAGTGAGTCTCAGAGACTCGGTCGTTGCTACATAGACCCTGGTTGAATAAATCCCGTCAAACAACATAAATACAGTTCCACATATTCATAAATAGTTTATATTGAAAACTACTTCCCTACTCCCTCCACAGCCGCTGTTTCAGTAAAAGTGGACCGATCCTATTTGAAGCTGCAACTTCCCCCCTTCCGCGTGTCGTGGTGCAGTAGTGATTAGTCAGTTGTAGCGGTAACTTCTTTTGTCCTTTATTTATGCTCTTTTAGTCGTAATATAGTTGTATAGAGATTATGAATAGCTTCTGAATAGAAGGTAAGATTCTATTTTTCATATTTAGAAAATAATATCGCAACATTGCATTTCCTTTTTAGTAAAAAGTTAGATATTCATATGGCTTCCGGCAGCAGTAAAAGATCAGTGAGGTATGGCGACGCTGATTTTGAAAGCACGGTCCTGCAATGGGCAAATGAATCTGATTCAGATGTGTCTAGCTCCGACTGCGATTCAGAAGAGGAAGCCGAGGAATGAGTTCATCCAAACAGGAACGAGGAAATTGAAAATATGGAGGAAGACATTTTATCAGCCAGTGAAGATGAAGCTCTAGAATCAGATGATCAATATTTAGAAGAAATCATTGAAAATCAGAATTCTCAGAGTATGAAAGGAAAGAATGGGCACGAGTGGAAAATCGATGCTCCATCTCAGACAAAAATTGCATGTCACAACATTATTCGTTTTACTCCTGGTCCAAAGCAGCGCAACAGGATAATATCATTTATTGATGCTTGGAATGTTTTTCTTACCCGAGAAATCCTAGAAGAAGTTGTTGCTTGTACTAACAAGGAAGCAAAGCGGCAATATTCTGACAAAGGTAAAGAGTGGAAAAATGTGGAAGTTGATGAGATGAACGCATTTCTGAGATTGTTGCTGTTAGCAGGAGTCGAAAAACAATGGGATAGTCCGATAAGGGAATTGTTTTTGAATAAATGTTCAAATCCGATGTACAGAGCTACAATGACAGTAAATCGCTTTGAGAACATAAGACGGTTTATTAGATTTGATGATAAAAGAACGCGTACCGCTCGTTTGGGAACAGATAAACTTGCACCAATAAGATATATTTGGTACTTATTTATCAAACAATGTGAAACTGTTATGATACCAAAGGCGAACGTGACTATTGATGAACAATTACTGGGATTTCGTGGAGGTTGTAGTTTTATACAATATATGCCCAGTAAGCCATGTAAATACGGCATAAAGTTTTTCTCGCTTTGTGAAAGTGAAACTGGGTACGCTATTGATGGTATTATATATATTGGAAAGCATCCTGGAGCAGAAGTCCAACGACGTCTTGGAGAAACTGTAGTGACTACTCTTATAACTAGTATAAAGAATAGTTCTGGAAATTTAACCTGCGATAACTACTTTCACACTATAGATTTGTTTCAAAATCTGCTAAAAGTCGGTATCACCGCAGTAGGAACACTAAAGATAAAAAGGAGATTCCCATAGAGTTCAAAGCTTCGAAAGATCGTCAGGTATCCTCTTCGTTTGTTGGATTCAGTGAAAACTTAACCCTTGTTAGTTATGCGCCCAAAAAAAATAAATCAGTTATATTGCTTAGTACAATGCACCATGACAGCGCTGTGAATGAAGATAGTATAAAAAAAAACCCGAAATCATCGAATTTTACAATAAAACCAAAGGGGGTGTAGATCATATGGATCAAATGGTTACCAATTATACTTGCAAAAGGCAAACACGGCGGTGGCCATTTGCCGTATTTTCAAACATCTTAGTTATCGGTGCAGTAAATGCATTTTTTCTGTATATAACTGAGCATCCAGATTTTGAAGCACGAAAAAAACATCGCCGCAGGATTTTTATAAAAAACCTTTCCGAAGCTCTGATATTACCCTATATGACTAGAAGATCTCAAAATCCGTTTTTACATAAAATAACAGTCGAAGCAATAAAGATGTTCATTGAAATTTCAGTAAAGTAACAAGAGGAGCCACCTACGAAGAAAAGGCGTTGTCATATCTGTCCATCAAAATTAGGAAGAATGAGCAAACAGATTTGTAATAAATGTAAAAACAATGTGTGTAAGGAGCATAGTGTTATAATATGTAGTAGCTGCCATTAAAAATTCTTATTATTTGGAACAATTATAATAATGTAAACTAAGGGTATTTCATTATTTTAGAATATCCATATGGATATCAAATGGTATTTTGTATTTTCATTATTTGAGTTATTAAATTGTATTTAATGCTACAGAACTGTTTTTTCTAAACCAAAACTACTAACTACTAATGAATAATAAAGAAACGCACCAAGAAAAGGCAGCTAAATCCTATTTTCTCGTACTTAATGTATGTGAGTCTCAAAGACTCACTATATGTAAAAGAGTAAAAAATTTAGGTCATGCATTCTAGGGTTAAAGAATATAATGGGTTCATGATTGAGCAGACAATTCTATAATATTGTGACACCCAAAGGGGTTAAACATTGTATATTAAATATTGCGGTAACGTACAATAATAACAAAACGAAAATGTCTCGCGCGTAGGTAATTTATTGCCAGCTGGCGAGTTTTTTATTTTCGTCAACTTCGAGGTATTTGGTAATGAATAGTAATGATCATCCAATAAATCCAGGAATGGAAATTTAGTGCGGGCAGTGTGCACGGCCTGTAGCTTGTATTGTTTACAACCTACAAAATTCTTGCACGTAACGATATATACCCCCCACACACACAAACATAAAATGCTCTTACAGTGCGATAGTAAAGATTATATACTTGTTGTATAAGGTTACTGAAGAATATAAAAGAAAACATCTTTGAAATCACAAAAGTTACTAATGTACGTATTATTAACTTTGTAGTCCTGCTTGAAATAATAGGTATGCTATATAACAATTTTTGACTTTAAAGATGACCTTATAATCATTATTTACCATAAGTAACAAAATACAATACATCAAATGCAAAATACTAAACAACAGTTTGATGATAGGAAAAGATAATGATAATACAAATAAACGAGTTGAATCCTTTTTCCAATTTCCAGAATTATTTGTTATATACAACAGTCTTTAATCGATATCTGCGAATCGATATCTACTAATTTGATACATACATACCATAATTCTTCCTTATAATTGAAAACAAGACAAATGAGACTAACATTTTACAACTTTAATAAAGTGCATATTCATGTCAGCAATTTATAACGTTTACTATTATAATTTTTGAAAACTCTCGTAATGTGATATAGTATTCTTTATCGGTTACACTTCATAATTTTTTTGAGTTCTGGCGATTTTAGTATACTTTGTGGAAACTACTTATGAAATAAATTCGGTAACTTAAACTACTGACATTTGTCGAAAACGCTGAAACATGTCAATTCTTATTTCTAATAATTATAATGCTTATTGTAAGTTGCTTCACTTGTTCATGACATTATTCATTTTTTAACTACGTCACACATTTTTTTTAATGTACTGCGATATTTTTTGTTTTAGTTTTGGATAGTACTCTTAACAGCCTTAATAACAAATCCTTTTGTCTATCGAAGAATACTGTAAGTAAACATCACAAAAAAAATGGTAAAATGTATTAAATAATAGTATTACAAACAACCTTAGATTCATTACTAACGCAATAGACGCTCAAAGTGTTCTCCGTTCATTTGTTGGCAAACTCCTAATCTCTTCTTTAACGATGTGTAAGTTTCAGATGTAATATTTCTAATTTCCGTTCGGATACCCTCTTTCAAATCATGTAAATTATTAAGTTTTGTTTTAAAAACTTTACTCTTTAAATAACCCTAAAGGACGAAATCGAGCGAAGTTAAATTAGGCGATCGGCTGACCATTCTGTGAATCCCCTCCGTCCAAAAACTGAACACGAGAAAACTGAGTGATAAAATTGGTAACACTTGACGATAGTAGAATACAAGAAAAATAGTAATTTTGCTTTGATCAAAAAACAATCAGTACACACACAATCACATTTTCGTAATTCTCGTTGTTGTGGCTGAAACGTAAAAATTTTAAAATGTGATGTTGTTAATAGCCCTGTTTTTTAATTTATAAAAAAATATAGCATTCCATTAAAAAAAGCATATTACATCACTGCTCTGAAAGAGATGACGTCACTAATAGGTGCGGTAATTTAAAACCAGTGCAAGTTAAAATAAAAGTTGACCAGTTTTAGCGTTTTACAAAAATTTCATTAATTTTGAAATTACGGAATTTATTCTAGAAAGTAGTTTCCACATAGTATAATGCAACGTAAAATTATAATACAACGCTACTTACAACCTATTTTTATGTGAAATATAAAGATTCGAAATACAGAAAATAATATTTAGTATGATCTCCCTTTTTGCTACAACTGTTATAGTTTTTCAGTTTTCATTGGTTTATAGAATTTTCTCACACATCTAATGGGAACATTTATTCAATATTCCTCTAATGTTTTCAAACATACTTCAGGATTTTTAAAGAATCTTTCTTCTCTTGTCCAAATTTGTTCATTTAATATTTGGGTTGGACATTTTCAGCTGGTTGTCGTTCCATAACTGCCTTATCTGTCAGATGATTCCATAAATTTGCAATTTAATAGGTAGTATTTGAAAGTACGCGCTATCTGACTACCGACCCTGTCCGTTGTCCTTAAACGTCAATATAAAATATAACCTTCAAAACATTATTTATTATTTTCAATTTTATTTAAAACATTATTTGCTACAATTTATAACAAATGTCGAATATGGCCACCACCTTCTTGAAAACATAATTAGTCTCTTCATTTTACTCTGTTATTGATATTTATATATTAAGCAGTGCTAATTATTATTTGAGCACTTAAAAATGTAAGTATCTAGTACATGAAAGGCAAAGACATAATTTTTCAAATCACAGCTAAGCGAAGAAATTTACAATTATCTAATCGTCTTTTGAAATACGCTCTTTTCTCCCTATTTGAATGTTTTGATTTAAAATTCTAAGAAAGTTCTACTCCTCTCTATTTCAAAATTTATACGAGGCTATCACAAATCTCAAGTGTAAAAAATATATCTATAAATTTTCTAACTAATGTGTACCAAATACTGATAGATCCTAAAATTATGTTTGTGAAGAAAACTTCACACCGATCAGCCCGGTCAGCCCGATCACAAAACCTTTATTATTACTTGTGTCCGCATAATACCAGTTTATTTAGTAATTAACAGCAATCGACACCAATAATTGTTGCCATTATGTTTGAAGGTACGATGAAATTTATTTTAATTCGCTGGGACACGTAACGTGAGAGTGAAAACTATAATTACGTCTTATGAACGAATAGATGTAGCTTGTTGATAGCCTGCGTTATTATCGCGTTGAAGATAGATTGATTGATTAAGACTGTACATCCAATGGCCATCTAACGTGAGGATAATTAGTACGTGTAATACAAAAATTCTGCCCAAAGGATTGCGCTTTTACAATATTCTAGTAATTATATACAAGTTAATTACTTGTTTAATGCTGAAGCCTTTTTTTATTTTACAATTATCACTATATTCAATTTTATTTTTATTTGAATGTTGTAAAACATTTCATTACAAACTACTTCGTACTCAAATTAACACCAGTTGAAAAATATAAAAGAATATAGAGATAACTTGTAAAAATATGAATATATTTTATAAAATTGTCTTTGGATAATTATTAGAAACCGGACGCATCAGGTACAAATTACGATGGACCATATAAATAGTCTATAACATCGCTAAGTATAACACGGAATTATTGAATAGCACTATTCATCGGTTAATCGCATATCTATTTTTGTCGTTGAATTGTGACGCAATTACTTCAATATCACAGTTAAATTCCTTTCTTCATGGGCGTAGATAAAAGCATGAACAGTTTTTATCATTTATTTTATTTATTAGTTTATATTTCTTAAGATAAATAAGGTACTTATTTTAAGGTAGTTATTTTCTATTTTTCATTGTCTTAACTGTTAATTACATACTTCGTATTTTTCGTAATAGATCCTGCTTAATATCGTTTCATCGAATCTACTTCTCCCAATTATTTTGGCGTAAGTGTCAAGTGGATTTCGTTAAGCTTCAATAACTTACGCATACATTTTAAATTTTCATTTATTTAGATTTAGAACTTTGTTTAAGTTACTTTTTCAGATATGATATGGAAACGTCAAGAGTGGCATCGTGTAACAATGGCGAGTTGGATTAAGGGTTAAACTGATTTTAGGTCCATAGCCAGTGATTCCCAAATTTATTGCAAAGTCTGTAAAATATCGTTAAAAAATTCCGAGAAATTGCACGTAAAACGTCACTTAGCATCGCAAACACATACATACAAATTAGACCCGTTGTAATCTGACAATTTTAACGAAGAACTCTGTGAAACTTTAATGGCGGCAAATACTCCATTAGATAAACTGAAAAATCCTACCTTCAAAACATTTGTCCAAAAATATACTGGTCGAAATGTTCCTGATGAATCCACCTTACGCAAATATGTTTCTAAATGCTACAAAAAAGCAGTAAAATGCATTAGAAGCCATCTTTCAAATTAGTCCTATTAACAAGTACTGACGAAGCTGCCGATATATTAGGACGCTGTGTGGTAAATGTTGTAGCTGATGTACGACATCTAACTATCCCATATAATACATATGTAATAGCAACACAAGTTATAAATACAGGTGATGTGGAAACATTAGCTAAAACCATATACTAGGATATGTACCAAATGCTTCATTCGGATGACAGGTACATTTATTTGTTAGTGACAGTGCTGCATATATGGTAAAAACAGGCAGATTATTAAAGGAAATATATCCTAGTATGCTGTATAGTATGCTGTATATTACCTGTGTAGTACATGCTTTCCACAGAATCGGTTAATAATTCAGAGACACCTATCCAGAAGTTGATAGACTTGTATTCGCTTTTAAAAAAGTTTTCAGAAAAGCAACGTTGAAAGTAGCTCTTTACAGGGAAAAACTGCCATCTTTGTCACTGCCTCCCTCTCCAGTAATAACTAGATGGGGAATATGTCTGGAAGCTACTAGATTTTATGCAGAGAATTTCGACAGTTTACAAAGTTTCGTTACATGTTTAAATGACGATGCTCGAAGTACTTCTGAGTATAAAGAACTAATTCAAATTCCACATTTAAAAAATCAGTTGTACTTTCTTCAGGAACACTTTGGAAATTTGCCAAATCACTTATTTTGAAAATCAAAATCTAAAATTAAGTGATGGATTAACCATATTAGATGTGGCTATTAATAATTTGAAAAATATTCCAAGTGACTTCGGATGTGGCCTTCCGCAAAAGTTAGACGCAGGTTTTAATAGAAATCCAGATTTAATAGCATTGCGGCAATTGTGTATGGGGACAATGCCTCAAAATCTAACTGCTAAATACGCTGAAATAAAAGAATATATCACGTATGCACCTATAACCACTTTCGATGTAGAAGGGATGTTTTCCATCTACAAGGATGTATTCCTTTCGCGGAGACCAAATTTTACAAAAGAGAACCTTGAGAAGGTATTGCTAGTTAATATTAATTCTACTGTACTCAACTTGAACTACAAAACGAACAAATAAAATGTATTTTGTATTTTATAGATCACCACCCGTTTGTTTTCCAATTATATAAATACAATTAAAAACTCTTTAAAAACACAAGTTTTCAATAGTATGCCCGTGGGCGATGAGTCATCGGCCTCTCGTGTCTGGTCCATAATAATTTACATTTTAAAGACCGCCATTCTCGGTCGGCTCACAAAGACGTGGACGGACGAGAGGTTCGGGAGACCCACTTTACTAGCGCTTCGTGTGCTTTATGTACGAGTATATCGTACATGAGCAGCTCTTATAGTGCTAAGTTGTTTATAGACATACGAATACGCGTAGGTGTAATTCGAATGGAAAACATTTTTCTAAATAACACGCACTTTTATTTGAGTAATGCCAACGCAGACGCCAAGGCAGTGACGTCACTGCTGGCCTACCAAAGTGGCGGTCTTTAATAAAGTATTTTAGACATTTCCGATTTTAGAATATTTGAGTGTTTTATAAAGAAGTCTACCTAGAGCATGATTAACCGGACTGGCACATTACGGATTCTAAAAGCTTCTAGAAATATTTAAATTAATAATAACACTTATGTTTTCTGTGATAATTTTTTTTTTAATGTGGGCTGTAAATAATAGAATATTTGGAATCGTTCGTGATATAAGAATGAGCGCAAAACGCCAAATATTAAAATTAAGTATCCATTTAGTGCAATATGAAATTTCAAAAAATCACTTCATTTATACAATAGAATATTTTCTGTATTTACGTATTTACACTATCGCATATTCTATAAAATTAAAATGTGCTCAGTCCCTCGGTTTTCTCATTATCAATATATTCTCATGAAATCATATAAAAATTATATTTATTCATAGGTAATCAGCTGTTGATGTCAAAGACATCGAATATAATTGCTTCTGAGAATCCTAGCTGGAACCACTTTCTTGGCACTGCTTCCTTCCTGGCTGACGTTTCGTCCGCTGCTGTAAGGGACATTTTCAGGGCTGCTGGAATCCCAAAAGAAATCATGGACAACATATAGAACATACTTTGCTGAAGATTTAATAAAAAACAATGAACAGCGTTAATGATAATACATTTGCAAAAAAATAGTATATAAAAATGCGAAAATGTCGCAAAGGCGTCATATGGTTACTAATTACTTTTAAACACTTTAATATTCTCAATTTTAATTCCCCGTCTGCGATACTACAAAACCATTAAGGATTCAGTTGTCCAAACACTTCTATATGAACTAATTATTTCTTCGCATTCATGTCTATGATCATTACAGATTTAACATAGTTAAACAAACAACGTACTATTTAAAACTAGCACATGAAGCATAGATAACTTAATAATGACAATTTCACACCTGTTTGTATACACTTTGCATCAACAGCCTTTATCAAAATTCTCCACATTGTACTTATTCATATTATTGGGATAAGGGTGGAGTGAAATGTTGACTTCGTACAAAGATAGTGACCAGTATATCAAATAAATTTTATTTTCTGAATCTATAATTTGCTGCCAACTGCCGTTGATTAATATTCATTCAATTAGTTTTTATCCGTGTTTGGATTAATTGGAATCAAGTAACGACAAAAACTACATCCTGAAGAAGACAGTGGTAAGCCGAAAGCTAGAAGTTCACTTACGAACTTAGAATATAAATATAAGAAATCAGCATTAACAATAACTAAAAATTTGACGTAAATATTAAATAAAATTGCAAGATGCATATAGTAATACAGTAATATGGCATATATGGAAAATAAAAATTTATTGTGGACTAGTAATAGCGTATAAAGCATTAAAGACAAAAAATAAAGATCAATAAATTAGAAAAATAAATAATATAAAAGATCTAAATTGTTACTAAATTACGTATGAATAAACATTTGAAAAGATTGTGTAAAATAAGTAAAATAATAAAAAGATAATTTCTCATAGAAAGAGATACATAGAAAATATAAATATAAATTTATTGTAAAATAAGTTTATTATTAAGAATTATCCAAAAATAGAAATGTCAGGTGAAGAGCTACCAAGCTAAATTGTAAAAACGATATTTATATTTAATGTAAATTTTATTTATTTTATTTATAAATTTATCAAAATTAGGAAAAAACAAAAAGAATTTGAAACATACTTGAATGGATAAAACCTCACCATTTTTTTTTTAAAAAGAAAGTTTTTAATAGTATCGAAATATTATTAAAAAGCGGATGTGGAGAATAAAATATAAGTTAATATTTGTGCGAAAATTTCTTTCCAGTCAAGCTTCGAGCATGTTTCAAATATTTTTCGAATTGTTTTTGTTACGCACGCTGTCGATGCGGTTCGACTGATAGTGGAAGCACGTTGACACACTTTCCATCGGTTACAGCTGTGACTGCCCGATAGAAACCACTTCACTCGCTTTGTCTTACGCTTACCATGTGGACTGCAATGGCTGATTTGACATTCGTTTTATTGACATTGGCAATAAGTATTCTTGCATGCTCTTTTGTGACTTGATTGTATCTAGCAATGGAGTTTTTCTAGTGAAATTTTCTTTCCCAGCATCATGCACTGACGAAAGACGTGTTCGAATGTCTGAAAAGCAATTTACACAAATATTTACTTGTATTGTGTTCTCCACACCTGATATAATATTTTGATATTATTAAAAATATTTTTGTTAGAAAAAAATTTTTTAAAAATTTGTTAGTCAATTGTTTTATTAAAAAGTACATATGGTTCTGACAAAAAGAAACAGAGGAGGAGATGCGTTTGAAGGTAATAAAAATAATAGAGGTTATACGAGGGCGGATTGATATATAAGCTCTGAACGCCACTGTATGAGTAGTGGAAAAAGAAACAAGTTCTAATCCACAAACGATAATTTCTTCGAGTATCTCGTTTTAGTATGCAAAGTTTCATTTTCATGTGCATCGTCGCTGAGTAACGGTCTCATTTATCAAGCAACGATCCGTGATAGGATTTTTAACTCTGGAGGTCGCGCGCCCATCGAAATTTACAAGCGTTTGAAAGCTGTTTATAGCAACTGCAACTGTATGGGTGTGAGGAATGTTCTGACTCTCCACGTGTATGAAATTTTAAAAAATTCCACCCGAGCATAAAATCATGTTCACCAATTTAATTTCTGGGATGCAAAGGAAATCATTCATATCAAATATCTGCCGAAGGTCTCAACGATTAATTCAATATAATACTACAAAATTTTACGATCACTAAAGAATCGTATCCGTAAAGTAATGTCAGAAAGAAGAACGGTAGGAAGTAAGACCGCGACTACCCTTAAATTCACGAAAGTTTAAGGAGGTATTGAAAGGTCGAATTTTTTTTATCAAAGACTGAAGGTCGAAATGTTATTCGAAATTGGTTCAACAATAAACAACAAAATTTTTCATGGACGGAATAAAGAAACGGATTCAGCGTTTGGAGAAATGTGTTGCACAAAAAGATGATTTTGTGGAAAAATGACTATGTAATTGATAGGACAATAAATGAGGAGGGTTCATGCAAAAGCAGACATGTCCATTTTACCCCTAAATTAACTTTTTGTCAATTTTGTAATACTTGAAATGGTTTCTATGACTTGCATTTTTCAGAATCTCTCAAAACCATACAGATCTCACAATATTTTGCATCAAAAAATATCGAGTTCAGACAAAAGCAGACATATCCCAAGTAAAACTAAAATTGGACAAAACGAGACAAATCCCATTAAAAATAGTAATTTCCTTAATGATTTCATTGAAAAATAAGGCATATCCAAATACCATTTTTGCTTCTTTACGCTTCCTGTTTTACCGACGTCTCTTCTACTACATGTTGAACATTGCACTTGAGTAAGACTTGAGTGTTATTCGTGCTGTTATTGTAGAAGGTGTTGTTGAAGATAAACAGTAATAAATAAATACGCAATGAATACTACAGTTGCTGCAATCAATGTGGGCAGCAGAAAGAAGACGCCGAAAATGCTGAAACGCGAGAAAGAAAAACATCAAAGGTAAAAATTAGTGTTGAGGTTATATCTCTCTGTATCATTATTTACAATTTTAGATATTCTAATGCCGATCCAAATTTAAGGCACTATGTGCGGCCTTGTAATCACAATAGTAAGGCGTATAAGTGCAGTTTGGTAAAAGTAAACGATATTAAAAAGGCTAGAGACAAGTTTTACGAAAATCTTTCTAAAATTGTTCAAGATCAGAAGTTGTGCCATCTGGTATCTGTCTGTGAGCCGGAAAGACGTCGACCTAAGGATGGGGTGTCTCCCGAAAAAAGGAAATCAAAGTCTGTACATACTGTTTACTTTTTCCGTACATACAGGAGTAATAACAAAACAGAAAGTTTGACGGTCTGCAGAAACTTTTTTTTGTCTGTATTCGATATTACAAAAAATCGGTTGTGTACTATTCAGAAAATTATACAAAGAGGCAATGTACCAAAAGAAAACCGAGGAGGTGATCGTTACGATAATAAAAACATTGAAAAAAAGCAAAAAATTCGGGAATTTCTACAGAACCTTCCAGCATCTGAGAGTCATTACAACAGAAGCAAATCCAGCCGTGTTTATGTGTCATGTGAACTGAATATTAAAAATTTGAGCGAGATGTATAATGTGAAAAACCCTGATTTTACCACATCACAATCAATGTTTAAACGAATTTTTTACGGAGAGTTTAACATTGGATTCGCTTCTCCAGCTTCAGATGTTTGCGGGACGTGTATCAATTTGAAAAATGCAATAAAACAAAAAGGACCGAATAAAGCACAACTAATTACAGAATTAAGAATTCATAAACTTAGAGCAAACAGTTTCTACACCCTGCTAAATGAAACGCCTGAAAAAAGTGTTACATTTTGTTTTGACCTCCAGCAAATACATCCACTACCAAAAACACCTATTCAGGATGCATTTTATTTAAGGCAAATTAGCGTTTACAGTTTTTGTTGTGTTGACGTACAATCAAAAAATCCTGTTTTCTATACCTGGTCTGAAAACCTGGCGAGCCGTGGCTCAACAGAAATAGGATCCGCATTACTAGCCCATCTTAGATCTCTGGACCTAACTGATTTGGAACTAACAAGACCGTTTTGTGATGGTTGTGGGGGCCAAAATAAAAACTCCCACATTATCCATATGTTGGCCTATTGGCTGAGACATGAAGCCCCAGAAAATGTTAAGGAAGTTATAATTCATTTTCCAGTAAGAGGACACTCATACCTGCCGGCCGATCGTGTTTTTGGGCGTGTCGAAAAAATTCTGAAGAAGTACAGTGTAATTCTCAATCCTGAAAAATATAATGGTTTTTATAGTCAAGTTCGAGAATTAGGCAAAGATTGGAACCTGTATAATATCAAAAAACTTTCAGAAACCTACAACAAACTGAGCAGTATCAAAGATTTAAAGAAAATTTATATAAAAAAAAATATCGAGGAACACCACTACAGTCCGATACAAGGGGTGTCAATTTTTTCGTTTTGAAAATGACGGCGAAAAATATGGCTCCCTGATAAAAAGAGGACGTAGCGAAAATAACTGCATATTAGAAGACCTGCCATTGGGAAACACACTTTCTACGGACAAAAAGAAAAATGTTGTAACCCTATTGGAAAAGCAATTTAATAAAGATGATGGTCAGTGGCAGAACCTTCCTGAATTGAAGTTTTTTAAAAATATTTTGGAGGAAAATGTCATGCAGTTGGATGAACCAGAAGAAGAAGAAGAAGAAGACGCTGAAATATGTGATTGTATTGAAGAAGACAAAGAAATGCACATTTAACATTATTTTCTATTTTGTTTAGAGTTTTTAATAAAGGAGTAATATTTTTATTTTATGCAACCGAATTTTAACAAACCCAGAAATATCCCATATGAGTTCAAAGAAAACCAGACTTATCTGTGGGGATCATGCAAAAGCAGACAAATCCATTTTTGTTTGTTAAAAATATCTGAGGAAAATATAAATTGGTTTTGTTTTTATTGAAAAATGAGTTAAGAGATCACTTTCAGACCGATGTGTTCAAAAAAAATTTTTGTTAGATAAAACGTCCTTTGATGTAAACGTGTTTGCTGTTTTTCTCGAAGCTTGTTCATATGAACATGTCTGCTTTTGCATGAACCCTCCTCAAATTTACTTGACTGGTTTTATTATTTGTCTCTTATTATTATATAAAGTTTAAGACCTTATAAATCAATCGGCCCTCGTATTATTGTTAGAACTAAGGAAATATTTGCAGTCAGTATTTATGAACACCTGGAATTCAATGAATAGTATTTATACAAAAGTTTGCTTTAAACAAATTATACAACGTGTCCCGTATCGTTATGTTCAAATTTTAGGAGTGTAACGTAGGCTTCATTTCAAGTAACAGAAACGCAAAACTTATATATCCATTTTATTTATTTCAAAGTTACAGATACATGAATGTAATTGTCTTGAAAAAAAATGTAATCCTAAAATCAATAAAAACTGATTTTATTTAAAAAAGTTCAATTAATAATATTTTCGAAATGTCTACCTTCTTGTTGAATGCACGCTTGTGCCCGTAAGCCAACAGAAGAAGTACTTATTCGAATTTCATACTTGTTTTGTCGGATTTGCTCGGCAGCCAGGTGAATACGATCCAACAACTCTCCTCTTGTGTTCGAAACTTACGCGCAGACTAAATTTTTCATGTACCCCCATAAATAAAAGTCAAGGGGATTAAGATCGGGTGATCTGGGTGGCCATGCAATAGGACCACCTCGACCAATCCATCTTGGATAATTGACGTTAACCCAATTTCGGACAGCAATTCCGAAATGTGGTGGTGCCCCATCCATGTGAAACCCTATGTCTCGTCGAACATTCAGTGGGACATCCTCTAAAAGACCTGGCAGATCGTCAATAAGAAATTGAATGTAATTGTCCGCATTTAACCTTCCAGGAAGAACGACAGGACCAATCAACAAGTCATCGGTTAGGGCCGCCCAAACGTTAATAGAAAGTTCATGTTGAAATTTAGATGGGCGTATAGCTTTGGAATTTTCTGATGACTACCTGTGCAGGTTTCTCAGATTTGTAACACCACTTCTCGTGAACGTATATTCATCTGTCCAGAGGACTGTTCTGCAGAAATTAACATGAAGCCGTATGACTGTCTTAATATCCAGGTAGAATAAACTAGACGAGCATAATGGTTTGCCTCAGGCAAACCGTATACCCTGCGATAGTGATATGGATATAAGCCCTCACGTTTTAAAATTCGCCCAAACTCTCGTTCGTGGCACTCCTAGTTGTCTAGCGATTCGACGTACACTGAGAGTTGGATCCCTTGTAACAATAGCTACTCCTTCTTCCTCTAAGTCTGCTGGCAAATTTACTCCTCGGTCGAAAAGATAATCACGCAGTCCACATTCCCGAAATTGTCTGTGTACTTCCAGAAACGTTATGATATATCAAGAGCAAGTATTTAGATGTGCTATTAGGTATAAAAAATAAATAATTGATTGAAAAAATTAATCATTTATAGACGTATAAACATTTTATAAAATGTAAATATTCAATTTATAAATCCATCAATGAATCCGTTTCAGAAATACTTTTCGTTATTTCAGTCTTAAATACACCAGTAATCAGGTAGTCGATTTTAGATAATACGAAGAACACCAGTTGAGTCTTTAATAAACACATTCAACCGCTCAATTAAAATATCTCAATTCTTAAATGTATTCATGACTAGGTGAGTGATGTCAGTGCATCTGTAGTACCTTACTTACGTATACATGTGGTGTATCCTGTAAACCTTAATTATCATTGACAGCCTAACTCTAACAGGAAGTTATATTAATAAAGCTGACTATATATATGACAAATACGTAACACATTACCTATGATTCGTTCATTGAAATGACTACAGCAAAGTAATTTTAAATTTTCTTAATTAAAGTTGTGATTAGTTTGCGCGCTAAATAATGTGAATAATTAAGATTTCGGGTCACGGCGTTAACATCCTGAAAATTTGCTAAAATACTTTTCGATAATCTGCTGCAGGAGCTTAATGAGTGCTTCTAATTACCTCTTACTTTTGTTTTATCAAATGCAAATGTAATTGAAGACACAATGAATATACGGTCGTGATAAAAAAGCTAGACTTATATTTTTATAAGAGTGGCAATGAAATAAAAAACACGCTACTTGTATTAGCAAAAACATAATAAAATAAGTGCAGGAAAGCTACAAAAATCTTCTTTATATTTGTAATATATATGGTACAAAGGACACCGTAAAAGTTTTACAATATGCCACAACCGATTGTTGCCAGCTATGATATGTGCAGATTGAAATCTGTTTAACCTTGCACTGTAACTAATAGCTCAATCTTTCTGAATTAGTTGCTTCCTATCTGTAGCAGTGTAAACAGTTCGCTATGTCATCTTTGTCTAAAATTAAATACTGGTAAATTTTGCGCTAGAACTCTGTCCGCGGATTTAATATTGATTAGTATTTGCAGGAAATAATTTCTGTGCTCGAAAATTATTTTCCACAGAATATGACAGTATTCAGGTGATATAAAGAGTTCGATAGGTATGTAAACGATCGCGAAATCGAAGAATGTCTGGGCATTGACGCACCGGCAATTGGTGAACATTTTCAAGTGAGAAATGTTTATTCTCTTTAGATATCCCATACTTCAATCGACGAGCAAATGGCACGATACGTTGCATGATTGAGAAATTTTAAAATAGAACATCTCGTTATGTTAACAGCACTATGACGAGTGATGAAACGTTGTTTTACTAAAACAATTTACCCACTAAAGCACCAAACAAACTCTGACTCTTTGAAGAAGTGAGCGCGTGGTACTGGAAACACAAAAGACAGTAAGCGCAAAAGGGGCTAGGGAGAAGTGCTTGCCCAGAATCGCTTAAGCACTCAAAAGCATTTGTTTTTGCTCGAAACCAAACATCTGCTTTTTCCACCATGTACAACGTTCTGGTCCATTGCTCCAACGTATGTACCTAGTATATAGATTAGCCGATATAGCGGTGGTAATTCACTGGTTTGACAGATCTAAGATCCTGGGATCAAATCCAGAGTTTCACGTCCGAGAAGGTTTTCGGAAGTTTTCGTTATCGTTTAAGATGAATGCCGACAGCGAAATATCTTAAGTCTTTCTACGTTCACGCGTGTTATAATTGCACTTTTTAAGACAATATCTGTCAATGCTCCCTGTAATTGACGTTAATATGTTACGGGATGCTAATTAATAAATTATAATTAATTTATTCTAGTTCAGAACTAGAAATTCGATTTGATAGTTGCCGGTCTAGTAATTCATAAACGACTTTTAGCTTTCGTAATTTTTATCGCTTGGAATTAAAATAAATTTAAAAAAAACTCAACACTTGTCACTTGATTCTTTCGTCTAAATAATGTATTTGTGTCGAGTACTAAAGTACTAGAAGAACTAAATACTTTAAAAATACAACGGTTTCATAGAAACGTCTACAAATTCAAGAAATTGTTTTTGCCATAACTAGAAAGCTATCATCATTTAGGACTGCAGGTCAAGCCGATCTATTCAAAGTATGTGAAAAATATGCTGCTAGATTTTGATCAGGTATTTGTTAAGTAATATAGTAGCAATCGAAATTCTGTTGTGAATTATTTACTTCAAACAAACCCACGAATATCTTTGAATATCGCATATAATACAAAAAATTATAGCAATTATATAAAATAACTTCTTTTACATGCATGTTGCATGACGGCATTGTAAAAACGTGTACATTTTCATTAAACTACATGATATAATTGTTCCAAATACGGCCGTATCTCCAAAAATAAGAGCACTTTTAAAGTGTGCCTTGAATAAGCTGAGCTTAACGTACCTAAAAAATGCAAGTCGCGCATTTATAAGTTTATTAATTGTATAGACAGTAATAAAAAATACTTACTACTATATAACTTTAACTATATTTTTACTACTATATAACTAAGCTTTAGGATAATCACTTATTAGGTGAAATCTATAAAAGAATATTCTCCTCAAATGCAATTAATGTCAAATATATATTTACTAAATAACAATGTTGCTATTTGTTTTTTTATTTACTTATTATTCGGCGTATTGAGTAAAGTATTAAGTAAATGATTTAGACATAATTTTATAAATTTTCCATTGATAATCTCTACTCTTAACAATAACATGACTGAAATAGCATTATAATCTAATTAATTATTTTGGTTTAAGAAGAGATAGTGTACTTTTGCGTGGAAATTTTTCCATTTGTTCGCTGTAACATTTGTAAGTGCTTTCATTAAAAGTTAAGTATACATTTCATCGTGATAGTCAACCGCATTAAAAGTTACATATAAGTTTTTCACTTAGACTTACTTGAAATTAATAAATTTTAAGAATCTGTGTAAAGTAGCTCAACTTATTTTTGGTACAGGTGTATCTCTAGTACTTGTTCTGCCATGATTTTATTAAGAGTCGAAAGACTTGATTTAGTACAGCGTTAGATAACGATAACAATGACAGAAACATGCAAGAAACGTTGACAGGTTATATATGTATACAAGATATCAGACTTTTTTGCATGGTATTACTCTGATTGCCTCTTTGGGAATGCATGTAAACTGGTATATTTTGCAATATCAAAACTCTTCTTCTAAGACAATTCACTTCGCAACATGGAATAAAGAGTCCAGAGTGTTTTTTGATTCTCTCTTCCCTCGAAATAGCCTAATAAAACCTTCTCAATAACCCATTTAATTTCTTTTGTCTTGAAACCACTTCCCAAATTTTTCATAAGCCAAATCGTACCGGGCTTTCGAATTTTATGGAATCACGGTCTATAATGCACTTTGTGGGGCCTCTTCCATATCTCTTGGTAGTCCGCCTGAATCCGACATTTTTATTCGTACGATGCAACGAAATATTTAGCTAATAAAAGTAAATATTTATACTTAAATTAACAAACACCTGTCAAATTAAATGAATTAACTTAATACGACGTTTAATGTCAGATCAACTGGAAATTATAAAACTATAAGCACACACTTACTTATTAGCGTGCAGCTGTATCGTGTTCATAACCTCACAAAAGGGAAAACTATAGAGTAAAATAACGCCTAAGCATAAATTTCTTGGGTGGAGGCGCATAAAAAAATGAAATTTGTTACAAATTACAATATAATCTTACTTTACTTAAAATGAAATGCCATACGTCTATCTACTTTTGCAAACTCATCTATGACATATAGTGATGACTAGAGCTGAGGATGTTTGCGGTATAACCATGGTTATATCATGTAACCATAGTAATTTACTATGGTTACATGATATAACCATGGTTATACCGCAAACATCCTCAGTTCTAGTGATGACTGATGACTTATCCGACGATACATCAGGTATCACACGGCCTAGCACCGTCTAGAAGAATGTTGATGCAGAAGGATCGAGATAATCGAATATGCGAGAGTTTTCCCATGAATATAAATAACACTCAAGAGGGATTTAATTAATTCCACTCGAGTAATCTTATATAAAGATAAATATATAAATGTTCTTATTGTTAGTTATTGTTATTTAACGTATTTCGTTTTTATTGTTAATACAATCCCGAGCAAGCAGGTTAAATGTTTTGGACCCAAAAATTCAACTTATTTGTCAGTTCGTGCTATCATGCATTGATTTTATATCAAAATAGAGAATCCAATCACGCATCAAAACTTCAATCCCGCAAGCCCGTAGGACTGAGGGTCATCAATCCCGCGGATCCGCAGGATTTGCGGGATTACAAACTATCACAATGCTTTCTTCAGTTGCTAAGGAAACTAAGTATCAGAAGTTAGTCATTCAATAAAAGACAACTAAATTCAAAATAAAAGTAGCATTTATTATGAAAAAAGAAGAAAATGTCTATTTTGCGATTTATTCCACCTTGCCTAGTGATTTCTTCGACACAATAATATATGGTGGTTACTTCCGTTTGAAATACTGTAATATCTTTACGTAGACTCATCTGGATAATTGTTCTTTTTTCTGTATAAGACACCTTTCTCTTTTTTGGAGGTAACCATGTACCAGAAATATTCTGCCTGTTTAGGTGAGTCCTTTTCACTATTCACTCTTCTTTTAGTTTTTATTAAAATTAAATTATTTATACTTACAGTATTTCATCATAAACGATATTTTTAGTATATGTCAAGTTATTAGTATTCGCTTTTCCCTGTTGATTGGTGTCTGAAACACAAATGAAAACTTGTTGTTTAGTACGTGCTCTGGAAAAAGCAACATATAATTGTCCGTGGTCAAAAACTGGATTTGGCAAATATATGCCAATAGCATCGAATGATTGACCTTGCGCTTTGTTTATTGTTAAACAATATGCTAATCGAACTGGGAACTGACGTCTCTGTAAAGTGAATGGCAGAGTCGATGTGTTATTCGAAATGAAATCTACTCGTGGAATATATACATGTTCGATAGATAATTCTCCATTGAAATTGATAATTTGGACATTAATAAAATGATCTCCTAAATGATGTACCAAAAGGCGCGTTCCATTGCATAAGTTTGCTCTATCGTTTAGATTTTTAAGGAGCATTATAATGCATCCAGCTTTCAATTCCAATTTGTACTGTGGAAATCCGCTTGGTGTTAGACTATTTAAGAATTCAATTGGATATAAATTCTCTTCAGCTTCATCGTCACTCAGTGACGCGCCGTCCATATGGGCAAGGTCGTGCAGCGCACAACGCCGCCAAGGCCTTAAAGGCGCCTACGGCCACTTGTGATAAGTTAAATTTTAAAAATATTAAAAACATTTTTTGAAAGTTTACAACAAATCAACAAATTTACATAAAACAATTATTACAATTATTTTAGCATTGACAGCAATAATTTTATTGTTACTTCAAAGAGTGTACTTGATATTTGCATCTACACTGTTTTTTGTATAAATTTAACTTAATTAATATTATTTAATAATTAAAAAAGGTGAAAGGGGTATCTTAAGCATATAGGGTAAAGGCGCCTATCAGTATTTCGCATGACGGCGCCGAAGATACTTGGCGCCTTACTGTCGTCACTCACAATACTATCAACGCTTAAGTATGTTATACTGGCAACATCTTGCTTGTTATGTAATATTTGTTGATTTATAATGTGACAATCTTTATTTAATGGTGTTAAAATTGCTTTATTCGATACATATCCGAATCGAAGATCTCTGAATATGTTTTGAATTAAATCATTTAACGTATCCACCACACATTCATGAGGTATTTCAATAAGGTTGTTGCGCAATGTTGGCAATTTGTTGTTATCCAATTGGTCTAACCAAGCGATAAAATTTTGTTCTTCTGGTCGAACGCGCATGCTGGTTTGTAATTTTAATGTCCGAAAGTTGTTCCACAAATGGCTATCTTTAATTGAGACTTGAACAATATTTGCACGGTCACCTCCTTGTAATATTGGTAAACATTGCTTGAAGTCACCTCCAATGACGACACATTTACCTCCAAATGGTTGGTCATTTTCGCATAGAAAACGTAATGTGCGATCAACTAATTCGAAAATAATTCGTGTAGCCGTACTTACTTCATCCCAGATGATTAATTTTGCATTTTTTGTGTATCTTGCTTCATTCGATTGTCTTTCTATACGCGACGTTGAATTTTCAACAATAGGCACTGGCAACTGGAATCTTGAGTGAACTGTTCTGCCTTGTTTCAATAACGCTGCTGCAATACCAGTTGATGAAATAGACAAAATTTCGATCTCTCTCGCAATTAAGCACGTGAGAGCGGTGTTATATAGAAAAGTTTTTCCCGTGCCGGCGTGACCAGTTACGAAAAAGAGCCTTTCTTGTTCGTTATTATTATTTACTGCTTTCATTATCTTGTTGAATATTTGACGTTGTTCATCATTCAATTGATTTATCATCATGTCAGCTCGATGTTGTTCTTCGTTAATGTCGATATGATCTCCTAAAAGTTCGTTATTTTCTGGTGGATCATTTATCCCGTAATTAGTTAGTCTCCTACCATTTATTATTAGAATTGTTTGAATTTTTTGTAAAGCTGCAATTTCTGCTTCTTCCTCGTTTAAACGCTGTCTGTGTATAAAGTCTTCAATCATATGCAGTCGAAATTGCGTCCATAATGCTGGTGCATTATCCACTACGCCAAATATTAAAATGAAAGCGAATATTTGACGTAATTGTTTCGGCATGTCTCTGTCACACACCTCCGTCAAGCAACGTATCCATTCTCTGTCTTCTGAGAGAAGATTACGTTCTTGGCATGCTTCGCGAAATGTACCAAACACATTTTCGTTGATGGCTTTGAGGTCTTCGAAGCTGGTAGCACCACGAATATGTAACAATAATAGTCGAAGGTAGTATAATTCTCCATTACGTAATGACACATTAACTAATCTTTGAATGATTGGTTTTCTAGTTTGTTGTCTTCTACTCCACCAGCTGTTTCTCCACACGTAATATATCGGATATTCTGTGTATAACCATTGTCTTGAATATTCGTTATCTAAATTGTTAGCAAACCATTGTAACAATTGACTTGTGTTATTGTTTATGGCAATTTGTTCTTGTCCATCACGAAATGAAACATATTGTCGCCCTGGTAAGTGTATCTGAAGACGTTCTAGATGATGTGAATTTTCATGCATTTCCAGTTGTAGTATATGCCAAGAACATTCCGGAGGACTTAAATATCTACCACTCAGGTATGATTTTATCTCATCATAATGAATTGTCTGTTGTTCATTACCATTCCTTTGTTCATTGTTATCTTGTCTTTGTATTACTTCCATTGTTATATGGTCGCTTCCTTTGAAGAAGTATTTGTAAAGGTATTTTATTGTCCGAATGTTGACACATGCTTCCACATTAATATGTGTCCTGTACTTTAATAGTAAGTACGGATTGTGTGGAACAACATATACATTACTTGCCTTGCATTTAGACGACGAAGTTCGATTGTTCTACCGTTGTTTGGTCGTCTATAATTTATTCTTCCTTCTCTTATTGTCGCATTATTATACCAATATTTTGGAAAATTTTTCGTACATTTGCCATTGTCCATACAGACGCAAGTTGGATTATATATTCCACATGGACCATGAATCATGTGTTGGCCAACCAATTTTAAATTGTTTAATAAATGACGGTAAATATAATATTTTATTAAATAACACTTAATTTAAATAAATTATTATTTTTTTTATATGTAAATTTTGTGCTTTAACCACACTTTTGACACAAAAAGGAAAGAACATATTTAATGTATATTATTGTAAATAAATATAATAATTAAAGTTTTACATTATTGTCACAATCAAGGTTGATTTATTATTTTGGTTCATTAATGTATTCAATTATGGCAATAGGTAAAGAGTTTTTTTTGGTTGTATTGTGATGAGATGAGTTAGCAATTTAATTTTAAAACTTTTCAGATTAATTTATTAATATAGTATGAAGTATCAACATGAATGAATAATATACTTACTTTGGTGTATAAGTTTCTGAAATGGGGTCTGTAGTTTATTTCGTTCCTGTAACTTTGTTATTATATTCTCTCACCAATTAAAATATTCTATAGCTATTTTATGTTTGGATGCTAAATATGATTCTAGTGCTCAATCATTTTATTTTTGCTTGCAAATATAATACGATTTTGTATTACCTTGTAATTATGACAGTTGTCTAAGTTTAATTTTTTGACTTCTGTCATTTTCCTAAACTTGCCAATTTATGTTAGTGTTGGGCACTCGTTAAAAGTGAAATAGTACCATTTTGCTTTTAAAAAATTTTATACAATGAAATTATATTTATTTATTTTTTTTATTTAAGGGCACACAAAGTGCTATTATATTGGTGTTTTCGACATATTTCATCATTAATTAGCTACACTGTGTACGTATCGCGGGGACAAAGTTTTCATGCCTGGTTGCCACGGCAACTTAGCGTTTATTATATATAACTAGTTTATATAATAAGTAAAAAATTTTGATCTTCTGGTCGAACGCGCATGTTGGTTTGTAATTTTAATGTTCGAAAGTTGTTCCACAAATGGCTATTTTTAATTGAGACTTGAACAATACTTGCACGGTCACCTCCTTGTAATATTGGTAAACATTGCTTGAAGTCACCTCCAATTACGACACATTTACCTCCAAATGGTTGGTCATTTTCGCATAGAAAACGTAATGTGCGATCAACTAATTCGAAAATAACTCGTGTAGCCATACTTACTTCATCCCAGATGATTAATTTTGCATTTTTTATGTATCTTGCTTCATTCGATTGTCTTTCTATACGCGACGTTGAATTTTCAACAATAGGCACTAGCAACTGGTATCTTGAGTGAACTGTTCTGCCTTGTTTCAATAACGCTGCTGCAATACCAGTTGATGAAATAGACAAAATTTCGATCTCTCTCGCAATTAAGCACGTGAGAGCGGTGTTATATAGAAAAGTTTTTCCCGTGCCGGCGTGACCAGTTACGAAAAAGAGCCTTTCTTGTTCGTTATTATTATTTACTGCTTTCATGATCATGTTGAATATTTTACGTTGTTCATCATTTTATTTATTGATCATCATGTCAGCTCGACGTTGTTCTTCGTTAATGTCGATATGATCTTCTAACAGTTCGTTATTTTCTGGTGGATCATTTATCCCGTAATTAGTTAGTCTCCTACCATTTATTATTAGAATTGTTTGAATTTTTTGTAACGCTGCAATTTCTGCTTCTTCCTCGTTTAAACGCTGTCTGCGTATAAAGTCTTCAATCATATGCAGTCGAAATTGCGTCCATAATGCTGGTGCATCATCCACTACGCCAAATATTAAAATGAAAGCGAATATTTGACGTAATTGTTTCGGCATGTCTCTGTCACACACCTCCGTCAAGCAACGTATCCATTCTCTGTCTTCTGAGAGAAGATTACGTTCTTGGCATGCTTCGCGAAATGTACCAAAGACATTTTCGTTGATGGTTTTGAGGTCTTCGAAGCTGGTAGCACCACGAATATGTAACAATAATAGTCGAAGGTAGTATAATTCTCCATTACGTAATGACACATTAACTAATCTTGGAATGATTGGTTTTCTAGTTTGTTGTCTTCTACTCCACCTAATGTCTCCACACGTAATGTATCGGATATTCTGTGTATAACCATTGCCTTGAATATTCGTTATCTAAATTGTTAGCAAACCATTGTAACAATTGACTTGTATTATTGTTTATGGCAATTTGTTCTTGTCCATCACGAAATGAAACATATTGTCGCCCTGGTAAGTTTATCTGAAGACGTTCAACATGATGTGAATTTTCATGCATTTCCATTTGTAGTATATGCCAAGAACATTCCGGAGGACTTAAATATCTACCACTCAGGTATGATTTTATCTCATTATAATGAATTGTCTGTTGTTCATTACCATTCCTTGGTTCACTGTTATCTTGTCTTTGTATTACTTCCATTGTTATATGGTCGTTTCCTTTGAAGAATTATTTGTGAAGGTATTTTATTGTCTGAATGTTGACACATGCTTCCACATTAATATGTGTTCTGTACTTTAATAGTAAGTACGGATTGTGTGGAACAACATATGCATTACTTGCCACGTATCTGGCATTTAGACGACGAAGTTCGATTGTTCTACCGTTGTTTGGTCGTCTATAATTTATTCTTCCTTCTCTTATTGTCGTATTATTATACCAATATTTTGGAAAATTTTTCGTACATTTGCCATTGTCCATACAGACGCAAGTTGGATTGTTTGGTCGTCTATAATTTATTCTTCCTTCTCTTATTGTCGTATTATTATACCAATATTTTGGAAAATTTTTCGTACATTTGCCATTGTCCATACAGACGCAAGTTGGATTATATATTCCACATGGACCATGAATCATGTGTTGGCCAACCAATTTTAAATTGTTTAATAAATGACGGTAAATATAATATTTTATTAAGTAACACTTAATTTAAATAAATTATTATTTTTTTTATATGTAAATTTTGTGCTTTAACCACACTTTTGACACAAAAAGGAAAGAACATATTTCATGTATATTATTGTAAATAAATATAATAATTAAAGCTTTACATTATTGTCACAATCATGGTTGATTTATTATTTTGGTTCATTAAAGTATTCATTATGGCAATAGGTAAATTTTTTTTTTGTTGTATTGTGATGAGTTAGCAATATAATTTTAAAACTTTTCAGATTAATTTATTAATATAGTATGAAGTATCAACATGAATGAATAATATACTTACTTTGGTGTATAAGTTTCTGAAATGGGGTCTGTAGTTTATTTCGTTCTATAGCTATTTTATGTTTGGATGCTAAATATGATTCTAGTGCTCAATCATTTTATTTTTGGTTGCAAATATAATGCGATTAATTAAAAATGTGTAGATAGTCGAGTAGTATTGCTCGCAAATATAAAGTAATACGATTTTGTATTACCTTGTAATTATGACAGTTGTCTAAGTTTAATTTTTTGACTTCTGTCATTTTTCTAAACTTGACAATTTATGTTAGTGTTGGGCACTCGTTAAAAGTGAAATAGTACCATTTTGCTTTTAAAAAATTTTATACAATGAAATTATATTTATTTATTTTTTTTATTTAAGGGCACACAAAGTGCTATTATATTGGTGTTTTCGACATATTTCATCATTAATTAGCTACACTGTGTACGTATCGCGGGGACAAAGTTTTCATGCCTGGTTGCCACGGCAACTTAGCGTTTATTATATATAATAAAACATAACCTGTCAACCGGCCGATATTTCTAAATTATTAATTACCGACATTGAACTAGGCTGTAGAAGAGCCAATGAAATTCTTGAAAAATAAGAAGCTTTTGGCGGGATATTTGAATCACTCCTTCTTATTCTGAGACACACCATAGATATATAATAAGTTAAATGTCAAATTAAAACCGACGTAACATATATACAGCACGAAATTAGTGTTACGGGAAAAAAATTATTCGGTAAAGAATTACATTTTTCGGGTTTCATTAATTCATTTACGAATCGATGTATATAATTTAATTTAAATGAAATTATTCATTTAACTATTTTTCTTTTATTATTATTAAAATACGAAAAAGTTATGTACCAAAAGGAATTTGGAACAAACCGTGAGTCAAGGTTAGTGAAATATTTAGACTTTTAAATTTTTTGCTGTCAAAAAATTTAAATATTTTTAAACAAGTGCTTAGACAATTTACTTTGTCATTTAAATTGTAAATTCAATTTTTTTTTTTCTGAAAATCATATACGAAAGATATCTAGACATGCTGCGTAGGGTCTATATCCACAAAGTATTCAGGTAAAAACACATTTTTGACTTTTCTATACCAATTATAATCGCTAAACTCAATGTCTATATACAAAATATTTTATTACAACAGTCATTATAAACCGCTGGAATGATTGCATAATCGTGGAGCTAAACGCAAAAATTATACGCAAATTATAGTAACGATTTCAAAGATGTAAGCTTAATAAAATAAGTCTAGAGAACGCCTATAAAGTTTTACAAAATAGAAAACAAATTATATTTTCAGAACCGTTAAATTATTTTAATGGGATACAGCTTCAATATAATTTTTAAATTCAGTTTAAAATGTTGAGTGGAAGTAAGTAAATAAAGTATTTAGTTCATGAAATGATAAAATTTTAAATAAATGAATTTTTAATATATTGTAAAAACTTGCATCATCTATCTTGAAGTATTTACTAATTGATCGTTAAACCTAATAAAACAGAATCAAATTACATAAACAATTTAAGAGAGAGTCTAGGTAGATATAAGCTAATTTAGCAAAACATAACATATTATCTTGTAAATATACCAAATACAAAATACACAGCAATATGTATTATACTTTCTTAGTACAAGTTGTTAAATTCGAGTCCGACTTTACTAAACTAACTATGTAATTACTGTTCAAGCATATTCTTTTATAATATAAGAATTTAGATTAAACTAGTTGTATTATACACAAACTTAAAGCAGTATGTGCAATACCACTCATAAGACCATAATCTTAGGATTATAAATTTATTATGTTATTCAATCAATTGATAAAAAAACAATAATAGTATACCAAAAGTTAATTAAAAAACGTCTTACTACAATATAGCTTTAAATTCCGGATGCGATTACAACAACTAAGTTGTTATCGTCAGCAGTAAAAAAGTATTACACTCTCACACTTTACACATCACTATATCACCGACGTATTAATATTAATTATTAGCTGTTTGTATTAACACGGCGGTGATATAGTAATATATTGAATATATTGAAAAGAGTTTTTTTTAATTAACTGTTATAGAATAAGCCACAGTCACCGATTCATTCAGAATGGTATACTACCTTTAAAAATACCTTAGTAATTGCAGGTAAATAATAGTTAAATATAATAATTTTAAGTATTATTTTCATATGGATTTTATGACTTCGTTAAGCGAAGCAGAACTCAGGAATTATATTTAATGGCTTATCTCTAACTTAACACTAGTCTGTTGTCGTTGTTGGATACATAACTGTTCTTTTGCGGGTTATTAAGTAAGCGAACTGCGTAATCGCAGTAAGTGTGAGAACACGATCAGCAATATTAACACTTCGTCGAGAAAAGTATTCTGTAAAGAATAATTCCTCAAGATTAAATGTGTAGAAGAAACTAGTCAATTCAGCTATCCACCGGTTTGAGCATTCAATCAATACGCTACCAAGCAACATTCAGAAGCGACAACGAAGGAATTACATACTTTATATATATATATATATATATTGCTATTTGAAAGTTTTGCTGTTTGCCAAAAACATTAATGCTTTTATCTAATAATGTGAGTATTTATTTATTTATTTTGAAACACGGCGTTTAGTTTATGTTTATCGAAATTAGAAACTAACATTACTGTCAACATTCTTTATATTATTTTTGGAAAACAAAAACCGAAATTATCGTTGAAAGGAAGACCATGTTAATCACACCAGAAGACTGACATTAAGTCTTCGGAACAAATCACAATAGGATATGCAGAGGTCGCTCGATGAATGCTCATTGCATCGATTTAGATGCATTTTGAATAAAATATATGGACTATTCAATTGCCCTGTTCCCATTTTGAATTATGAACACAGTCTCATGATTTACTTGGTGGACTGTATATTTCATCCCCAAATTATGAGTCTATAGCATGAACTTAATTAGTGTGCTGAAGTCACAATTTTATATTATGTATTTTAAAAATGAAATGATTTCCCTTCAAAGCTTTGGGGTACTTGATTGTAGTGTTAGTGTCTATTTATTGGATCAATTAATGGGATGTGACAAGTACATGATCCTGATGAAAGATGAAATTATAATGCAAATATTAACGAAGAAAAAATAAAAAACTTGCAATTAAATTATTATTTCATAGATTGCTCAAAATATTACGAAAAATAATTCGCCAGAAGATGGCATTTCTCGACATTTTATCTTAAATAATTATTTATAATTTATAAATATTTAAACTATGTTTTCAATTTTTGAAAGTATTCTATGATATTTAAAAATAATATAATGATGTATCGGGTGGATTATAACAAATAATTAATGTTGACAGTAATGTTAGTTTCTAATTTCGATAAATATAAACTAAATGCCGAGTTTCAAAATAAATAAATAAATACTCACATTATTAGATTAGAGCATTAATGTTTTTGGCAGACAGCAAATTTACTTTCAAATAGCAATACATATATTTCGATAGTTTCAATCCTTTCTCAGAAACAAATGTTACTCCATTTTTTAAAATTCATCCGGTATATGCCGCATTTTAAGGTAAGAGAGTACTTTATGGGTTCAAGTTTCTTGTTTTATCCTGTTCCATACGTATGTTCGACGTAATTTTGGTATGACAAAAGTCATAACATTACGAAAGAAAGCAAATAGTAAATCCTGCTTGTTTTATTAACGTTTGCGATATGACTTTGCAAATAGGCGACTAACAAAGCTGATTAAACCACGGTCATGTGCTCTTTTGTGTAGTATAATACCACTTTCAGACGACTGTTGCAGATAACGTTTCGAATTACACAATATTGTTTAGTTTATTGCTTCTTGAGATACCTTACACCAATCTCGTTATAAGTTTCTATAGAGAGTAGTTGTAAATTTGATTCTGTCTACTTTTTAGATAGTAATTTCTCAATAAATGTCTATTCTTTTATATAATTTATAATCAAAATAAAATAAGATAAAGTAAGATGTATATATTATTTCCTTCCTATTTTATTAATTAAAATTCATACATTGAATTTGGAATTGCTATTAACCAAAATTATTCTTTTACAAAGCATAATAACAAGTGATTTTTAAAAACTTATGAACACTACACATCTTACTAAAATTAGAGGATAACTTAAAATAAATAAATAAAAAACTAAAAAATATATATTAGCGTTTATATTAAGGAATATACAAACAAAATTACACAATACAAATACGATCAAATAAAACTTTCTGTTCATCAAAGAATACCCCTTTTACATAAATTACAACACATTCTGACATTATTTCGATTAATTTCTGCAATGTTTGTTGAGAAACATTGTTCCATTCTCTTTATAAATCAGTTCACAGAGTAGGTGTTTGGATATTGGACATTCTCTTCTAACTAGTTTATCTAATTCTTTCTCTCAATCTATAAATTAATATCCGAACTTCACAATATACCTGCATTTTGCCGCATCTCAAAGATAAATTTTGCACAATAACATGTGTATTTGGGATCACCATTGTGCATAAACACATAAACACATAAAATTATTTTTTTCCGCCATTATTCCTTCGATTAAAAAGTTTTCTCTTACAACCAGAGAAAAGCCGTTTAATAGAAATATAACCGCCACTATACTTAAGTTTTGGCACAACGCATTCGGATATGCATTTTTCATTCCATGAACGTCTTACAAAGCCGCTACGCTTTTGACTAATACCTCGTATTTTAACTCATCTGTTCATGAGATGTTTGCCGATTGTTCTACTGTCTACTATTTTTTATGATTTTTTTCCAATTGAAACCGTTTTTGCTTATTGTCATGATGTAGGAACAGTTTTTGTATTGTAATACTATCGTATAAATTTCCCCCTTTTAGGTGATATTTTACTATTCTGACAACTTTTTATTTTGATCCTAATTAATTTTTCTGTAATTTAGAAAGATATGATGGTTTGTTTCTCCTATAAATTTAATTCCTTCGTTGTCGCTTGTGGATGTTGGTTGGTAGCGTATTGAATGAATGCTCAAACTGGTGGATAGTTTAATTGACTAGTTTCTTCTACACATTTAATCTTGAGGAATTAATCTTTACAGAATACTTTTCTCGACGAAGTGTTAATATTGCTGATCGTGTTCTCACACTTACTGCGATTATGCAGTTCGCTTACTTAATAACACGCAAAAGAACAGTTGTGTATCCAACAACGACAACAGACTAGTGTTAAGGTAGAGATAAGCCATTAAATATAATTCCTGGGTTCTGCTTCGCTTAACGAAGTCATAAAATCTATATCCAAATAATACTTAAAATTATTATATTTAACTATTATTTACCTGTAATTACTAAGGTATTTTTAAAAGTAGTATACCATTCTGAATGAATCGGTGACTGTGGCTTATTCTATAACAGTTAATTAAAAAAAACTCTTTTTAATATACTTTTAAATCCGAGATACGTATTTCACATCACTATATCACCGCCGTATTAATACAAACAGCTAATAATTAATAATAATACGTCGGTGATATAGTGATGTGTAATACTCTTTTACTGCTGACGATAACAACTTAGTTGTTGTAATCGCATTCGGCATTTAAAATTTCGGTTTTGGGAAACAAAAATCATGACAGGAATAATTTTTAAATATTCGCATATTAATAAGGAACAGTCTGTATATCTCTGACATTGCGCAAAATGTATTATAAAATAAGTCTAATCATTAATGTGTCTAGCAACGTAGAATATTGAATAAAGTATGGGCGGGTAATATTTACGTATTCACTGGTTTTCTTATCTTTTGCTTAAATACGTACTTTCTTTCTGTGTCTACGCCTGAGAGTAATTACTCATCTTCGAACGTTTTCAGAGGGCGCTCGGGATTTTCACTTCTGTTTGCAATGCAATCTTCGTGGAGGCCCTTTTTATTGTTTAAATAATGTGATAAAGAAATAGTTAAAATCATATCAACATTTATCGCAACAACTGACTAAAAATGTATGTTATCATTTTTGGTATAATTTTGCGTACTTGTGACCTGGTGGAGACAATAATAATAATAATAATAATTGTTTATTTGCCCAACAGGTTCATACCCAGTAATAGGGCAAAAACTGTGTAATACATACATACATACATACATATGACAAAACAGAAAAAAATAAAAATTTAGTAACAGTTAATTTACAGATATACATAAATAAACAAAAAGTGTACATTAATAAATTGAAACACATCCATACGCATCCATACGCATCCATACACATCCATACGCAAACTCATTTAATGTTTTCACCAGTAAATATATCGTAGATTGCATCAGCATTACGCATCATGTGATAAACAGGTGATTTCATTAACTGAAGGTACATTAAATCGAACAGCAGCTAATATCCCAGAGCAGTCAATACTATTGGCGACAAGTTTAAATAAGTAACGAGCACTTTGTTCAATCCTCCGATCAGTAAGTGTCTGGAACCCAAAACGTAGCCTTAGTACATTATAGGAAACATTTTTGTCTGGGTACACTCCAGTATTTTTGAAAATCAAGAATTTCAAAAAGCGTCGCTGTACACGCTCAATAGGAAGTTGCTGCGATATATACTGAGGGAACCAAACGACAGACCCATATTCCAATTTAGGA
This sequence comes from Melolontha melolontha, assembly GCA_935421215.2. Lineage (NCBI taxonomy): Eukaryota > Metazoa > Arthropoda > Insecta > Coleoptera > Scarabaeidae > Melolontha > Melolontha melolontha. Next base: position 138,501,400 of record OW285235.1, read on the forward strand.
AGAACAAGAGCGAAATATAAAGACTCCAGAAGCGCAACATCATTGAAATATTTACAAGTTCTGATAGTAAATCCCCACATTCTTGAGGCGGACGAACAAATTTTTTGAACTTGACTGTTAAACGATAAAGATGAATCAAATGACACACCAAGATCCTTAATTTCACTCCTGCTGGTGAGTGGAACATCATAAATTGAATAGGAGGACAAGTATGGACGGTTTTTCTTAGCGAAAGTCATAGCATAACATTTGTTAACGTTCGAAACAAGCTTATTCCTTTCGGACCAACTGCCAGTCCACTCAAGTTATCCTGAAGCAAGTCTACATCGCGTTGATTATGTATGCAATGAAAGGGCTTAAGGTCATCTCCATATGCTAATACTTGACAAGACATTCATGGAAACAAATCATTGATGTATATATTAAAAAGCAAAGGTCCCAAACTCGATCTTTGTGGAACTCCAGATAATGTAACAAATTCCAATGACTTAAAACAATTATAGAAAACATATCCATATCCGTTGGACAAGTAAGAGTTGATTAACTTACAAAAAGCAATATTCAGACCAAAACAATTACGTTTCTGTATAAGAAGTTTATGATTAATTGTATCAAAAGCCTTGGACAAATCTGTATAAATAACGTCAACCTGTCCCTGGCAATCCAACTCTTCACATACGTATTGGGTAAAACTCACAAGATTAGTAATAGTCGAGCATCCTGTCATAAAACCATGTTGAACAGCTGATATATGGGAACGAACAAAAGTATAAATTGAATTATATATAACTTGCTCAAAAATTTTGGCAAAATTGAAAGTATGGATATAGGTCTGTAATTACATACATCCGTAGTCTTACCATTTTTGAAGACGGGCACTATGCGCGCACGTTTCCATCTATCAGGAAAAGTTGACGTTCTGACAGCAAGGTTAAATATTTTGGTGAGCGGCTGTGAAAGAACGAAGCAAAAATCTCTAACCACGAAGCTTGGAATTTGATCATCACCAGCAGTGAATTTGTTTGGAAATGTAAACATAATACTTTCAATACTTTCCTGTGTTACAGGGTAGATGGCAAGCGACTCAAATAGTGTAAAAGTATCAGGTACAGTATCAAAATCCGCACCCGAATAGGCTACGGAGAAATGTGATGCAAAACAATCGACGATGTCTTGTGGTGAATCAGTCCAAATTCCATTGTAAAGTAATTTGCCAGGAATCCGTGAAGTACCCTGCCTTGCACGCACAAAAGACCAAATTTCTTTCGTATTTTCTTTGATAGAAGTTGAAGTTGAAGTAGAAGTCCATGCCATTCAAGTATTCTTTATAACTACTAGAAATTTGTAACTTCGTCAAGCTTCTCATAAAACCCCTTTTATCTTAGTGAGTACAAAAGAAAGAGAAGCTTGACAAAGTTACATTCATTGTTACTGAATAGTGATTTTTTTTTACCTACAATGGACTTACCATTATTAACATTTTTTCTGTATTCAATTTCGTGACCTTGAATTGATATTTGCAATATTAGGAAGTACACAACATGTATGAATATTTTTTGCTGCTTCCTGCTCTAGTTGGATGGTATAACAATAGCCTATGTCAAGAAAGACACCTAAATCTGCCCTATAGCACACCATTTGTTCTCTCTATAACGTTTCTGGTTTTGTTTAACTGTTTCTTGGAATTTGATTCGATTGTGCCTTCTTGTACATTATCAAACGATGTGAAAAGCCACAGCTCAAGAGGATAATCACTAGAGTGGACCAATTCGGAGCGAAAGCAGAGGCGTGACTAACGAATTGGTTCCCGCATGCGAAACATTAATATCTAGAGATATACTATCACGAACGGTGCTGTTATTATGTTAGATACAAAAAAAATGTAAGATGGTTTTTCTAGATTATGAAACGTTCTCGATGATACGTATAAAAAATAAAATCTAAAATGTATGTAATTAGATGATTAAAAAAAAACTTACCATCTTATGCGTTTTCCGTGACTTGAAAATCTGGAGAAGCGCGGTGAAATATTGTTAACATAAGGTGCGTCTCCAAAGTTATTTCTCGAAAACGCGTCCGCCGTGAGGAAAATATGTCCTTGTATAAAGAAAACGATCGCTCCACATCTAGTGATGTGATGTTTGCATAATTAATCTGTAGACGAACCTTCACAAATTTGTCTAAGTCTGGCAAAATCTAAATCTTTATCTAAAACACTTTCAAACTTACTTAAAACACTCATTTCTTGCGTCTTCTATCGAACATAGCTGTGCGTGTGTATGTTTCACAACTAGCACTGATTCCTGTAACGATAGCGAAGAATTTTGTAGGTTTTCTAATGCATGCACTATTCCGAAGTAATTGTTGTGAATAGTTTGTAAACCACTTTTAACCTGACAATTTTGAAATTTTTTCCGACTTTCTTCGATAGCGGCACTATCTTTCGGATTAAATAATAAAACCACTTTTTTACACCCTCAAAATATTTAAGATAGTAAAATGCTGCTCGTAGCCATGTTCCCCATCGTATCAGAATCGGCTGTGGTGGCTCAGGGGTATGGGGACACAATTCGTGAAATTTCCGAATACGTTTTGGAGATTTCAGGAATACTGCCTTTGTACTCGATATTAACGCATCTACATTTGGGTAACATTTACGGATCCGTTCTGCTACAAGATGTAGGGCATGGATTTTACATGTAATATGTAAAAAGTTACCACACTGTTCCTTAAGAAACCGACCTACAGAAAGCATGGTTGCGACACTATCTGTCACAAACATTAGGATTTGATCTCTGGAAATTGCAAATTTTTCCAATGTACTTAACACCACTTTTGAAATTACCAGCGCAAAATTGAGGATGGCGATTGATTTGGTTCCATTTTACGCACCATAACATTAAGTACAGATCTTTTTTTGCTATCAGTTGTTTCATCCACACTCAACCACACTTTTTTATTTTTCAGATCAGCCTTAATTTTATTTTCTAAATGTACACGAACAGATTTTAAATAACGTCGTAAGTGGGTGCAGCTCGGTAATTCTACATTGCCATATTTTTCAAGAAATGAAATAAACGAATCATTGCGTAACAAAGTAAACGGCATATTACACACAACCATCATTGTACACAAATCAAATAAGAACATTTCGTATTTTGTATCGGCACCAGTGTCTCTATCTTTATGTCTTGCGCTATGCACGTGGCGTTGCAAATTTGATTTTGTTAAATGGTTTATATATATATGTATATATATTACACACTAAACATGTTACATTTACCCCATTGTAAGATAAACTAGGATGGTTCTCAATAAACCTATTGACTAACTTTGATGATAGCGGTTTTTTTACTGTACGCTCCTGCAACATTATTAAATACACAGAATACACTTTCCTGCTGCTATTATACGTGTACACACGATGACCGTGAACAACATACTAAGTAATAGTATGTGCGATGGGGCACGCGGGAACCAATTCGTTAGTCACGCCTCTGCTTTCGCTCCGGATTGGTCCACTCTAATAATCACTATCCCCTGTTTGGAATTGAGAATAAATACACAGTTCAGTATATGTGCATATATGTAACTGTTTACCTATTAAATGTGTTAAGGTAACCTATGTTCGTATTGCTCTCTTAAGTAATTTCTAATATTACTTGTTCGCCATATAGCAGTATTATGCACTGATCCTGGATTTTATGCACTACCTCCAATTATATTGCAATTGGAATCTGCAATTTAAAGATGAAATATATTAAAATTAGCCCTTAATGTGATATTTTACCCTTCACTATATCAATATATGTTTATACACAAATGTTTACTTACAAGCATTACATTTATAGAATATCTTGTTTTTCTGTTAATATATACATATATATACACATCATTTACTGAGGGAGCAGGTATCTCAACATGAGTTCCGTCAATTACACCCACAAATCCTCGAGCACCGCATTTTTCATAGAAACTACAATAGAGATATATTTCATAAAACATTATATGGTCAACTAATTTTTTAACCTATTTTTATTTTATTTTTCATATCTGCTGTTGTTGGAAACTGCACATGATTAGGAAACAAATGTTCAGCTATCACAGAACAAATTTTAATACTCGACATACTGATGTTTGGCTTAGTGTTATCCAAGAATTACAACCTACTAGATTTTGAAAGAATACTGTGACTGTAAAATGTAATGTTGTTAAAACCTACAATTAAAGACAGATATGTACAACAAATTTCTAAAATTATAAATACATTAATAATCACTTCAGATGCAGTGGAATATGGCCACGCAAGTCCACAACTGCTCCCAAAGTATTAATTAAATTTGTAGCAGACCTTTTGTCTAAACGAAATAACTCCTGGAAGTATATTTCAGATAATTCAAAAGGATTCATTGTACGATTCATTACGATACATCCTTAGATCGTAAGCTCCGCGCGACTTCAGAATTGCATTTTGTACTTTCCCGACTTACGAGGCTTTCAGATTTTGTTACGATGCTTATAAAAATATTCTTAAAAACTTGTTTATACATTACAATCTCATTATTTATATAAAATTTGGTGTTTTATGTTTTTTTAATCTGTTTAATTATGTTTTCTTTCGAAGAGGTTAGAATTATCTGACATTACCGCCTATGGTATCTTGCAATTTGATGTAAAACCAAATACAAATCCCACAGAACATCTAATCCTGCGCGAACTTACCCCTCCTCGCACCAACTTTACCGTTACCACTTCACTAATCCTATTCTGCAAATCTTCTTGGTTATCAAATGGCCTATCTTGAAACCTGATGTTTGGTTGAAACCTGATGTTTCAACCAACCCCATAAAAATAATCCAAAGGATTTAAATCCGGCGAGGGAAATATTGAATATCTTCCTATCCATTTTTCTTGAAATTCTTGGTTTAAATACTGCACGACACCACGAGAACTATGTGCAGGTGCACCATCTTGCATAAACCACAAAGAACGTCTTGTTTGTAAAGGTAAGTTGTCTAATTAATCTTCTAATGTGTAGTCAGAAATGCTAAATACCATTCAGCATTTAGAGTTTGCTGAGAAAAAAGCACCCTCCCACCACTCTTCTCTCCAAAATTCCGCACCAAATATTTATCTTTCGTGAATATTGGTTTTCACACTCCATTTGGAAATGTGGATTCTCTTGAGACCACTTGTGGTCAATGTCGCTTCATCGGTAAATAATATTTTTTGGGGGAAATGTTATTATTGAATTATTAATTTGATGTGAAAAAGGAAGCTACATTAGTATTAGTATTGACATGAGAGCGAAGCGTTCAGAGCACACTTGCGTGAACAATTTTATGATTGCGTTAAAAAATGAAACGTTACGGCACATTTTTAACGCAAAAGCGTGAAAAAATTAACCGCTATGGCACTTTTGTAAACGATTTTTGATAGATTCATGAATCATACATTTTATGAATGCAAATTAATGAAAAATACTACGGATATTATAACGGACATAGAAAAACAACTAAAAAGGATTCATAATCAAATATAATTTATATTTTCTGAAAATGTTAAAGTTGCTGAATAAACGTAATCATATGTAGTAATAAATTTAATTTATTAAATATTTACTAAAACTACTCGTAATACAGTGACTAATAATGAAAATACAAAAGCAAATGTAAAAAGTATGTGAAATATAAACGTTTTCTATTAAAACCTGTTAACGTTGCTTAAGCAGTATACAACATATGAAACCACTATGCGTTCTTATAAATTATTGCACATAAATACTATTAATACAGAATATACCACATTTACGTTTGTATATAAGCAGAAATATTTTGCGTTGTAATGTACGATATATAAAAAGAAAAAAGTAAAAAATTTCGAGAGGCATTCGAATGTATAATTATTTCGTGTTTTATTTGTTGTGAAGTGCATCATATCTGACAGTGCATCAACCGCTTCTTGCCTGACCTTTTATATAAAAAAAAATAATAACGAATGGAGCTCGCTTAGGAATGCGGTGATATTATCATCCTAGATTTAGATAAAATTTAGTTCAGTGAAGCCTTAACTGTTCTTTTCATCTCACGGTGTGAACGATATTTATGAATATATGCAGAGAATAATGTTTATTGCTAAAAATTCGGCGTGAATTAAAAAATTAAATTAATTTCATTATTATAAATCAATCAAGTGAAAATAAATCTTGATTTAGAAAGCAATAAAAGAAACATTTTCAAAGCTTTGTAGCTTGTTGGATTTCAAAATTTCGAAGAGTAATTTTCATTTAAGCAAAAATTTATTAAAAATATGGTACACCTAGAATAAGAAGAACTTTAACCCCACTCAAAAAGTACTAAATTAAAATTAAATTCAATAAACCTTAAAATATGACAATACATATTTTTATATTATTAAAAATGTGTTTGTTTCATACGAAACATGGTAAAGTTTTACTCACTCAAGTACATTTCAAATTATTTCGTTAAAAAATGAAAAAATTGGCAAAAATAATCCTGCGTAATAATATTTTAAGTTGTTCAAGAAAATTATTAATTACAAAATTTCAAATAGATATATCAAATAGTTATTGCTTTATATGCTTCTAAAGCTACTTCATTGTGAATATGCAACAAAGTAATTTTATGTGTTGATATCACTACCTTTGACGTGAAAACCCTATTAAAAAAACAAAGAGAAGACGAAAAAGTGTTAGTATTCCATGATATATCTTTTACGAATATTTAAACATAAAAAAGTTATAAGCAAGATGGATGCAGCGTGAAACGAGACGACCAAAAACAAAATCAGATGACAATGTGAACGCAATATTTGCATATGTAAAAGCACATTCCAAGTAAGCTTTATATAACTGTGGACGAAATATGGATCCACCACTTTACTCCAGAAGAATAGTTGAAACAATGGACTTTTATTGGTGAAGAAACACCAAAGGACGTAAAAGCGGTTCATCTGCCGAAAAGATTTTAGCTACGGTGTTTTGAGATTCGTGCGACATAAATTATATCGATTATTTATAAAAAGAAAAAGCGATCACAGTTCCCTTTAGTGTTAATTTATTAGATCATTTCAATGTTGAATTCAAAAAAGAACAACTACATTGGAAGAAAGTATACTGAAAGTATAGTACTATCATTATTGAAAGATTTCTGGATATTACAAATTTTTGCAAAGATTTCTGTTTCTATTGACTCTCAGGCATTGATTCGCGTGTGGAGCTGGCTCTCTTCAATTGCTTGACGTTTCAATTAGATCTCCCTCATCAGCTATTGGAGCGTGTCTAGATCGAATTGCGAATAGCGGTCGCAAAGTTGACGAGAATATGGCGTCTCTACGCACGATTGGTCCGATGTTTCATGTCCGAAAAATAAGTTGAGTAACTTCACGACCAATGTCAGACACAGTTAAAAACTTTATTGCAGATATGCCGAACTTACTGGCGCAAAATGGACCAAAATTTAGTATATAGATTGCAATTCGTTTCTAATATGTTGGCCCAAAAAGGATTGTCAATGTCTTATAAAAAAAGTGCTGGACGGTCCAATGAAGATATCAATTTGATTTATGTGTTACCTTCATTGTATGTAATTTACCGTTTACATTACTAAACAACGAAGAATTTGTCTCCTTGTGGAATAAATACGCGTACTGTAAATTTCCAAGTCGGAAATCGTCATGAAGTTTACTGCCATCTGTTTGTGAACATATTCAAAAAATTAATTAAATCTAAATTAAAATGTTCGGACGAAACAACAATTCAGAAAAAAACATGTGGTTAGTGTAATGATACGTACAATGGAATCACATCAACAGTCATCTTCTATCTAACTTGCTTTCAAAAGAGTTGAAAATTGTAATTCCGATTAAATTTTAAAGGTGGTGTTGAACTCATTGAACAAATTTGAACTTTCGACAAACCAACTTTTATTGTTTATGAGTGATACTGCCGCAAACATACTTTCCTTAGGCCGATCTTTTAAAGAACACAGTGGTAACTTCTGTTACCTCCGAGTAAATGCATTAATTTACTAGTACAAAGTCACCGAAACGTACTCCAGAATTTCACAGATTGTGTTTCCAAATACCTGAAACACCACAACCGATTTTTATACATTGGTGAACATGGTTACAGGCCGCCTTTTACCGCAAAAAATATTTTGATGATCTAAAGAAGGCATTTTTAAAATTCGATCCGAAAGAAGTGAAAGTCGTTAGTAGATTCTATTGTAATTGGAAATGATGTTAACAAGAGCTGACATCGATTGCTTATTCTTTACAATGGGTTTCTTATTCTGTTTTCCATCTTATGTATGTTCGTTGATAGTCTCTACTGGGCATTACGTAAACTTGTAGGTCTTCTAAAAAGATTTTGTTCTTGAAATTCTTTAGAATATCGCTCCACTTTCTATAGTAAAAATTGTGTCTCTATGTTTTTTATTGGTAGTATTCCATTGATTTTATCTGCGATGTCTTTGATGTATGGTAAAATTGCTTCCTGTATGATCATGTCATCATTTTGAGATGGTGTTCATTGGTCATTGCCGTGATTAGCTCTATTAATTACATCCGAGTTGTACTCGTTAGATAACAATGTCTTGGGGAAGATATTAGTTTCTTGCGCACTCTATTCTTATCATAATTAGTATTTTTATTAGAAACTTCAGCTGTGACGAATGATGGTGTTACTCTTTACAAATAAATTGAGAAAGGGGAGTTGTTATGTTATATTATTCAAGTATTGCAAGAAATTATGTAATTTATCTTCGCTAAAAGCCTAAATGAGAAATGTGCGGTCCACGAATCGTAACTATAATTTCAGTTTTTTTGAGATAGGTGTCGTCGATCTTGCTTCAGAAATTTTTCATAAATATATTCACTTGCGACAACGATTTAAATAAGAGACATATATGAATGCTCTGGAAAAGACTCATGTCTAGAGACCGGACATATGGAGCTGAAATGACGTCATTACGACGGCCGATATAAATAATCTACATCTGTAAGTACATCACGCAGTTATTGAATAGCACTATTCATTCGGTTAACCGCACACAAAAAAAAAATGTGCAGTTAACCGAATGAATAGTGCTATTCATCAACTGCGTGATGTACTTACAGATGTTGTAGACTATTTATATCGTGCGTCCTAATGCGCATTTCAGCCCTATGTGTCCGGTCTCTACCCATGACCGCCTGACATTTCGTTGAATATTTCTTTATCTTCTTTGGTAGCTGAATATACTCATATGTATGCATTAAAGTAACGAAATAGCGAAAGTGGACAATTGTAAGAATTTACTTGAACGTAGAAGAATGAAAGAAACGTTATAGTCTACTTCTAAATAACATGCATCTATATTCCAATTTTCTTATCTGATGTATTACACTTATTTAATAAGTTACGAAAATCTATTTTAGGAGTCTTTTCTTTTATAGATAACATAATTTATTTCTAATTGATAAAATACTAAAAACGAATCACATATGTATTTATAAACGTTGTCACTGATTTCATGTAATTATTTAAACTATTTTCGAATTAAATGTTGAGAAATACCTAAAATGTATGCACATAAAGAAGTATTCGTAGTATTTGTGACCAACTTTATAATATCTATAAAATAACTGCTGTCCTTTTAAAATTGTTGCATAACAACAAATTAACATAAATATTCCTTTTAGTAAAACCACCTAGTGACGACTGAAAAATTACTTCTTATTATTTAAATGTCAAAGCTAATTCTACCTAATTTATTCACGTCTTCTAAAGTAATATAATAAAGCAATTTGTGTGCAACTAGTTTACTCTATGAATACATTCGTATCGGATGGAATTGAATTCTTTTGAGATATAACATGTTTACACATACAGCAATGTATACTGAGCAACCTAAAATTTAAAAAAATATACATATATATAATTATAATAATTTCATAAACAAGAAATAAATATTATTTTAACAATTATATTTTATTTTTATTTATTTTGATTATTATTGCAATACATATGTGGATTGACTTAAAATATCTTGAAAAATGGGGATACATTCAAACCGATGTATTATAAAATCCACCTTGTTTAATATTTATTTATGTTTATTATTTTCTGATCAATATACCAATATCGCACAATAGCATTATTATGTGCCGAATGTCTTGAAACTGATCTGATGACTTATAGGTCCTGCGTATGTATTCAAGATATTTCAAATTAAACGGTATACAGTAAACTACAACATACTACGAAAATATATTGAAAGGTAGTAGGGGGTGATACACAACATCTGACCCCCAGGCAAATATACCTTACATGTGTCATCCGTTTATGTGAGTTGTTCGTGATCTGTCAAGTGTCTGTCATACTAAGTAAAATTATGGATATCGATGAAAAGGTGCAGATTGTGAAATGATATTTCCAAGGCCACTCATTAGTGTATATTATTGCTCCCTTTCGAGATACTTTTGAAAACCGGCCTATTCCTTCTTTGAATACCATTCATCGCATTAAAATTAATTTTGAAAAATTCGTCTGCGTTTCGCCATCGCTTCATAAGAAAATTCAAAATAAAGATAACCAGGATTACAATGTAATGACATGTGCTAGCGTGAAAAACAATTATACTCGGACAATCTTAAATAGAACAAGAACTGGATGTATCAAGTGAAGTTGTGAGAAGGGTCTTAAGAAAAATCAAATATCACTCTTATTATTATCAGAAGATAAATGGAATTTTTCCACAGTACAATTATGATCGCAGTTTTGTTTAGACATAATGGAAAATGTGCACAGAATGAAGATTTTATTTCGAATATCCTCTTTACGAACGAATCTACGTTTTCCTTACATGGCCGGCATAATCCTGCAATACTACGATATTGGTCCAGAACAAATAAACACATTGCGTATACTGCTCACACACAATACCCACAAACGGTAAATGTATGTGTTGGGATATTAGGGAATAATATCGTTGGTCCCTTTTTAATTGATGGCTTGTTGAATGCACAGAAATACTTAAATCTACTGCAGCACAATATTATTCCTTTTATATGTAGAATACCTAACATTGTAATGGAAGACATTTGGTATTAACAAGACGGATGTCCTGCCCATAAAAGCATGATTGTGCAGCAATATCTAAGGAATACGTTTGAGAACCGAATTATTTCAAAATGGAGCAGAATCCATTGGCCTGCCAGATCTCCTGATTTGGTACCAGGCGCGGCTCGTGATAGCGTATTTGGGTGTGCAGTACAATGATCCGAGTGCTTCGTGTATTCTCGTGTACTAACTGTAACGTTTGCTTAGTAAACACCGAAAACACACGAGGCACTCGTATCATTGTACTGCAAACCAAAATACGTCATCACGAGCCGCGCCTGTTTGGTACCAATTTTTTTTCTGTGGTGTCACTTAAAGGAACAAATATAAGGCTTCGAAGAACGTACAGAAGTAGAAGAAAGACGCTTTGGGAATTTAATTTACTTTAACCAACCGAGAATTTGTTTGAGTTACAACTATACATACTACACACTTAATACATACAATTATTAAATCACCTGTAATAAAGAAGCGTTTTTAAGTTCTATTTATCTACTTAAGAAGTATTTATAGTTTTATTAATTTTTAACCAATTCCTGCAAAATCAATCATTTCTCAATAAAATGTCACAAAATAAGAAATTTGACGTAAACTAGATTTATTATAGTATTGTTTCAGCATTTACTTGATGAAATTCCATTATAACTATTATCGGAATAAAATAAAACAAATTTTATTGAATTTCACTACTTTTTTCTTTACACAGTAACGATCGTTTCGCTCCAACCTAAGTTTCGTCAGACATATAATTAACTTATGTTAGTTTTGCTCGACAATTAGGAATTAGTCAAGAAAGAGTCTAGTACAATATTCAGACGTTAAATTACAGAAAAAAAGTGCGCCAGATGGATGCCACGATAATTAACGGATGCCATAAAAATTAAAAAGCAATATTTCTTAATTTCCACTTTGTTGAGGTAAAATCCCATTACAATTGTTTCGACACACAGTGTCTTCCTCGGATGGAGTTGTATTGCAAACTAAGCCTAAAGGATGTTGACAAATTTAAACTTAAATGAATTATTATAAGGAAAAAATTAATTATACTCAGAAGGATGGTTCAATAATAGGCACTTTCTATTAAAGATGTAAACTTTATTACACAATTCTATCCGAGGAAGACACTGTGTGTCGAGACAATTGTAATGTGATTATACATTAATAAAGGGAAATTAAGTAATATTGCTTTCATCATTTTTATTTCATTAATTATGAATTTCCAACAAGTAAAGGCTACTTCGATTCCAAAAAGAAAAGACTAACGGATGTCATGAACGAACAAAGAAAAAGATTTCTTAAGAACTTCTTAAGCAGTGGCGACGAGAAGCAGATGATTTTGTCATGAACATCACCATCGGGGACGAATCTTGGGTTCACCATTATGCCCCGAAAGCAAATAGCAGTTAATAGAATATCGCTGTCCTGATTCTCCATATGTACAGAATTCCATAAGGGCGGGGTCATGCATGGTGGGCTGGGATGCAAAAGGATTCATTCATACGAAATATCTGCCGAAGGGATCAACGATTAATTCAATAAGATATTACAAAACTTTACCACGATAACAACAGACGGTATTGCAGCAACGAAACGATAAAGACAGTGACAAGCCTGAAATTCGCGGTTGTCTCACATTTTCCCGTACAGTCCTGATTTGGCACCTTCAGATTTCTAGTTGTTCCCAATGTACACTAATGTTCGGGCTGATGTTTGCAATTAGATCAGCAGTAAACAAGGGAATTTTTTCATGGATGGAATGAAAATATGAATTCAGAGTTTGTGGAAATGTGTTGCACTAAATCGTGATAATGTGGAAAAGTAATAATGTACATTGATAGTACAATAAATTTACTTTATTTTGACGTTGATTTCATTATTTTGTCATTTCTTAATCTTATTTGACAAAGTTGGAGGGCGACCTTATATATCAATCCCCTCGTACTCGTACTTTATTAAGAAATTCAATAACTTAAATATGATTAATTTTATATCGAGAAAATATTAGATAAAGCTGTTATAAAAAATAGTCAACAAGTGTTTTTGATTATGGCGTAAGATTAATACCTTGTCAACTAGAAAGATAATAGAGACATAATAGAGACTAAAACGCAAATATCTGCACCAATATAAGTTGATGAAATTCGAACATGAAAACAACTATTTGAAAAATGAAAGAGTTTAATTCTAACTCTTTTTTAGCTATTTCAAAAGAAGTTTTATTTATTATAATTTTGTGTTCTTACCTTGAAAATTAATGAAGTAGATATATGTTACTTGCAATTATAAATTATTATACCACATTAAGACACCTTTTGGAGCATCATCCGGAAATCGTTGAAAACTATATGCAAACATTATTGGTGAATTGATTAGAATAACGATTAAGAAGATTTATTCATTTTATAAACCGCAAAGACAACTTTTACTATATTAGTTTCATTTTTTGTCTTATAATACTCATGTTGCTATGTGTACATCAACTATAAAAACTATTAAATATTCAGTTTGCTTGCTTCATAAAGAACTTAATATATATTCTAAGAAAATTCCGTTTATCATTCCTTTTTGTTATAACATATCCTTCTAAGATTCTTCTTTTCCTTTTTTACAGCGTGCAACTGTCATCCCATTGGATCATCTGGAAAAACTTGCAATCAGATAACCGGACAGTGTCCATGTAAAGACGGTGTAGTTGGTACGACATGTAATCGATGCGATCACGGTTACCAGCAAAGTAGATCACAAATAGCGCCGTGCATACGTAAGTAACTAACTTTTGAATTATTATATACGCGATTTGCAGAAAACATTATCTGGCAATAATAAAAGTGCCTAACCATATTTGTACAATTATGGAAATAAAAATTCAATTCAATTATACAATTATCTCGTATACGAAAATGTTTTTTTATAATATTACCTTTTTGCGTAGTTTTTTTCAAATTTAAATATTTTTTTTATAATGTTATCATTTATGTTATAGCATTAACTTCTATGGTATATTTAACAATATTCCGTTATTTTTTATGAACAAAATAACCTCATGACACTTAAAATTTCTAGTGCATATAATCAAAAATTAAATTTCTAATATGTAAATTTATGTTGCCATAAAATAGATAAACAGATAATTTTTTGTTGCTAATGAACACTAATACAATCTTTATAGGTCATTAAATGCAGAACATTAAGCGTTAAATTGATAAAAACATTATTTTATGATTATTTCCACAGACTAAAAGAATGTTTTAATGAAGTCCTAAACGTTATAGTATAGGGTATTACTAATTCAACAATTTCAAAAGCAAAAATTCACCTTAAAAAGAATAAGAAATTAAAAATAGTTAAAGGAGAATGTACAAACAACAAAAAAAGTAAGTACTTTTATCTAAGATAACCCTAACATTAAATTGGGAGCATCATAAAATGAACTCAAAGTTTTATGTAGATATATTAATGCCAATGATATCTGCTGCATCCATTACGGAAAGTGACGGTAATTTGAACAGAAACAGAATCAGCATTAAGTTATATGTTAAAAACGTAGAAGTGCCACACAAACGATTCAAATCCTTGAAATAGCTAAAGGAGATAATTGTTTATCACAAATACAAGGTATATTGAGTGGCATAGATGATTCAGAGAAGGCAGAGAGGATGTGAATGATGAACATGCAGATCAATCAATTGAAACGATGACCGAAGAATGTGTGGAAAGATTTCGTAAAATTTTCGTAGCAAACAAATCCAACGTCATTTTCTGCTTTTTGGTGAAATTTTACATAACATTTTTATCCATGTCACAAAAAAGTTCATTTTTGTTTAATATTGTAATCTGTTTTTGCAGCCACATTCACTGTATTATCCCCATTTGGCTGTGTGCGATTATTTTTTATTTCCTAAGCTGCATCTGACTATGAAATGAAACTGTATGTACCAATTTAAAATGACGAGTAATTTCAACACCATTGCAATCAGTCACATAAATAGTTATTTAAGTAATAAGGGAGGTAAGTAAGATTTACCAGTCGAGGACGAGTTTGCGTCCGAGGGCTTGCCCGAGGACTTGCAATAGAGTTCGAGACTGGTAAATGTTACCTCCCGAATTGCTTATAACATTTTTCCCACTCCCCAGACAATAAAATCCTCAAAAATTAAATGTAATCATGATAAACAGTAACGGTGAACAACCTCGGAATTTAATAAATTAGACACATCTGAAACGTTACTAGGCAGTTCCTACATACAATTGATTATAAACACAAATAAAACGAAATTTGACAATTCAATAGTGTCAAATGAAACCACGGAATTAAGTGTTGCTGATAAAGTAGGTGATAATAACATTGAATTATCAAGAAATATAAATAAATATCCCAATTTTGTTAATAATGTTACTAATTGTACAAAGTGTAATATTACCATAAATATAAATTGATAGAACACGTGTTTTGATGCACTTTTTTTCCCTAGAGGACGTAAGTAAATTACTTACGCCCCGTTGTCATAACAATCACAGTCATTTCAGTAAAACCAACTTACGCCCATAGAAACAATGTATTAATGGTATGCTTACTATAAGGGGAGTGGGAAAAAGTCATTTGTTGCACTTCTTTTTTTAATCCAACATATTTGCAATCTTGTTTTCTTATTTTATGAAAACAATAATAAATTGTTTAATATTTTAGAATTGACATGTAAGAAATATTTCCTCTCCTTAATCTATATTTCATAGTTATTAGACATTATAAATGAGTACTTACCTAAATCGAGTTATTAGATTTGTTGATCTTAATCGTTCGAGTTGGAATACTTCCTCAACAGTGTTCTTCTTTTGATGCAGTTTCACAATTTTTGTGAAAGGCTACTGTTGCGGTATCATTAGCAAATGTAGACACCGTAGTTAATTTTATATTTGGAAAATCTAAAGTAAACTGTAAATGAATCACTGGTCCTAGCGCATGTCTTTGAGTCCCTTCAATAAGACTCAATTGTCCATAGGCAATTTGATGTAGGAAGAATCTATTGGATAAACTTTAATAATTCATTGAAATGGTATTTTTGAACATGCACATAATTCTAAAATTTCACATATTCAGATCAATGGTTAGTTAGTTTTTATTTGTCGTAATAACCAATCAAATTATTACGCATTTTTAATAATATGGTTGCTATTCGATAATGTCCTGTAAATGCCACTTTGCAACAGCAGATATTAAAAGGTAAATATTGCTATGTGCCCCCACGAGCACTAGTCTTGCGCCTACTAATGTACTACCTTTACTTATGAACTTATCCATGATTTACCTCAATACATGATTGCCCCGGAGATCTTTCGGCTAAAGACCAGCTCAGTTTAGAGGCAAGTGGATGGGAGATCTTATATTTAAAAGAGCGTCACGATGTTATCCCTTTAGCCGCAGCAGAGAACACAGACTCTGCCGTAGTAAATTGAATAAATTCAGGTAAAGTACAAGTATCGATGTTAAATCAAATAAAACAGCTCAAATCGAAACAATAACAATGAGGATTTAGTGTAATCCAGAACAACATGAACAACGCCAATTTTGCTCGGATAAATAAAAAAAATTAAAGTTGAATGTATAAAAAAACTAACTATAATTAAATATGATCAAAGCGATCCTGACATAGTGATAGATATCTAAGTAACAAAATAAATTCCGGTTGTGAATAAAAGACTCACCCAGTATAATATATTAATGAAATACTTGCAAATAGAGACAACAAAATTGAAATAAAAGTGAAATTTAATTATATGAACAAAAAGCATGTGGTTTAGATAAATTAACAAATAATCAGATCACCAGATGGTATACATATAAATTTAAAGGTCAACGTTTGAACTGATTTGACCAATATGGAAAACAATTAAATTAATTAAACATCTTATTTCTATGAATTGCATCAATAAGATCTTTCATAAACCTTACATCGAGATTTACACCGCTTGTATATGCAATAATACCATATATAACAAACACAAGTACTTGACTAATGGTGAAAATTTCACTGGATAAAAGTTTATACCAAAATTTATCTATTAAGATTTGTCCACACTGTGTATGCAGAAATATTTTACTTATATAAAAAAATGAATTGTTCAGTAATTTTACTGATGATAAAATACAGAAATTATAATATAAAAATTAATTCTAAATAGATTTTATGTTTCCACACAGTATATGTAGAAATAAATTTTACACAATGATTTTAATAAAATTGACTATTAAATCAGTTACAATTTTTCCACTACGAGAAAAAAAAACACAAAATGGCAAATTTATCTCTGACACTAAATATTTTAATATCTAACAGGGAAAAAAACTCATTAATTGATACAAATTTTTATTATTCCGCTGACGATTGATTATAGCGTTAAGAACTTACTGCGTCTGCAGGAAGAAGGAACAAACAGCAGGCTAACGCATGTCCAGAATACGGTGTTTGATTTATTTTTGGGGGTTTAAACGCCTATACCAACTTGTTTGCCCTTGTTCAAAACGTGTTTGTAGTTACAAACATGGCTGATGTCCGCACGATAAAAATTTATGTTTACATTTATCCGTGTATTTACATGAGAAAATAACTGTATTACTATACCTCGTTACTTTCTATAACAAAGTTGGAATTGCAAACCCGCTATTGCGAACAGAATCCCTGTTTTAGCAAATTCTAACTTTTAAGATGATTCTTTACCATATCCATGGACCAACCACTTAGGCTTTATAACAAGAGCACAATAAAATGAGATCGAAGTCCACTCCATGTCCAGTTTTATATTAAGCTGGATCTACGTCATTATAGAAAAAAAACATATTCGAAAGAGTACTTATTCCAATTATCGCACATTTAATTAATTTCCGATAAGAAATCGATCATAAAGGAAAGTTAATAGTCAACTCCCACTTATGAAGTCGCTAAGCGTTAATTAGCTCGTACAAAGCCACAAATAAATACTAATAAAAGGTCGCTGTAGGGCTATCCAACATTAGTACTAATTCACCATCAAATAAATAAATAATAGATGACTCTGTAGGCCTACACATCGTATATAAACAAATTAGATAGTAATGAATCAAAGCAGTACAATAAATATAATTAATTTTAGGTATTGTACAGTCGAAGAGTAGTAATAATTGTAGCAGATCTAGTATAATATACAGTGTTATCCAAAAATAACGAACGAATAAAATGCAGAATAAGGTAAACTAATTTTTAAACAACTGAAGTAGTAGAATAATTAGTAAATAATATATAGCTGAACTAAATTGTACGAGGGTCGAATTTGAAGTATAACAATATGTTATCAATTTTATTTGTGTTTGCTAATTATATTTTACAGCCCTCGTTAACTCTTTCTAAAAAGCTTTATTTTTAATTATATCTTAGAATTATAACATTTGATTTAGTTTTAATATATTTCATTTAAATAATAATCAAATTTTATAAAACGTGAAGCGTGCGTTAGAATAAAATGAACAGTACTGGATTCTACGTGAAGCGTTATAATAAATAATGTAGGAACGTATATTTTATAATGAATGTTAATGTTTCTTACATTTGGTTTTTAATACATCGTTTCTTTTATCTTAATACTAAGAATCAGTGGCGTGATGCTAAATTGCCTATCTCCGTTAACTGTAATAAACAAGATAATTTCTATAACACTAACATTATGCATAAGGACTTTTCTATAACCCCCCCCCCCCCCGCCTAAGATTGGCTTCATCTCCTGATGAAGATGGGTTTGTTGCCTATTTCCGGATTTTTCTTTTCTTTTCCACCTTAATTTTAATTTTAACCATGGCAATCGATACATTACATAATTTATATTTAGTAATATTATAACAATAATAATAATATTCCTTTGTTGCTACTACATACATCAATTCATTTACATATAGAATAATTTTGATTTTAGATTAAAATTTGAAATATACAATTTCAAATACATTTTTTTTAACAATAATAAATGCTATTTAAATCTTTACACATTTTACCTATATACATATAATCGTTCTTATTTGCAAGGAAAAACGTGTGTTGTGGAATAATTGTTGAATTATTATTTGGAATTAAAAATAAATGATAATATTTATAAATTTTAGTTAACACAATTGGAATTGATAAAATGAAAACAATTTGTTTACCAATGTACAAAGCTTTGATATCTATCACTTCGTAATATTTTATTATATATTAATGACTAATTGGTAGCAACATATTTCGAGGTGTACTCTCAGACTGGATTATTTCTAATAAATGTTGAAGTTCATTAATTTTGATTATCGATGAGTGAGCAACTTGCAATCTAGTAAAAGTTAACGTATTTTCTAAGTCCGTTAAAAGTATTATAATTGTATTTAATGTTTATTTAAATTGTTAAATTTTTCTTTTAATTTTGTCCGGCATCCGTTGAGTCTAAATTTCCCGTAAATTATATTTTCTAGGGCATTAATTATTCTGTATCTAAAATGTTAAATATATCGATTTGGTTTTGTCTTTTTAATTTGTCCTTATATATCATTAAATCTTTGTCTGTAATTACTACTTTATCTTTATTTTCTTTTACAATATGTGGTGTATAAATATTTGTTATTTGATTTCCATTAACTTCTTTATTGAATACTTTTTGCTCAGGTGCATAAATTGCAGCTTCTTCTCTTGTGTGATTACGATTTCCTATAATTTTCATTTTATCTTCTCAAGTTTTTTATTTAACTGTTCATACATGTTAGACATTATTTCCTTATGTGTTTGAACGTAATCTGAATATAAACGTTCGGTTAAATTTAAATTTAGGGGATCATCATTATCAATATGTCCCGTTTGGTTTCTTTTTCGTGACTGAATGAATACTGTTATAATAACCGATTATACTATATAACATTCGAGTAATTGTGTTTTCGTTAGGAAATTTAATTTTTAATATACGCATGTAGTCGATTAGCGTGGAATGTAATCTTTCCATCATTCCATTTGATGCAGGATGATGAGAAGTATAAAAATTAATATCTATATTGTGAAGTTTAAAGAAATCATGTAAAAGTATATTTTTAAATTTAGGGCCATTATCTGATACTATACTAAGGGGAACGTTATGATGTGACATAAAGTTTAATAAATGATTAACGATTTCAATTGAATTTATATTTCACTAGCTAATCCCGACCACGCTTCGCTGTGACTCAATCTGAAATGAAATGAATGAGAAAAGAGATAAATGTATTATAGTAAATATAAATTCACTGGGAAAACAAATCATCCAATTGCGTTGCTGTGGCTATGTGAAGTTAAAGGAAAAAAAAATGTTTTTGACAAAAAAATAATTTTTTTAATTGTAAAGCTGATGAATTGACTACATTTTTTGTTTAGTCCATTTACTTTTTTAACATAACTTATAAACATTGTAACCCGCTATTTTAATAATGTTCCTGTCACTTGGCTTTTGACACATTGTCGAAATTACTTCAAAAACGTCACCTTTCAAATATCTCAGTGTTATTTAAATTCTTTTAATAAAATTTGTGTCGTATATGTTGTCTTTTCTTCGATCCTACCTTGAATAAATACAATAGTGAGTGTATTCTCTTAAATATTTAATCTTCCTTTCTTGTGATCCTTAATTTTTGGATTTTATATCACTTTATGTTTAACTTCTTTCTATAACAGCTCTCTGTGCCTGTTTCCTGTTACTTTTCATTCTCATTGAACTTGTTATTAAATTCCTTCTGCCAATACTATTCTTATTCCAGTTATAATTTTTCGATTGTCAATTTATTACAAACAAAATGAATATGGCCATCACTATACTACTACATTATATTATAACATTATTTTCTTTAGATTGACATTTTTAAATTCGTTATATCTTTTGAATGGAATGTCCGATTTTAATAATTTAAAAAGTATTTTACTGGTATTGAAATGGTCTTTAATAAAATATTATTTAATAGGATAAGAAATAATACAGAGGTATGGATAATATGGTTTGATTATTGTCGGCACTTTTATTAACTTTTAAAATGTAAAAAAGTAGTTATAGTGGCATAACTACAGTAGTTGGACATATGGTTTCGCGGACTTTTTTGTAGATATTAATACGTTCTATAATACTGTAGAACATTTTTTTGTTCTATCAACAATAGTTTCCGAAGCGTACGCCATGGCAGATTTTTTGTGACTAATTTTTTCACACCTTGGGTTACATTAATGCATTTTTATTGGGGATATTTTTTTTTTTTTTGAAAATGTAATATAGCCTATGTCACTCAGAGAAAATGCAGCTTTCTAATGGTGAAAGAATTTTTGAAATCGGTCCAGTAGTTTTTGTGTGAAAGCATTACAAACATACATACAAAAACACAAATGTTTCCTCTTTATAATATTAGTTTAGATAGAGGATAAGCTTGTGCGTATTTTGAAAAGCTATCAATGATTGTTAAGAACTTTTGTTTTTCTATTTGAAATAAATCTATGCGTAGAATTTCGAAAGGATTTCTCGGTGTAGGCGTTATATTAAATTTAATTTTGGAAGGGTTTCTATCATAATTTGCTTTTTGATGTGTTTCACAATCGTTAATACATTTGCATAAAGTTTCTTTCATTCTAGGCCAATAATAATTATTTTTTATTCTTTCTTCTGTTTCATTAATTCCTCTATGATTTGTTTTACTTTCATGGTACATGCGAATTACTCCTTTTTGATTATCTTCAGTTATAACATTTTCTAATTTAAAATTACATTTATAAAACTTACATGATGGGTACCTAAAATGTTTTCTAATTACTCTGAAAATGATTGATATATTTCATCTACTTCAAATAATATATAATAAGATATGTTAGGTACTACATATTCTTTAATAAAGTTTATAATGTCATTATTAAAACTTTTTTAAAATATTTGTACTATTATTCTTTGTTTATCAAATATTCTTACGATTTTAGGTTTTCTTGGTTAATGATATACATATTGTACAATTATTTGATTTTGACTTATATTTAAACCTCTATCTATGATTTGAATTTCTACTATCGTGTTTTTCGACTGATTTGTATGTACTGTATTTGTTGTCATATATTTCATTATCGTCTATATTTACTGCTATTGATTCCGTATCGTCATTACTAATTTCTTTATTTTGATTTATTTTATCATAAATTCTTCTACATAATTAAATAATCCTTAAGTGTTAATTTCTATTCTACTTAACGCATCTGTGTTTTTTATTATTAATTCCGTTCTTATAAACGATTTGATAATCAAATTCCTCTAACTTTAATCTCCATCTTACTAACTTAGAATTTGGTTCTTTTAATGAAACTAGCCATTGTAGTGGTTTGTCATCTGTCACGTTCGTAAATTTCTTACCGAATAAATAAGGACGAAAACATTTTGTTGCCCATACAATTGATAAAAGTTCTTTTTCGATAGTAGTAGTAGTAAGTAGTAGTAAATCCCATAAGTCCCTTTTTGGACATAGGGAATAAATCGTTTGTCTCCATTCTTGTCTATTTACAGCTATAGATCCCAATCTTGCCGCTGACATAATAGTCCCTTCTTGCAATGTTCTTCTCCATGTTACGTTCGGGCGTCCTACTTTCCTCCTTCCTTGGGGCTGTCATTTCAATGCTCTCCTACAAACTTCTGTTCTCGGTTTTCTTAAAGTATGACCAAGCCATCCAAACTTTCTCCTTTTAATTTGTACTTCGATCCCTTCTTGTCCTGCACGATCCCACAATTCCTCATTTGTAATTCGGAAAGGCCACCATATTTTCAGTATATTCCGAATACATCTATTTACAAAGCTTTGTAGTTTTTGCTTGTTTGCGTTAGTTAGTGTCCATGACTCAGAACCGTACAATAATATGGGTTTAACTGTGGCATTAAAAACTTTAATTTTGGTCCTGTTACTGATGTTACCCGATTTCCAAACGTTCATCATCCCTATAAACGCACCACGAGCCTTCGATATCCTTGAATTGTTGTCCTTCGTTACACCGTCGTATTCGGCCATCACACTCCCCAGGTATAAAAATTGATCTACTCGCTCTATTTTTTCTTCCATAAATTCTATATCTTTTCTATTTTGGTTATTGATGCTTAGAATTTTCGTTTTCTTTTCTTAACCTTTAAACCTACTTTACTAGATTCTATTACTAAGACATCAATTTTCTCCTGCATATGCGTTGCACTATGAGAGAGCAAACAAATGTCGTCAGCGAAATCCAGGTCTTCTCGGTATTCCGTCAGATTCCATTTTATACCTCTGCTTCCTTTTTCAATTACTTTGTTCATAATTTCATCCAACAGTATTAAAAATAGCAATGGTGAGAGAATACAACCTTGATTAACCCCTGTCTTCAACAGAAACTCATCCGATACTCTCCCTTCGTATAATATTTTGCACTTGTATCCATTATGTCCTTCCTTTATTAGGTTTATCATTTTCTTAGGCATTCCAATATTTTTAAGTGTTATCCAGATACAGTCTCTGTCCAATGAGTTAAATGCTTTTTCATAATCTAAAAATATTAAATATAATGGTGATTGATATTTCAAGGATATATAACGAGCCATCGAAAAAATTAATAATTGGAGTAGACTGTGAAATTGGGTTGGTACTTTAGCCACTTCCACATAATGACACATTACCTGATGCTTGACAGTTTCATTTGGTTTCATTGTAAAAATAGGTTATGGCATTGAAATGATACTACAACAAAAAAGAAAACAAATAATTTATTTAATATCGAAATCATAATCAAAATTTACATATAGCCGTCCACTTCCAGTTTTTCGACCCACGCTACCAGTCTCTCTGAATAACTTTACACAATTTGTCATAACATTGTAAAAATCATTGTAGTCAAACACTAATTCAGGATGCTCTTCACTAAAATCAGCCATGCATTCCGTAATTGAATACTGCCACTCGCCATTTACTTTCACACCTGTACGGAAGCAACATTCGATAATTTTTGCTTTTTGTTCTATGTTGAATATGAATACCATTTTTTAAATAAATTTAATTTTCTTAATAAGAGTTTTGAAAAATTTGACTTATAGTTTTAATGTCAAATAATAAACGTCATTATGTGGAAGTGGCTAAAGTACCAATCCAATTTCACAGTCTACTCCAATTATGAATTTTTTCGATGGCTCGCTATAATTCCTATATAATTCTCAGAGTGTTTATCATTCAATACATGATCTTCTTTTCCTAAATCCCTGTTGCCCTCTTCGTAATTTCCTTTCTATACAGGTTATTATTATATTTAATATTATTTTATTAAACAGTTTGCAGACAGTACTCGACAGCGTTATGCCTCACATCTTCTTTTATCACCTTTTTTGGAATTTTAACTATTAGTCCTGTCTCGAAAACATCAGGCATTTCTTCTTTTTCCCAAATTTGTTTAAATAACGGGTGTAGTATTTGTGCCGTATTCTTCCCATCAGCTTTTAGCAATTCAGCTTTAATTAGGTCTGTACCCGGAGCCTTTCAATTTTTTAAATCAGCTATTGCTTTTTCTATTTCAGTTATAGTAGGGTGGTCTATATTAATTTCTAGTTCTGTCACATTATTTTTTTTCTCTATTTTCCCTTTTTTATGTTCATTGCTTCCCTAAAGTGTTCAACCCATCTTTCTAGCTGTTCTTCTATCGTTGTTAGCATTTTTCCATCCTTACTGCTTATAATATTATTTATTTTCTTATATCCACTTAATTTTCTTATACTGTTATAGAGTTCTTTACTATCATCTATTTCGCAAGCTTTTTGTGCCTCATCCGCTATATTTGTATGTAACGTCTTTTATCTTTTTTTATGTATTTTTTAAATTCTTTGGCTATAATTTTATATTTTGCTTGTATTTCTTTTTTCCTTCTTTCATCTTGTGTACTTGATGTTTGCCTCTTTATTTCACGTCTCTCAGCAATTTCTTTTCACATTATTACACTCATCCAATCTTTCTTACAATTTTTCCTAATTCCTATTATTTCCGTACCCGTAGTTCTAAATGCCTCCTTACATAGGTTCCATATAGATTGGATTGATTTCGTATAGTCTATACTTTTACTTAATAGCTTTGCATACGAAACGTGGTTCTCAATTTAGCAATTAGTAGGTAATGGTCCGATCCTACATCCGCTCTTCTTCTACTGCGGGTATCGATCATCACTTCACTCCATTTTTGACTGATACATATATGGTTTATCTGGTTTACTGTTTTGCCGTCTGGAGAGGTCCATGTAATCTTATGACAGTTTCTGTGTTTAAATAACGTGCCTCCTATTTTTAGTCCATATATATCACATATTTCTATAAAAAGTTCCCCATTTTCATTTCTCTCTCCTATTCCATTTTTTTCCATTATATTTTCTATATCTTTATTATCAGTTCCAACTTTTGAATGGAAATCCCCCATCAGAATTATATCTTCTTTCCTTATCTGGCTCATTGCACGGCTTAATTTATTATAAAATTTTTCTTTTTCTTCATATTCTGAGACATCTGTAGGTGCATAGCACTGCACAAGTGACAAAATTTTCCCCGCTAATCTTAATCTTGCCATAATTAACCTATCGTCTATAGGCTTCCACTCTATTAAAGCTTTAGTAGCCTGCTTGTTCATTATAATGGCAACTCCATTTGTATGTTCTATTGTTAACCCTTCATTGCCTGAGTAGATAATTAAATGATTTCCATTTTTCATTTCTCCCTGACCATTCCATCTAGCTTCAGTTATTCCTAAAATCCCTATTGAATATCTCTCCATTTCATCAATAATCTGTTCTAATTTTTCAGCCTGATACATAGTTCGTACATTCCAGTTTCCTTTTTTTACTATTTTCTGTTTTTGCCTATCCTTATCTACATTTTAATTACTCGTATCCATTTTCGTTGCCAAAGTCTGCTTCGCATCTACCATAGCCTTTTTATTATCTAGTTTTTTTGCCATTACATTATCATTAGGTAGTATTAATTTCTTTTTATCTGTATCCCATGTCCATTTTTTCCCGTTTATAATCAATTTTTTATATCCTTGTTTGACCTGGTTTCCTTTTCCTCTCTCTTCTTTAGCCACATTGCATATTTCTCTTTCTGTCTCCATATTATCATTGTTGATAAATACTATCATATCGTTGAGTACTTTCAATTTATATTTATTCTTCATAATTTGTATTTTATCTAGTAAACATATTTCCTTTCCAATTTTTTCTGCCCTTCTGATTTTAACCTCTAAATGCAAGTGTTGTTTGATAAAATTGAACATATCATTTTTCAATGCTTCCCCATCCATTTCCTCGATAGCTATTCCTGTTAATATTAAATTATTCTTGCGTTCTTTTTGATCCATTCTCTCTAGTCTATCAGACAAATTTTTTACTTCCTTTTTCATTTCTGTATTTGCTTCTTTTAGTTGGTTATTTTCCTTTCTCAATAATTCAATCTGTTCTTTATATTGTTTTTGATCGATCCTTATCTGTTAACTTCCGATAGCAAGTCTTCCATCATATTCATATGTTTCTTATACATTATCATTAGTTGGTCTAATTTATCTTCTCTGTTACCTTGCTCGCCCTTCCTGGGTGTCCTTGGTGTTTTCTTCCTAGCTTTAAATAACGTATCGCCCTCTCTTTCTCTTTTCCTATTAAAGTCGTCCGTCAAATAATCATCTGCATCTATTTCGTTTTATAACTCTGAACTACAAATTTATAAATTCACTTAAACCGGCGCTATATTTTCTTTACACTTCAATTCTGATACGTCAGTACAAAAACCGGCCGTTTTTTTATTTCTAAGCGAATGTTTTGCTGCACCGCGCCAAAAGTGAGACCCCAGTCGACCTGTCGAAAGCCTGGCTTTTATCGGTAATTTAATTTTCGGAGGTTATTCTTATATATTTAAACTAAAAAACTTAGTTCTATATATTACTGCCGCTAATAACACTTTCTCCAGCAGGGGCGTACCGATGAGCCTGTAGAAAGGCGAAATACGTATCTACGTTTCTGGGGAGGGATATGTTCGGACACGTTCACAATAGTTCTATATATTACTGCCGCTAATAACACTTTCTCCAGCAGGGGCGTACCGATGAGCCTGTAGAAAGGCGAAATACGTATCTACGTTTCTGGGGAGGGATATGTTCGGACACGTTCACAAAAATATTAATAGTGACCCTGTATTTGTGTTCTTCACACCAGATTTTAATAATATTTTATATTATTAAAAATACCTTTGTATTATACAAAACTGGTGGGGTTTACCTACTCATGTATGTTTCAATTATTCTGAAATACTTTAACTACTCTTTCCACCACTAAATGTTAATTACTTACTCGTATTCACTCGAATATTTGATTTTAAATACGGAGCTCATAAACATCCCCACACACTTCGGTACTAACCAACCAAAACCGATGATAGTGCTGTAATTAATTTCTGATTCATTTAATCTTCCTGAGGCATAAGCTACTGGAAGATCTTTACCTATCTGTCCTTGTGATAATACACTACCTATCGCAAAGTTACTAGCGTCTGTAGTTAGAACAAAAGGTTCTTCGAAATTTGGATATTTTAAAATAGGTTCATTTGTATTTTGTATTTTTACATATATTGAAACTGTTAGTGAATTCAGGTGTGTGTATGATTTCTGCACCTTTTCTTTTAACATTTGGTCTTGGGTTTAGTGATTTTCCCAAAATGTTTAATAAATCTTCGAAAATAACTTAATATTCCTAAAAATGACTTAATTGCTTTCGCGGTTTTTGGAGTAGGGATTGTATTTTAAAATTTGTTTCTCTTAATCTTTGAAATACTTTCTGAAATGTGCCATATGTTCTTGTAATGAAGTTGAAAAAATTATTATGTCATCTAAATAAACTAGACATGTTTCGTTTTGTATACCTCTTAAAATGCTTTCCATTGTTCTTTGAAATGTACTCGGGGCATTGTTTAATCCAAATGGCATTCTTAAACATTCAAAATGTCCATTTTCGACATTAAACGTGGTTTTTTCTACATCATCTGGATGCATTTCAATTTGGTGATAACCACTGGCTAAATCTAATGTGGTGAAATGGCTACATTTACCTAATTTATCTAGAACATATTGCTGTGAATAATGGGTTTGATAATTTATTACATCACCATCCACAACTAGTTTTCCCAACTAGGTTTTCTCAGCCAGTGAATTTTCAAATCTCAGACCTCAACTTCTCGGGTTCCACATAGGAAAGACGTGTCTAAAATATGAGTTGAGCGCCAATACACTTGTACACAAAAATTTTATTTATCTATTTTATATAAGTTAAATTTGAACTAATCTCTCTTTAGGTTTCTTTTAAATATATTCTTTTACATAGGCATTAATTAATTAGCAATATTGGAATGAGTAAATAAAGCAAACACAGGTTAAACATTAAAATAAATATTTTATATATAAATACAAAAATAAAAAAAATAAAAAAATATATCTTTACAAAGTATAAAGATGCTGTACCATATAACAAAGATACTGAAGGTAAAAACATTCATTGACAATTGACCGCTAAATTAATGGAAAACATCCTCTTTAATGACTCCGAACAAAACTTATCTAAAAATAATCAAGTTTAACATTAAATTCTCCCCAAAAACCCACACTGTATATTCACATTCTGAACCGCGAACAAAAACTACGCATGTGCTTTGCCATGCACAAAAAACCCTGACTCCACTCGGACAAACTTTTCATTTATAATTTTAACAAAGAATTTTGATACTAAACTGTATTATCTGTATGCTTAAAATTTAAATCTCTTATCTACTTATTTTAATACAATGGAACTACCATTCTGATAATTATGTAGTCATAAAAATTTTATTTTACTTACAAGATTAATATGGAGACTCTCACGAAAAAGGTGCTTAATCAATTTAATCATAAAAAAACCGAGAATTTAACTCTATAAATGTCGGGAATTTATAACTCTAAATACATCAACTATAAATCACTTTCAATCAAACAAACCCGAACTAGTTAAATATATATAATATATCTCACGAAAACAAGCAACCTTTCCGTTCAATAGCTAGAATTCGTCTCCGAGATTGACCTCTAAATCCACAACACATTACCGCTCGCAACATGACAAATATTCAATGCAAAATTTATAAACATTTTCAATAATCGTTTTTTCATTTAATTTTCTATAGTCAATTACTATGCGCCACTTTTGCTTTTGTGATGCATCTATTTTTTTGGGACCACCCAAATTGGTGACGACCATGGAGAGCTACTTTCTTTTATTATTCCTTGTTCTAAGATTGAATTTATTTGTTTCTTAACTTCTTGTTCATGCACAAATGGATATCTATATGTTTTATTGTGATAGGGTTTTCATCCCTAGTACGGATTTTGTGTTTTATTTTATTCGTGAATGTTTAGTATTTTCATCATAAAAATATCGCGATGCTCTTCATCGTTCATAAGATTCGTTCTAATTTGATTATTTATGTCTAGGTACTTTATTTTCATTGAATCTCATTACTCTAACGAGTCTAAAGAAATTTATTGTTATTCGTTGATCTGTTTTATTTAAAATTTCAACATTTGCATAATTATTATAAGCTTTACTTATTATTTCCGGTGTTTCACAATTTTGAATTGTCATTTGATTTATTAATATATCACCGTTTCTTACATTTACCGGTATTTTTGAAATGTGTTTTGAATGGGGTTCTAGTTGAATTGACAAATTGGGTTTTGTCCGGCTTCTTGATATATCATCGGGATATTAACATCGTCGGTACAAAATTCTGAATTAAAGAAATCTAACTTCTCTTTTAATGTTTTAATAATATCTATGCCTATTAGGCCATCAAAAATATCATGAAAATTAAATATATGAAATTTAAATTCAAGGGGTTTCACGAATAAAATTCCTGAAAAGCAGGTATTGTCATACTATGATTATGACTTGAAGTTTGAAGTTCTGGGGACACCGTCAATGGATCGTTTTCAATATAATTTTTAAAATACTTTTCCGCTACATTAGGATTCATAAAGGATTTCGACGCTCCTGTGTCAATTAAAAGTTTTAATGGGGAATTTATAATTTTTATATAAGGTAATTGATTTTGATCATTATAATTATATTGTATTACGTTTCTTCATTCGAAGGGTTGTCGAGAAGAAAATTTTGTTCTTCGTAATTCGAAGTTTCATTATTACATGAGCAATTATTTTGGGTGCTTGTGCCCGGTTGATTAATTATATCGGTATTATATATTTGTCGATTTTTATTTTGTGCAGAACACAAACTCATAGGGATCGGTTTATTTTGATTTTTATAGTTCGTACTTTTTGGTATCCATACGTTTGCTGTCGAATTTCTATTTTGAAATTGTTGTCGGGGATTAAAATAAGATTTATTTTGATATGGTTGTTGAGGATTAAAATTATTTTTATTTTGATATTATTGTTGAGAGCTATAATTATGTTGTTGGGGTCTGTACGCTGGATTAAATTGATTACTGGGTTGATTATATTTGTTTTGATTAAAATGACTGATTAAAATTTTGTCTAAAATTTGACTGTGGTATATTAAAGTTTGTTGGATTATATGATTTTAGATTTGGTATAATTTTAGTGTTATTTTGCAAATATGTTATATTTTCCTCGGAAGTTACAAATTGTATCGCCTGCGAAAGTTCTGTTGGTCGCATTGCGCGTACTTGGCTTCCTAAAGATTCTTTAAGACCTGCCGAAAAGGTATTTAAAGTTAACTCCCTATAATACTTTTGTTTCGCGTCTTTACTTTCCACGGGTTCATTAATATTTACGTATGTTGTTACTATCTGTAATAAATGCAAACACCGTTCGTAAAATTCATATGAGTTTTCATTTAGCTTTTGTTTTAACATTATTAAATATCGCGTCAAACAACTTTCATTCCTCTGATCTTCAAAATTACGTGTTAATACCGTTTTTAATTGATCCCATGTGTCTACCGTATTTGTATTTACTACTAGTCTTGCTCTACCTTGTAATTTGTTTACAATACTGTTCATAATATAAACATTTCTGAGATTTAATTTATCTTCATCATCGTAAAATGAATTTATTAATTGCTGTATTTAGTCTCAAATTGAGCCATTATTTTATTATTTATTTTATTTGGTAAATTTATTTCACTTGTATTAAGACTTAAATTTTCAAAGCTTTCTACTAGGTTCCCTAGTTCACTAATAACTTCGCTTATCTCTTGCATATATTTGAATGCGAATATTTATATATATATATATATATATATATATATATATATATATTAATTATGTAAAGACTCACATTAAGAAAACAACTATCAGCATGTCGTTCAGCTGGTTTCCTGCTGTGGATCCTTGCTGTATCGGATGCTGTGTAACAACGTTTTCTTTTATCGCTATGGTGAAAACGAACGAAATGGACTCGAAGTGATGGTTTTCACGATGAAGATCCGTCCTAGAGTTCCACCAGGGCTGCTTGTTGTACCAAAGGAAGTGGGTGATTGAAGTTCGATCACTTTTAACACTTTCTTTTGGGTTACTTTTCGCCTAAAAAATTGATATTTACCCAAATTATCGCGTATTTGGTGGCAAAAATCCGATCTGACTGCGCCAATTATATTTTACAACCCACGTTAACTCTTTTTAAAAAGCTTTATTTTTAATTATATCTTATAATTAAAACATTTGATTTAGTTTTATTATATTTTATTTAAATAATAATCAAATCACATAAAACGTGAAGCGTGCGTTAGATAAAATGAACAGTACTGGATTCTACGTGAAGGGTTATAATGAATAATGTAGTAACGTATATGTTATAATGAATGTTAATGTTTCTTACATTTGGTTTTTAATACATCGCTTCTTTTATCTTAATACTAAGAATCAGTGGCGTGATGCTGAATTGCATATCTCCGTTAACTGTAATAAACAAGGTCATTTCTATAACACTAACTTTATGCATAAGGACGGTTCTATAACATGCTACTGCTTTTTGTCGTAAAAAGCAAAGTTTTTTCTAATAAATAACTCATTCCCATTTATTTTTCAATATGCTATATTGTAACTTTAATTTTTAAATAGGAATAAATTTGAATTCAATGCGACAAGCTGAATTAAATTTTCATTTAATTTCTATTTAAAAGAGTATACAACAAGTATATAAAAATTCTTTCAATGGAGACTGTGGTTAAATAATAATTTAAAAAGGTATATAACCCCTTACCACAATTATTAGTCGTATCCTAAATACGTATTTCGACAACTAAGTTGTCATCATCAGTAAGTAAAAACTACTAATTAAAGTCACACGGGGCACAATAAAGTAAGATGAACGCTTCCGCACAACTACTATACACTGCAACCCTGTAAAGACTCCGACAGTCTTTACAGGGTTGCAGTGTATAGTAGTTGTGCGGAAGCGTTCATCTTACTTTATTGTGCCCCGTGTGACTTTAATTAGTAGTTTTTACCTACTGATGATGACAACTTAGTTGTCGAAATACGTATTTAGGATACGACTAATAATTGTGGTAAGGGGTTATATACCTTTTTAAATTAACAAGTATATAATTTTTATTCACTATTTTCCTATACTTCTAAGCACATCTAATACAAAATATGCATTCGAAAAACTACGTAGTACAATGGAAGGGAAACGATAATGAATAACAAATGCACTTTTTATTATAACATTTGTTTGCGATAGCATGAATAAAATCTAATGATTCAATAAAGAAAATGAATGCAATAGTGAAATGGTTTGTAAACAGAAGATTTATTACTAGGGTTGGGTTCATATAAATAACATGTGTATTTAATACTATTCTAGACATTTCTTTAGATTTTCTTTTATATTTCACTTCGTATAGTCTATACTTATGCAGTTTTAATTAACGTCGTGTTATTTTAGTTTAATGCTTGTTGAATATGCACATTGTTCTACTATGCATAATAGAAAAGAAAAAGGTATAAATTCAATTTAACTTGCTCAATTTGTTGGCATTCATAAATAAGCATGAATAAAAATACTAAAGTAAAGAAGAAGTAACACTTTTAACAATTATTTTTGTTAGTAATTTACTTAGAACACTTGAATCTGTGTCTGTATTAAGTAAACAACTTAAGATTGTTAAAAATTCAGTTATCATTTGTTATTTAGCGTCAATTTGTATAATATTCATTTATTCGAAATACCCTTATTGCTTTTAAAATCGCCTTGCTTAAAGACAAGGAGAGGAGGAGGAAAGACAAGGAGAGGAGGAGGAAAGACAAGGACACTTCGAAAACTTGCTATGAAATTTGTGTTCATTTTTGTTGTGTTGTTTTATTTGTCTTAATTAATCATTAGAATAAAGTAATTTTTTCATTCAAACTGAGATTTTGCACTTTCTTTTCTAAAAACAACCTAATTTTTGCGGTTTTATTTTGTTTGGTATTACCCACTGTTTCCAGTACAAGTCCAAATTAGATTCTACAATACTTTTGCGATAAATTTTAAGTTTGGTAATAGATTTAAAGAGTTTCATGTGCAGTCTGTATAGTAATCTAAATAATTTCCCTTTGAAAGCTTAAGCATTTTAATTTTAATAAAATAATTACTTAAGATTACTTTTAATTTTTTTGTTTTTTATTTAGGCATATTGTTATATTAACATTTTCGGTTTTAGACTTGCACGCCTTTGTTCTATTATTAAACGAGCTGTACTAAACACTCTTTCACTTTCTGCTGCACTTGCTGGAATACAGAAGTGTTTCCTAGCTCATTATTCTAAGGGCTTCAGCTCCATTTCTGTTACCTAAAAGAAAATATAAATAAAAAATGTAATTACCCTTCTTTTTTAAACTTACCTTCCAAAATAAAAGAGAATCCACGTCCTGAGTTGAATTTGGCCTTTCGAGGTATTGCCTTATAGTTATTATTATATCGAGTGTAATTGATTTTACTTTCTCTTATTCTTTCTCGCAAAAATTCAAATAATGAGTGACTTTTGATGTGAACTAATGCCTGTTCTTTATTTTAACCATGTATTTTCTTCATAATATTAAACATTTCTTGTTCTAGAAACGAATTAGCCCCAGCAGCATTTTAAGTACTACGAAAACCTTTTCTTTTAAATCGAGGGTCTCAAACAGTTGCTACTTTATTATATGACCGTTCTTCACATGAAAATAACTTTGCTTTAATAGATTCCAAAATTTTGTTGCATAGTGTCTTCCCTTCCTCAATCTTTAATTCCAGTAGTGTTGCTGACAGATAATTGTACAGTCCAAAAATTATTAGGATTATTAGAGAAATAGTAACATATTTATTACCTACAAGAATTTCCCACTACTGCTTTTTAAGATAAATTTGTCCATTTTATAAAACCACTTATTCGTAAGATACCACGAGATGTTATTTGTTTTTATTATGTTATTGAAATGTCCCCAATACGTGGGTTACGTTCAGTATTAGAAGTATGATGTAATTTGAGAACGTTCTCCAATTTTATAAAATGGTAAAATCTGTTTATACTTTTTTGTTATATTTTCTACCTTTTTTGATACACTAATTTTACTATCCTAGCTATATTTTTACCTTAAAGAAATACTATTCATTTTCTTTGAATTTGTTAAAAATATTTAAAACTGTCTTCGCACAATCGCATTTTTCAATAAAATGTGTTTAACTTAAAATATAAAAGTTAATGAAAAATCAGAAATATTTAACAATTGCAAAAATACGTCTAATACGTCACTGGTGTATATCTGATTTCCTACTATGCCACTATATATTTATCGCTATGTTTAAAGTTAAAAGAAGAAAAATCAATGCATTATACCTATGTGTAGTGATAAAAACAGAACCCAGTATATTATTTCTAAAATGTGGTCAGAAATGTATATATTACCAATTGTTTTTGGAGTATTATTTATTGACGGTTTCCTTGACTACTTTGACTTTGACACAGCCACAGAAAATACCTGCTTGATGTTGAAAATATTTTGTTATAGTTTTTACAAAATTAATTTACTATCAAATACAGTACTGCTTGTATGCAGAAAGTTAAATAAACATAGTAAATTGAATTTTTAACGTGAAACTTTGATCACTTGTAAAAGCTTAGGTAAATGATTTACCATTTTGAACGATAACTGCGTAAGCTCACTCCATAACAATAATATCAATAAGTAGATGTACAATACGTATAATTGCAGCGTAAGTTTCGATATTAGTATTATAATGACTATAATTTGCTCGGAATGCTTCCAGTTGCAAAAGAAGGGGATTACTGGCTGACTTTGACAAGTCGTATTATTAAAAAAAAACAGGTTTTGTTTTTATGAATACAAAGAGATTGTGTACAAATATTAATTTATCATCTGTGACATTCTTACATGTATTATATTTAGTAATTAATTAGTATCTTAAGTAATGCTTTAAGAAGAAAATTAACTTGGCGTAAAATGAGCAAATTGGTTTTGATTTTTATTAATTCCGGTCTTGCGATTTATTCTGCTTAAATGCATGTTATGTATAAGAAAAAAAAAACTATACAATAGCAGTTCCATGAATGACGAGCTCCTTATAAATAATATCTACAAATGCGAAATGCCGTGGAACGGGTTTTAATGCATTTATGAGAATGTTAAAAACTAGCAGCTCATCTATAAACACATGTAATCCATAATAAAATAAAGAGAGAAACGAATAAAACATCGTCTACTTCAAGAGTAATGCCACTGGCTGAATGGTTGAAAGATTCTTATATGTATGTATGTAGGATTTTCGTTTGCATACGTAGGTATTACATAGCACAATGATCCACGATATTTCAATGAATAACATGCAATACAAGATTCATGTACTTATATTCGACAAATATACCAATATTATTTATATGCATATTTTATTAAATCTAGATTTTTCTTCAATGGAATAATTTAAACTAAAAATACCAAATTGCAATAATAAGCCGTTTCTAGGAGCATCGCCTTTTCTGTGATGTATAGCCCAACTAAATCATAAACTCGAACTTAGTCAAGACTAAATGAGCTTTTAATGTAATTAATGAAGGCAAAAAGTTTCTTGGTTTTATAACTTAAGCTCGTCATCATACTAGGGCCGCTTCTTTTGCTCCGCCCCTGACACATTTATAAACCAAAACAAATATTTATTTTCACGTCGCATTGTAACCTGCTATGTATACACTAACGCTAGAAACTTACAAGTCTGAACTTGTTAAAGCGAGCCCACCGTAGAAGCCCGAGGTCGAGAGAGACACATATCAATATCAAAATGGATCGCGTCGAGCAACGAACGATGATTAACTACTTACGTTTAAAAGAGATACCTCAACTCAAATTCATCAAGATTTGGTGGAAAGATTAGGGGAATCTGCAGTATCATATGACATAGTTACAAGTTAATGTCGTAAGTTTAAATGTGGTAGATAGTCGTGTTCACACGAAAATGCAGGTGGAGCGCTCACAACCGTAACTACCCAAGAAACTGTTGAAAAAGTCCATGATCTCGTGCTGCAAGATCAATATGTGACTATTAGAGAAATAGTTGAATAGTCTCTCATACCATGTAGTATATAATATAATTACAGCCGGATAGAACATGAAAAAATTGTCTGCTGGATAGGTACCACGAATGTTAACACACGCACATAAACAAACTTGAAAAGACAATCATTTTTAGCACGATATAGACACGACAAAAGAAATTTCTTGTAGGATTAGTGATAATGGATGAGTCCTGAATCCATCATTATGATGTAAAATATAGAGTAAGGACTGGACACATCGAGGTTCACCACCGCCGAAAAAAATCAAGATACAACCCGCAGCAGGAAAGGTCATGCATCCGTATTTTGGGATGGTGAAGGCGTAATTTTAGTAGATTTCTCGCAGAAGGAGGAAACAATTATGCTTATTATGTTAATTTAAACCCCATTACATGACTTTGTAAAAAAATGACGACCAGGGAAGTTGCGCAAAGGTATTTACTTGCATCAGAATACTGCATCCAGTTACAGACTTTTAATTAGTTGAGCATCCGCCGCATATTCGCCAGATTTCCCTCTCCGTCTCCGTCTCCGTCTCCGTCTCCGTCTCCGTCTCCGTCTCCGTCTCCGTCTCCGTCTCCGTCTCCGTCTCCGTCTCCGTCTCCGTCTCCGTCTCCGTCTCCGTCTCCGTCTCCGTCTCCGTCTCCGTCTCCGTCTCCGTCTCCGTCTCCGTCTCCGTCTCCGTCTCCGTCTCCGTCTCCGTCTCCGTCTCCGTCTCCGTCTCCGTCTCCGTCTCCGTCTCCGTCTCCGTCTCCGTCTCCGTCTCCGTCTCCGTCTCCGTCTCCGTCTCCGTCTCCGTCTCCGTCTCCGTCTCCGTCTCCGTCTCCGTCTCCGTCTCCGTCTCCGTCTCCGTCTCCGTCTCCGTCTCCGTCTCCGTCTCCGTCTCCGTCTCCGTCTCCGTCTCCGTCTCCGTCTCCGTCTCCGTCTCCGTCTCCGTCTCCGTCTCCGTCTCCGTCTCCGTCTCCGTCTCCGTCTCCGTCTCCGTCTCCGTCTCCGTCTCCGTCTCCGTCTCCGTCTCCGTCTCCGTCTCCGTCTCCGTCTCCGTCTCCGTCTCCGTCTCCGTCTCCGTCTCCGTCTCCGTCTCCGTCTCCGTCTCCGTCTCCGTCTCCGTCTCCGTCTCCGTCTCCGTCTCCGTCTCCGTCTCCGTCTCCGTCTCCGTCTCCGTCTCCGTCTCCGTCTCCGTCTCCGTCTCCGTCTCCGTCTCCGTCTCCGTCTCCGTCTCCGTCTCCGTCTCCGTCTCCGTCTCCGTCTCCGTCTCCGTCTCCGTCTCCGTCTCCGTCTCCGTCTCCGTCTCCGTCTCCGTCTCCGTCTCCGTCTCCGTCTCCGTCTCCGTCTCCGTCTCCGTCTCCGTCTCCGTCTCCGTCTCCGTCTCCGTCTCCGTCTCCGTCTCCGTCTCCGTCTCCGTCTCCGTCTCCGTCTCCGTCTCCGTCTCCGTCTCCGTCTCCGTCTCCGTCTCCGTCTCCGTCTCCGTCTCCGTCTCCGTCTCCGTCTCCGTCTCCGTCTCCGTCTCCGTCTCCGTCTCCGTCTCCGTCTCCGTCTCCGTCTCCGTCTCCGTCTCCGTCTCCGTCTCCGTCTCCGTCTCCGTCTCCGTCTCCGTCTCCGTCTCCGTCTCCGTCTCCGTCTCCGTCCTCCGTCTCCGTCTCCGTCTCCGTCTCCGTCTCCGTCTCCGTCTCCGTCTCCGTCTCCGTCTCCGTCTCCGTCTCCGTCTCCGTCTCCGTCTCCGTCTCCGTCTCCGTCTCCGTCTCCGTCTCCGTCTCCGTCTCCGTCTCCGTCTCCGTCTCCGTCTCCGTCTCCGTCTCCGTCTCCGTCTCCGTCTCCGTCTCCGTCTCCGTCTCCGTCTCCGTCTCCGTCTCCGTCTCCGTCTCCGTCTCCGTCTCCGTCTCCGTCTCCGTCTCCGTCTCCGTCTCCGTCTCCGTCTCCGTCTCCGTCTCCGTCTCCGTCTCCGTCTCCGTCTCCGTCTCCGTCTCCGTCTCCGTCTCCGTCTCCGTCTCCGTCTCCGTCTCCGTCTCCGTCTCCGTCTCCGTCTCCGTCTCCGTCTCCGTCTCCGTCTCCGTCTCCGTCTCCGTCTCCGTCTCCGTCTCCGTCTCCGTCTCCGTCTCCGTCTCCGTCTCCGTCTCCGTCTCCGTCTCCGTCTCCGTCTCCGTCTCCGTCTCCGTCTCCGTCTCCGTCTCCGTCTCCGTCTCCGTCTCCGTCTCCGTCTCCGTCTCCGTCTCCGTCTCCGTCTCCGTCTCCGTCTCCGTCTCCGTCTCCGTCTCCGTCTCCGTCTCCGTCTCCGTCTCCGTCTCCGTCTCCGTCTCCGTCTCCGTCTCCGTCTCCGTCTCCGTCTCCGTCTCCGTCTCCGTCTCCGTCTCCGTTCCGTCTCCGTCTCCGTCTCCGTCTCCGTCTCCGTCTCCGTCTCCGTCTCCGTCTCCGTCTCCGTCTCCGTCTCCGTCTCCGTCTCCGTCTCCGTCTCCGTCTCCGTCTCCGTCTCCGTCTCCGTCTCCGTCTCCGTCTCCGTCTCCGTCTCCGTCTCCGTCTCCGTCTCCGTCTCCGTCTCCGTCTCCGTCTCCGTCTCCGTCTCCGTCTCCGTCTCCGTCTCCGTCTCCGTCTCCGTCTCCGTCTCCGTCTCCGTCTCCGTCTCCGTCTCCGTCTCCGTCTCCGTCTCCGTCTCCGTCTCCGTCTCCGTCTCCGTCTCCGTCTCCGTCTCCGTCTCCGTCTCCGTCTCCGTCTCCGTCTCCGTCTCTCGTCTCCGTCTCCGCTCCGTCTCCGTCTCCGTCTCCGTCTCGTCTCCGTCTCCGTCTCCGTCTCCGTCTCCGTCTCCGTCTCCGTCTCCGTCTCCGTCTCCGTCTCCGTCTCCGTCTCCGTCTCCGTCTCCGTCTCCGTCTCGTCTCCGTCTCCGTCTCCGTCTCCGTCTCCGTCTCCGTCTCCGTCTCCGTCTCCGTCTCCGTCTCCGTCTCCGTCTCCGTCTCCGTCTCCGTCTCCGTCTCCGTCTCCGTCTCGTCTCCGTCTCCGTCTCCGTCTCCGTCTCCGTCTCCGTCTCCGTCTCCGTCTCCGTCTCCGTCTCCGTCCTCCGTCTCCGTCTCCGTCTCCGTCTCCGTCTCCGTCTCCGTCTCCGTCTCCGTCTCCGTCTCCGTCTCCGTCTCCGTCTCCGTCTCCGTCTCCGTCTCCGTCTCCGTCTCCGTCTCCGTCTCCGTCTCCGTCTCCGTCTCCGTCTCCGTCTCCGTCGTCTCGTCTCCGTCTCCGTCTCCGTCTCCGTCTCCGTCTCCGTCTCGTCCGTCTCCGTCTCCGTCTCCGTCTCCGTCTCCGTCTCCGTCTCCGTCTCCGTCTCCGTCTCCGTCTCCGTCTCGTCTCCGTCTCCGTCTCCGTCTCCGTCTCCGTCTCCGTCTCCGTCTCCGTCTCCGTCTCCGTCTCCGTCTCCGCTCTCCGTCTCCGCTCTCCGTCTCCGTCGTCCGTCTCCGTCTCCGTCTCCGTCTCCGTCTCGTCTCCGTCTCCGTCTCCGTCTCCGTCTCCGTCTCCGTCTCCGTCTCCGTCTCCGTCTCCGTCTCCGTCTCCGTCTCCGTCTCCGTCTCCGTCTCCGTCTCCGTCTCCGTCTCCGTCTCCGTCTCCGTCTCCGTCTCCGTCTCCGTCTCCGTCTCCGTCTCCGTCTCCGTCTCCGTCTCCGTCTCCGTCTCCGTCTCCGTCTCCGTCTCTCGTCTCCGTCTCCGTCTCCGTCTCCGTCTCCGTCTCCGTCTCCGTCTCCGTCTCCGTCTCCGTCTCCGTCTCGTCTCCGTCTCCGTCTCCGTCTCCGTCTCGCTCCGTCTCCGTCTCCGTCTCCGTCTCCGTCTCCGTCTCCGTCTCCGTCTCCGTCTCCGTCTCCGTCTCCGTCTCCGTCTCCGTCTCCGTCTCCGTCTCCGTCTCCGTCTCCGTCTCGTCCGTCTCCGTCTCCGTCGTCTCCGTCTCCGTCTCCGTCTCGTCTCGTCTCCGTCTCCGTCTCCGTCTCCGTCTCCGTCTCCGTCTCGTCTCCGTCTCCGTCGTCCGTCTCCGTCTCCGTCTCCGTCTCCGTCTCCGTCTCCGTCGTCTCGTCTCCGTCTCCGTCTCCGTCTCCGTCTCCGTCTCCGTCTCCGTCTCCGTCTCCGTCGTCTCGTCTCCGTCTCCGTCTCCGTCTCCGTCTCCGTCTCCGTCTCCGTCTCCGTCTCCGTCTCCGTCTCCGTCTCCGTCGTCTCGTCTCCGTCTCCGTCTCCGTCTCGTCTCCGTCTCCGTCTCCGTCTCCGTCCGTCTCCGTCTCCGTCTCCGTCTCCGTCTCCGTCTCCGTCTCCGTCTCCGTCTCCGTCTCGTCTCCGTCTCCGTCTCCGTCTCCGTCTCCGTCTCGTCTCCGTCTCCGTCTCCGTCTCCGTCTCCGTCTCCGTCCTCCGTCTCCGTCTCCGTCTCCGTCTCCGTCTCCGTCTCCGTCTCCGTCTCCGTCTCCGTCTCCGTCTCCGTCTCCGTCTCCGTCTCCGTCTCCGTCTCCGTCTCCGTCTCCGTCTCGTCTCCGTCTCCGTCTCCGTCTCCGTCTCCGTCTCCGTCTCCGTCGTCCGTCTCCGTCTCCGTCTCCGTCTCCGTCTCCGTCTCCGTCTCCGTCTCCGTCTCCGTCTCCGTCT
Organism: Melolontha melolontha; assembly: GCA_935421215.2. Taxonomy (NCBI): domain Eukaryota; kingdom Metazoa; phylum Arthropoda; class Insecta; order Coleoptera; family Scarabaeidae; genus Melolontha; species Melolontha melolontha. The sequence goes on from OW285235.1 coordinate 138,542,730, forward strand.
CCGTCGTCTCGTCTCCGTCTCCGTCTCCGTCTCCGTCTGCGTCTGCGTCTGCGTCTGCGTCTGCGTCTGCCGTCTGCGTCTGCGTCTGCCGTCTGCGTCTGCGTCTGCGTCTGCGTCTGCGTCTGCGTCTGCGTCTGCGTCTGCGTCTGCGTCTGCGTCTGCGTCTGCGTCTGCGTCTGCGTCTGGTCTGCGTCTGCGTCTGCGTCTGCGTCTGCGTCTGCGTCTGCGTCTGCGTCTGCGTCTGCGTCTGCGTCTGCGTCTGCGTCTGCGTCTGCGTCTGCGTCTGCGTCTGCGTCTGCGCGTCTGCGTCTGCGTCTGCGTCTGCGTCTGCGTCTGCGTCTGCGTCTGCGTCTGCGTCTGCGTCTGCGTCTGCGTCTGCGTCTGCGTCTGCGTTGCGTCTGCGTCTGCGTCTGCGTCTGCGTCTGCGTCTGCGTCTGCGTCTGCGTCTGCGTCTGCGTCTGCGTCTGCGTCTGCGTCTGCGTCTGCGTCTGCGTCTGCGTCTGCGTCTGCGTCCTGCGTCTGCGTCTGCGTCTGCGTCTGCGTCTGCGTCTGCGTCTGCGTCTGCGTCTGCGTCTGCGTCTGCGTCTGCGTCTGCGTCTGCGTCTGCGTCTGCGTCTGCGTCTGCGTCTGCGTCTGCGTCTGCGTCTGCGTCTGCGTCTGCGTCTGCGTCTGCGTCTGCGTCTGCGTCTGCGTCTGCGTCTGCGTCTGCGTCTGCGTCTGCGTCTGCGTCTGCGTCTGCGTCTTCGTCTGCGTCTTCGTCTTCGTCTTCGCCTTCGTCTTCGTCTTCGTCTTCGCCTTCGCCTTCGCCTTCGTCTTCGTCTTCGTCTTCGTCTTCGTCTTCGTCTTCGTCTTCGTCTTCGTCTTCGTCTTCGTCTTCGTCTTCGTCTTCGTCTTCGTCTTCGTCTTCGTCTTCGTCTTCGTCTTCGTCTTCGTCTTCGTCTTCGTCTTCGTCTCAGTCTCCGTCATTTGGTTTCATTGAAAAGAAGGTTATGGCATTGAAATGATACTACAACATAAAAGAAAACAAATAATTTATTTAATATCGAAATCATAATCAAAATTTACATATAGCTACAGAAATTGTTGAAAATGTTGTCCATTTACATCTAAACACAAACCAATTTTTAAATAAATTTAATTTTCTTAATAAGAGTTTTGAAATATTTGACTCAAACTTATAGTTTCAATGTCAAATAATAAATGTCATTATGTGGAAGTGGCTAAAGTACCAACCCTATTTCAATTATGAATTTTTTTGATGGCTCATTATATATATGTATATATATATAGTAGATTTAATTAGTCGGCGATTATCAATATTATATAATCTAGGAGTATTTAACCAAATAGTTTAACTATTATACATTGTCTTATAGTAGTTTTATAAACACGAGGAAGATAAATTTCTCTAAATCTTTGTAACGTATCCTCGAAAAAGTTCTAACGGTATTCTTGAAATCCTCGAGAGTAAGGTTCATTAATTTTATTGAAGATTATGGAACTGTCAAAGTATTTTGCTGGTCAAAAATATAAAACGTTACAGTCAAAAAGTCGTCTAGTAAAGGTATTCATTTTTCTGGGCCAACATATGTAAGGAGATCGTAATAGCGACAATCCTGACTTTAGCGCGATAAGAATTTTGATCTACTGAAGAAGATGTGGTTTACATTATGGAAGTTATAGAATTGCAGCTCTAAGACAACCATAATGCACTCAGTATAAAGTTAGAAAGTGGTCAGAAATTCCTTGAAAAGAGAAACTATGCAGAGGAAGAAATCTTATATTTGTAATATCAGTATTTGCTTTTTTAATAGTTTAAAAATTCAGTTAAGTTTAAAATCGATATAAAAGTAATATGTACAACATATAACTTACCAGATATAATTTCAGTTAGTTTACGTAAACGAATAATAATAATAAGTTCGAATATTGACTACTTTCTCTTGAATGACAAAATAATAATAATATAAACGTCTCACGATAAACTAAATATATTTGCGACATTAAAAATAATTTGCTTACCATAGTGTGCACTATATATATATATATATGTTCTGATGTTTTATTCAGAAGGTAACGGTGAAACCTTTTTCAGGAATTCCAGAAGTCGTAATGGGGACACAGCAACATGATGCTTACAATACTGACGGTGATACCGGACCAGCGGGAGGTAAGTAAGTGCATTGTTTTAGTATTGTTATAAAATTATAACATTATAAATATTTTTTGGATCATTAAAAAAACAGGCAAGTTTTATTATTTTATGAAAATAAGCATTCTTTTCAGATTAAATAGATAGCCGGTGGAGTTTAAATAATCACTTTTGTGTTGTAACTCTATCTCAAAAGTGTGCTTTTATTATATTTTATCTATTTTGATTTAGTACTATCTATACAGGGATACAAATATAAGCTCAATATCAAATTATATAAGAATTATATATATATATATATATATATATATATATATATATATATATATAGCTACGACGCTGAACGTCGAGCTTATTAAACTAATAGAAAATATACTAGGTACAAAAAAAAAGAAAACAAATGGAGCAGACCCGGTCTCGGGCGACTTGCGAAATTGCCCACGAAATTGCCCACCCTCCTGTTACTGCCAACGTCCAACGGCCCACCCGGCTCCTGAGACTGCCTCAGCCCAGGGGGTGGGGAGACCCAGAGGTAATAACGACGAAATTCCTATATAGGTGGGCAAGGGCGCCACCGAATTTTATGCCGCTGGACGTCGCAAATTCGGAAAAATGGTATTGAAAAAATTCAATTTTCAAAACAAAGAAAAAAGGCAAGTCGCGCACGGGCCGAGGGGCCAATCCCGCCGACCGAAACCAGTTCCACTCCTGAGGATCGAAAACAAACTTCGTGGCTACAAAGATACCCTATTTATTGATGTGAATAGAAAGAGTGAAAAAAAGTTACAACCAGTACTTAACTAAATTTTGCTAATTGTAATTATGAGCGGACAAATGAAAATGAATGACAAAAATGGTGGCAGATGGCCTTATCAGTAACAAGTCAAATGAACACTGGATCAGTGTGCTTAAAGTAATTAATCGCCCTGTAAAAAAAAAATACGTATTCTTTTAGATCGGTTCACAAATTTAAATGAAATACTAAAATTCGCTGACTAAATCTACACTAATTAATAAATTTTAAATGAGTAAATTCTCTCAAAATTACACTCGTAAGATTTAATATATGCAACGCATAAAAATAGTTTAAATAAAAATACGTAAAAATATACTAGCATAAAATAGCCTTGAACTCTTAGTGTGGCGATCCAAAAAAAAACAAAAAAAGGGAAAAAACTAGACGAACGGAACAGGTTATTTCTTAAGAAAACACCTGTGCGAATGTTAAGATTGACAATAAGCCATCTATTTCTAACAAAAAAAAATCTTTAGGAATAAATGTGCGGCAATGGAACAAATAAAAATAACGGTTTGATAATTAATAACTAGTAACGCTTATCTGTTTGGTCCGGCGACTTCTGGTGCGTTTCCTGTGATGGAGCGTAACACACGGGAAAGTACTGGGTGGTATTGTTCGTCCATAGATAGGACCACCTAAATTAAGAAATTAAACAACAAAATAAACAAAAGAATATGAAGAGAAACTCAAATACGTACCGAAACGAGACTTTCGTTGGAATTTGCAAAATACTAATAGTTAGTTGTCGACGTGTTCTCCTATAAAATCACCCAAATCCTCACAAAGAGGTATCACTCAGCGATTAATTGTTGTGTCTATAAATTAAAACCAGCATGGGGCCGTAATTACTAGATAAAATTTACTTAAGCAACATTTATAGACACCGGTGATGGAGGAACCGTGACATCTGCCCAAGATCGACAATAATTTACGTCTGCGTATGGGGAGAGGGTATCGTACTTCCAAATAACAAGAACCGGAGTACGAGAAAAAAAACTTGAAAGAAACCAAATATATTATACAAATAAACGACAATCGATACATATACAGGTAGGTTCGCTGGAAACGGAGCAAAATATAATAAAGAGAATGCTAATTTACAACAAAATAAGCGTTACGATGCGATGAGCGTTACGGACACGTAACAATATATAAACGAGATAAGAGTAATGTTTTTGGAAGTAGTGGCCGAGTAATTAAAACAATATTTAATTTGACGTTTCGGTACTATACATAGTACCTTATATTTCATAAACATTCGTTACTTCATCAGGAGTTCCTACCATTTAACAAAAATCACAGTATATTAATTATAATATTCAATAGCTACAACAAGAATTTACAATTTACTGTGGAAAAAGAAAACAATAATAGTATACCCTTCTTGGACGTTTCAGTGATTCGCGAGGATAACAACTCGATCATTTTGAATTGGTATAGAAAGCCGACTTCATCTGGTCGGTTCATTAATTACTATTCCCATCATCCTCTCAATCAAAAGTATAACACCGTCATAGCTATATGAAAAACAGAATAGCACATGTAAACAACACTACCTCCTTAAAAGACAATCTTAGAGAACTTTTCAAGATCTTCGTCAACAATGGTTATCCTAGGCATATACTTAACAAATTAATATATAACTCCAATTTTTACGATGGTCCTACTGAGGACATTCCTGCAGAAAGTGTGATTTACAAGAAAATTCCTAATATTGGTGGTCTTGCTCATTCAATTATATCACACCTTAAACAACTCAGTAATATTAAAATAGCCGCCAAATATAACACATTTACTTTGAAAAAATTATACAGTAAGACCAACGATGTAACACCTTTGTTTTTAAATAGTCATGTTGTCTACAGAAAACCATGTTCGGGTTGCCGTGGCGTGTACATAGGCCAAACGTCGCAATGGCTAAAACAACGTATCACACAACACAAAACTATGTCCGCATTGGTAAGAGATCTTGTGCACTTGTGGGTCATGCACTTGATCTGGGCCATACATTGAATTTTGGCGATGTCAGAATTGTGAACTTACAAAAAAAGATGTTTTTTAGAAATGGTTCACATCAACGGAAACACTAATAGCGTAAATTATTAAGTCGGATACGAATGGACTAAGTATAATTTATTGCAATATTCTCGGTGTTGGCGGTTAGTTGACCTGCCAAGTTTTGTTAACTAGTCAATGTTTAGTTTGTGTTTGGTTTCGATTTTTATTATCAGTTTTTTGCTATGCGTTTTATATTGTTGTTTTTATATTTCAACATTTACGTATAACTGTTTTTAAAAGGTTGACATGAAACAAACTTCTGTTAGTTTAATGTTTTAATTTAGAGAATTGATTTTAATATGTTTACTGGCGTCTTTGCTAAATTTTAACTCTGTAAATGTAAGTATTTTAGTATTCGCATAATTAATATACTGTGGTTTTTGTTAAACGGTAGGAACTTCTGATGAAATAACGAATGATTATGAAATATAGAGTGATATAAATGAGCTTTTCTTATTTTGACAGACCGCTTACCAGTTTAATTATTTTTTTACTAATATAGTACGGTCGATAATTCTTACTAGTCTATATATATAGACTAGTAAGTAAATCGCCGACTAATTTAATCAACTATATATATATTTATATATAAAGATATTTATTTCTTGACCTTTGTACAATATAGTTGATTTAGATATTCGGCGATTGAAGGTCTGTTTTACATTAATATGCATATATTTAAAATAAGCTCTTACATGTTTCGGTAAGTATTATTTATCAAAGAATGAATAATTCTTATTTTAAATATATGCATATTAATGTAAAACAGACCTTCAACCGCCGAATATCTTTCAGACTAATAACTGAACTTCTTGCGACAGTTTTGGAATGGATTCTTTGGTGAGTTTTCTATTTGATGTTGAACACCCTCAATGTAATCAGCAGTTCATTTTGAGATGCTCCGCTCCTGGATTTACGAAATACTGTCCCCGTTTCAGGAAATCTGTCAACACAACCATGAATTTGACTAGCCAATTGTTCATATATATATTATGATTGCAAGATTACAGAACTGTTGTCAAAAATCCTGTATACATTGATTAATTGCATAAACCCAATGTCCATTTACTAATCTACTAAAATAACTTTCAACAATAAAAACTTTGAGTTGTATTTCTAACATAATAATAAATAATTTAATTGATAAGACAATTTTTCAATAAATTGACTTAACTATGAGAGTTATAAAAATTTGACTTTCGAAAAACCTTAATATTCCGCAGTGTTCCCAAATTTATATTGAAATCATAAGCTACTCTAAATGAAAATTTAATTGAAGGCATGGTATGTATGTAAATAATCAAGGTTAGTAAATGTGTAAGGTTGCCTCGTAACTCTCCATCAATAATATTCTTACGCGGGAAAGCGTCACTCAGCATGCCCATTCAATTAAAATGATTTTGAAGTTAAATAGGTATAAATCGAGTAAAGTAAGTCACTGTTTTCTTTAGACAAAACGATTGGTTTATGTACTATGTAGTCACATATTCTTACACAAAGCATATCGTCCTTTATTTCAAAATATTGCTTTAAGTAATGGTTAATGACAGCTAGTTATTGGCGTACTCATGGGGGTAAAAAATATTTTATGTAAATATTTTTGCCTAAAAATGCGCTTATAAATTATAAAGGAAATGAAGGTGGTTGGCTCATATATTAATTAATTTAGTATTCTACTGTCACAACCCAGTTCTTTCAATAAACTGTTATTTCGGAGTTAACTCACGGTTTTGTATGTCTAAAAGAATGGGTTCACAAATGCAAATACTAACTGGATATCAAGATATTATTTGATGCAGTTTTCTTTTAAATAACCAAAATAAAATTGCAATCTTTATAAACAAAAAACTTCATTGAGTTAATACATTACTTTAATTCACAATTTTTTAAAATTTTTTCAATGTTTTACAATTTGATAATCCATACCTTTTGCCTAGTTTAATAGCTGCACCATATAGAAATACACATTTTACCCCTCCCTATAATGATAAACACTTGTAAATAGTCAAATAAAGTTAATATATATATAAGCACATAAAACACTATGAAATTAGAAAACAACGCTACGAACACTACAAACATCAATCTAGACCGGTAATTTGACAACTAGTCAACTAGACAGGAAACACATTTACTAACCTTGGTAAATAATCAGGTACTGAATATTATATTTAGATGCCACCTCGACAACCGGCCTTAGAAAGCTATTTTCACACCAAAAACTGAGCAAAAAATCAAGCCTGCTCTTCCCCAAGATTAAAACTCAACATCATAAACAGAGATAAAACAGCAAGAACACGGACCAAATTTGTAAATTGTTATTATTATCATCATCATCATCATCATTATTATTATTATTATCGCCTATTTTTTTCCGTATTTGCTCAGCCTATCACTGAGGAGTACTACACCCAACCCCTATCTAGTTTATAAAGTATTTCTCTTCAGTCCAAGGCGAAATTTAAGGCATAAGAATACCTTAAAATGAGTAACGTATCTAATATTAGAGCGCGTATTTATGTGTGTTAAAATGAGATAAAGTACTATTTGTTGTTCGCACTTTGAGAAATACGAACTGCAATTGTGAGCTTAGCTTACGGGGCTGGTTTTGCGGTATTGGTATGCAATATAAAAAGGCATCCACTACAAGTTCTGCGATTATTTTATTGTTATTATTATTATCATTAATTAGCTTTCTTACTGTTTTCATAAATAGTTTAAAATAAAGAGAATTAACGTTAATGGAATATAGACAACAAATATATTGTCAAAACAATTCACAATACGCATTATGAAAATGTGATAAGTTTTTTAATCTGGAAGTTACTTCACTAGCAAATTCGGTATCAACATGGAATAGAATATATTTGAGCTAGTTCGAAGATCTTGCGCATTATGATAATAAAGAAGTAGCCCACTCAAGTCCTTATTGATAATGTTGAAACGATGCGAGGGTGCTATACCTATACTTTGTCATTAAATTCGGCCAACAGCAGCAATATATTTCATTACAGTTCTGAGCTTTCTGTAATACTCTATCGGCACTGTGTAGAATCAAATAAAGTTATCATACTTTGTAAATTTGGCAATTCTATTATGTGATTATCTTCCGAATAATGTAATTTAATAAAATTGATCTTATTATTAAAACAACAAACTAATGTAAATATAAAATGAAAACGCAAAATGTATTCACATCAAAACAATCTGATCCAAGCCAGATTTTATAAATATTAATCTAACATTTCATACAAAGCTTTATGTAAAAAAATATAAAATAGAAAGGCAAAATATATTCGCGTCATAACAATCTTATTCAAACCAGTTTTAATAAATATTAATGTAATTTTTCAGACAAAGCTTTATGTACATTTACCGTAAAGAAATTTCCAACATACATTAATCAATATTATTTAAATTAGAAAGTATTCAATTTTAAAGTTTATCTTCATTTAAATTTTCCGTAAACAATCCAAATTGATTCAATTATAAGTTGGTTCAAGAGTGCATTATGCAAGTTTTGAAAAAGTTTGAAACAGCTCTCATTAAGTTCCCATTTTAAGTTCAGATAAAGGTAATTGGTCACAGAGCAGATGTTTTTGAATGAAAAGGAAAACTTTCCCTTACATTAAATTTATCCTTCATTACTTATTAAATTGCGATTACGACAGGCGGAAGTCATTGAATAAACTGAAATACCTACTAAATTTTAATAAACCAAGTTTGATATAGAAGTATACTTAAGATATTTACATACATTTAAATTAATAAAAATCTTATATTGGAAGGTACGTAAAATATTAGTATACTGTTATTTATGTATAATATAGTCGAATAATTTTTCTGTCATGGATGAACATCTGAAATTAATGCAAAAAAATATGTTTAGTATATGTTCATTCGCGTTTATGCTCCTACAAACATGAATACATATTTAATAAATATGTCATGTTTTTTTCTACAAAATCAATAACATAATAATATTAGTTATAAATAGTTATAATTATATTGTGGAAATATGTAATCTGGCTACTCCTATTATTACTAAAGATCGGAAGGTATACACAAAAGAAAAGAAAATATACACTTAATAATAATTCACGAGTGAAGTTTTTTATGTTATCTACCTAGTTATGATAAAAACAATTTAGAAAACAAAAACAAAAATTCGAAAAAAAATTGTTATTGTTATTGTTGTATTTTCGCAAAATATGACCCCACAGCGTTTTCCACGTCGACGCCCTCTCAAGTGTTTTTCTAATTTAGGAAAGAGATAATAGTCACAAGGGCGAGGTCGGGACTGTAGAGTGGATGTTGTAATTCCTGAAATCCGCATTAATTGATTACTGCTTGAAAAATTCGTGTCTTATGCACCCTGCAGTTGTCGTGCAGCAGCAGAGTTTGCTGAGCAAAATTGTGGGATCTTTTTTCGCGTATAGCCGTGTTCAAGCTCTTAATTGTGTCTTTGTAGACATTTCCCGTTATTGTGGCCCCTTTTTGCATGTCCTCAATTAAGAGTATCCCCTCCGCGTCCCAGAAAACTGAGGCCATCACTTTTCCCGTGGAAAATGCGGTTTATCCACTTGGGCGGTGAAGAGCCCTTATGAACTCATTGCATGGACCCTTGTTTTGTGGGAGGGTGCCCAAGTTTCATCCCTTATTACAATTATATTTAAGAGATTTTCATCTTGAGATAAAACAGCCAAATTCTCTTCACAAATTTGTCGTATATACAATTTTTGTTCGGAACTAAGCAGCCTGGGAATTCATCGTGCCGACACTTTTCTCATTCCCAAATCTTCGTGTAAAATTTTAAAAATACTCTGATATTCCTATTCATTAACAATAACTGAAACTTTTACTCGGCGGCGAGTCAACGCTATATCTGCAACTTTGTTGATGATTTCTTCATTTCATGCTTCTAGAGATTTTCAACACTTTGAGTCATCCTGAATGGCTTCTCTGTCCCATTAGAACTACTTACAGCAAAATTTGACTTGGAAATAGGACGCGCTATTTTCTCCATACACTGTCATCATTCTCTAATGAACATTCTTCGGGCTACTGCCTTTTTTTGATAAAAAATTCATGATGATTCTGTGTTCAAGCAAATCACTTATTTTCTCTTCTTTAAAGGAATTTAAAAGTAACAAATGTTACAGAAACTTGGCGTAAGAAAATTGTTACGATAGCATATTGTTTTCATAGATAGATAACATAAAAAACTTCTGTCGTAATAACAGTTTGATTACTTTATTGTTATAATCATTATTATAATTTATAAACAATCATTGAAACAATAAATTAGTAAATATATTTCTATATTATCAACTATTAGTGATTATCTGCGGCCACCTAAAATATATTTATAAATCTAAAATACTCTTTCAACGTCGCAAGGTATTACAAGAGCTAATTTAAATTTACGGACAAAATATGATTCCAAATCAAATACATTTTTCATTTCATTTATTTTTCATTAATTGTTTATATTATTAAAACCTACATTTTTGTCTATAATTGAACAAAACTTATTTTTAACCTTAACTGGTCCATTTAAATTCTTTATCTTTTGTTTTATTCACTATAGAAAAGCTTCATGCAACGCGAGGCCTTTAATTTCCTAATTTGTTGTTGTAGCTACAATATTAACCAAATTGCTTCATAGCTACTGAACTGTTGGAACTAAAATTGGATATTACGACTTTTATTCCGTTATAATTTATTGAAATAAAATCTGCGGTTTTTAACCAAGCACCCCATCTGGTTAGCAAAAGTTCTGAATGGCAGTGTAAACGTATTTGAATAAATAGTAAAAACTGAACAAATACTAAATTTTCTGTTTACCTGTTAGACGAAAATAAACGTAGAGGTTTAATTCACCTCCGCTAATATTTAGTAACCAATCGCAAAATTCCAAACCTTGTTAGGAAAACATGTTTGACACAAACTTATCATATCACATTATTTGTAATTAATAATATCGTCTAATCCCTTTAGCACTAAATCATTTAGTAAATAGGTTTTTCCTTTGGTTCCTCTTGGCGTAGTATGTTCGTTTACTTGCTAAATCATGAAATATCCCTTTAATAAATTTAATAAAAAAAGCAATGACCCTTAAAGGCGCAAAAATTTATTTTGCATATGCATTTATGAAAAATTGAAAAAATAAGCATTTATGAACTTAAAATACATTTTGAATATAATCCAACGTCTAATTATATATCAGAAATGAAATATTTTTTTTTATTTTGTCAATTTTCATCAATATTAGAATGTAGTTTTTCAACATATTGGCCATTTTATTTTTTAAACCGTCCTTAAAGAACTTTTTCGGTGTCTCCTCAATCTATCTATTTATGGCACGTTTTACGTCAATTAAACTCTCAAAACGTGTCAAGGTTTTTTCAAATCTGGGAACAGATGAAATCACTTGGTGCGAGATCCGGTGAATAAGGGGGATGCGGAAGCAATTTCCATCGTAAATCGTTCAAAACATCCTTCATTTTTCTTGCGGTGTGAGGTCTTGCATTATTCTGTTGCAATAACGGACGCTTATGCAACTTCCCATGCCGTTTTCTGATAAGTGCCTGCCGCAGTGGTGCGGATAATAAATTCTAATAATATTCTGCGTTAATTGTAGTACCTTTCGCCAGATAATCCATAAAAATAATCCCTTCGCAATCCCAGAATACAGTAAGCATTACCTTTCCAACAAACGGAACTGTATGCGTCTTAAGTGCCCTTCTTCGGGTTTACGCCATTCTTTGGATTGACTTATGGTCTTAGGATTGAAATAAGGAATCAACGTGTGGTCAGTGGTTATTATCCGTTGCCAAAATTCATCACAGTAACGGACTAACAGCTCTTGAAGTTGACGACAAGTGCCAGACCTATTGAGTTTCTGTTCTGATCCCAACAGCCTTGGTATCCAGCGCGCTGAAACCTTTCTTACGCCCAAACAATCATGTAAGATCTCATGAAGTTGTTGTGTACCTATTCCTGGGTACACACTAATTTAATAAATAGTCATTCGTCTGTCCTCTTTCAGTAGATTATCTACAGCACTAATGTTTCTTTCATTTACCGACGTGCTCGTGGGACCACTGCGTGGATCACTTTCTAATGACGTTCTGCCACTTTTAAAACAATCGATCCACCGATATACAGTACTTTTAGATTCTGCATACTCACCAAACACTCCTTGCAGACGTTTAATAATTTCTGACGTTTCACACCCTCTTTTCACGAAAAGAAAACTATCGTTCTTTAAGATTTAGTCGCGTCTTCCATGGTTATACAAACAGTGCTACGAAAATGCGTCTATATCGGAAAATTTTATTTTCAGAACTACCGCTTGCATAGTAACTGCTTGAAAGTATTTCGGTATTATTTAGATTATTAATAAAATGGTAAGAAGTGTTATTTCACTCCTATTTCAAAATATTAAAAAAATTCCGTGAAGAGATAGCACATCGATGTTAATAGCAATAACATTAAGTGTGTAAAAACGCAATAATACAAAAAATGTTGTATATGCATACATGGGCATACGCAACGCATATTAAAGCAATGGTTACGTTACCATATTTTAATGTTGTTTATACACTCGCAGAACTCTCGCACTCTTCACTTATCCTTCTGCTTAAATGCTGTTAGTATCGATTATGTGGTTTATTTGTCCATACACAGTGATCGATTCCAATCTTCAACAGCCTAGTTCCAATTTCATTTTGCATATTGTAGCCTCCTCTACTTATTATAATTTCTGAGAAATATTGATGCAAGTTTGTAATGTTTTCGCTTTCTGGGGTAACGGTGCCTTGAAGACAAGTCGTTAGACATATGTCAAAGTTATTTTAATGTCGTTTTATTGCTTAATTAAACAGTTTTAGAATTTATGGATTTGTGCAAAGATTATATTAATTATTGACAAAAGAATATTTAACATCAAGTAGAGAAAAAAGAGCGTTTCCGACATATCCTTTTGTTCAAATTTAACAGAGCAGTCAATTAGCAGAAGTCGCTAGAACAATTTGCGCTGTTTACGGATAGAACATAATTGGGAAGAGTACAGCACGATAATGGCTTTTCCCGTGGTTCAAGAAGACCATGGAACTTTGAGAAAGATTGTCTAAATGTTTTAATCCATAATGATGTATGCCAATCAACTCAGAAATTGACCATTATAATGGATTGTAACTAATCGATCATAATACCACATTTGCATTTCACAAGCAATGTTAAAAAACTCTGCTTGAAAAGTTTGAGAGCCGCGCGCTTTGGGGAAAACGACAAGAATTAGCATATCAACACTTTTATATCTTTGCAAGTTAGTCATCATTTAGCCCGTCAATAATATAGACCGTTTTTGTCCCTTATTGTTAGGTATCGACAAACAGAAAGTTTGTTTGCAAAACAGAAAATATGCATTAGCCCAAATAAAAAGCAAAGGCCGATGTAGGACAAAGAAGGCGTCTTTTACTATGAATTGCTTCCGAGAAATGTAACCATCACAGCTGAAATTTACTGTCAGTAGCTCCGTCTGCTTCAGGTCGCAACTTAATAAAAAAAAAAGACCGGGAAGACGTCATCAAGTCATTTTACAGCACGATAGGGCTCGCCCTCATACTGCTAACATAACAAAAAAGACTACAAGATAAGAACTCTGCTGGAAGGTCCTTTCACATCTATCAAATTCTTCTGACCTCGCTTCGTCCGATTTCCATCTCTTTCGCTCTCTATCAAACAACCTTTGAGGAATCCCCTTAACGACGTCGGGCTTCAAACTTGGAATTACTTCTTCATAATCTGCGGTATTTCTTGACGTGAAATCGAATAGGAGGATTGACAGATCGTTGGAAGGCAACTGCAAATAATAGACAAGAATATATTCTTGATTAGTGCATGTATTTTTTTCTAAAAAAATTTTGAGTTAAATAAAAATGCTACGGACGTATTAAGCCAATATATTTATTTGTTAATCTGTCATTATATTTTGCTAGTCGTATTGTATTTTTACTGCTCTTCTCTCTGTTTATTTTTGCGTTCTTATTAAAAATCTGTCTTTAAAGATATTCGAATAATGCCGTTTGCGATGTACCAAGATATTCATTATTATAGCCTGTTTTCGAAGTTGAATACAAGACGAAGAAGGGATATGGACTTATTCTTTGCGGTCGTACGTTCTGCTGCTTTCGAGACAATATCCTGATCAGAATATAGCCTCGACTCATTTGATCGGTATCGCAATAGTCTGGTTCAAAAGTTTTCGGAATGGACTGAAGCGAAAACCCAAAAAACCGCTAACGGTGTTGACAGATAATGTTGTCAAAGATATTCCTAATAGAATAGAAATAAGTCCAAACAAATCTCATTGAAAATTATCTTATACAAAACGGCGCGATATGGGATGTTAGGTGGCTCCTATGGAAGTGTTCGGATTACATTGAAAAACGAATGCATATATATCCGTACAAAGTATTTGTTTTACACCACTTACTGTCGTGAGCAAAAAAATCGGGACAGTGTCAAAATCGTTATGTCAATTTCCTTTATTTTTTAGCGTTGTAATTTTGACGATATTTGATTAACTTTCAAACTCTACGTCAAATTATATATCATAGTTGCTAATTCAAAATTGAAAATGCCGCATCTTTCGAAAACTGATAAAGTCAGACTTGTTACTAGTTTGAAAAATTGGAAATAATTAAAAAGTGTATCGGTTCAATTTAATATTGGTAAAAGTTCAGCCGCAAGAATATATAAAAAAATGGAGGGAAGAGGATAATTTAAATGTAAAATAATTTCCGGGCGTAACAAAATTTCGAATACGCAGGAAGACGAAACATTAGTTACTGAGATTAGACACAACCCTTTCAAAACATTAAAGGAAGCTATAAGAACAACACCATTTCCTGTCTTATCTTGTAACACAATGCTTACAAGAGAATGAAATTTCAACTTGAGATATCCAGCCCTACAGTCCTTATCTAAATCCTATTGAAAATGTATGGGGATTAATGAGATAGAGCTTCTACCCAGGAAGAATTTTGGGAGATTGTTCAAAATGCTTGGCATCAAATTTCTATAAATGTTGTACAAAATATTGTCGCTTCAATGTCTACAAGATTAGATGCAGTTAATAATAACGGTGGAATGACGAAATACTAATTATTTTAATGTAATAATTATTATATGTATATATATTTTAATTTAATAAATAATCTTTCTCTAACGTTTTTATTTACATTTATTTTAAAAATGTTTAATAAATGTCAATTAAGACACACATTTTTAACAATTCCTGAGTTACTAATATGAGTAAAGATAGCCACTTAAGTAGTCACAATTTAAACCCACGCAGAAACAGTGTCCCGTTTTTTTTTTGCTCACGAGGGTACGTGAACAGGGCTTCGAACAACGACAAAATTGCTATTACTTGTTGAGTGATACTTTAAATGATTTGATAGGAGAAATAAAATAAATTTCTCTCTCGGAGTGAATGGAGTATCTCTTATAGTTCATAATACTGTCGATATGCGATATGATATTATTTTAAATGAACATGCTATTTTTGATTAATCTAGAACAGTATGGTGTTAAATGGTAAACTGAAATTTATTTTTTGAATTATTATGAATAAGTTATTGTGACTCTGTTATATAAAATATCCTATATTATTGAATTGTTAATTGAACAGCTTGCATATCTGCATTTTTATGACAGTTTAATGTCATAAATGCAAATAAAATGTCGCTCTCGATTAGAAATGACAAACGACAAAAACGGTTAATAATGGATAATGGATATCTTATTAACCGTTTTTGTCATTTGTCATTTCTAATGTTACATTGAAGCTAATCCAAGTATTTTATTGCCAACTGCGGGCACTTGATATTGCTCATCTTTAACTGTAACACTGTATATACGGGTAGCAAACTTACTTGATGTAATACTTTTGCAAAAAAAAGTGCCTACAACATACTATGTGACTTTGTGCTGTGGCTCCCTTTTTTATGAATATTAATGAGGGAAAATATGTCAACGTAGCGTTTTGATATTGAACTGTGGTTACTTAATATATTACCCGATTGAAGCGAAGAGATCACATCACGCTTTTCATATAATAGAGGCTTAATACATAAAAATATATAAATTGTTAAATCTCATATAAAATAATGTGGTTGCCAAAATACTTACAAATACAATAGTAGTTTATAATGCATATAAAATCTAAAATATTTCGGGTATTATTCACATCAAATTAAATTAATTTACGTATCTACAATTATATTTTAGAAAAATATAATTATGAATATTAAATCAACTCAACTTTTATTTGATATAGATTCTGTAGATTGATGTATATTTAGTCTATTGATCTTCAAATAATTTAATTCCTTCGGAAAAGTAAGTTTTATCAAAGTGTTAGAAATATGTTTTGATATCAATGATTGCTTCCTAATTCGACCTAAATCATTTGCTACCGAGCCAAGTTTTCAGGTTGAGAAGAAGAAAGGTCTGAGGGGGGCAAATCTGATGACTACACTAGACGTGAAAACAGTTCGATTAGTAGTTCAAGAATTATTGTAACTGAAACATCGAAGTGTAAATACGTGCATTATTCTACAGAAAAATCACTCGTTGCTTCTTTAAGTGTATTTTTTGCATTGTATTGTATGTGTTGATCTAAAAGAGATGCATAGTATTCGCATGTAGTTCTACATTTTTGAAGATAATCTATAATAAGAATCCCACTACAGTCCCAAAAGACAATAGCCATAACCTTTCCGACCAAGTGTCTCATTCGTAGCACTTGTAGCAGCCTCACTCTATTGTTTGGATTTTTGCTTAATTTCGGGTGTATGATGGTGCATCTATGTTTCACCAACTGTTATTATTTGGCTAAAACTCCTTGGAATCAAGTCTTAACTTGCTAAATTGAAAGGTGAAATGCGTTCTCGTTTGTGTTTGTGGTCGACAGTCAGCAAATCTGTCAACCATCTTGTACATCATTTTTTCATGCTCAATTCGTTATGCAAAATCGAAACCACTAGATCGTGTACTTTTTAATCGTATCAATCAACTTGAAAAAAGTTAATGCCGTCTTTTTTCATCAAGATTACTAATTATTGATCCGCCCTCGTAGTTGCCAATATATGGTTTACATCGTGTCCGTGTATTTATTCGCGAAGAATTTGAAGATATAGATTAGCTAATTAGCTTAGACAAAAAAAATTTAAAGGCATCTTCACGAGTTTTCCTCTATACGCAGTACTTAAACCCACACAGGATTAATTAGTATGCAAATAATTTTAAAGAAAAATTTATTAATAATAAATAATTTATATGATCAAATAAATATATGCGTTTGTGGCCCACAATCAACAAATGCGGCATCTATCTTATCTATAATTTTTTCATACTCAATTCATTATGAAAAATCGAACACTGCTCCAGATTAAACGTGTAAAGCCTCTGCTATTTCGCGCACATTTATTTGAATATATACGTCTTTTTGGAGCCCACTGCGTTGTTCATCAAGTACACTGGCCCGAGCACGTTTAAGTTAAGTTGCCCTTCGTTTTGTGTCTGCAATTAGTCCCCGTAAATAAACTTCAGCTCAGCTTTGACTTCATAGTTTGCTTTGTTCTTTCAAAATAAGAACTTAGTTACTGATGGATACACCACTTTCACAAGGTTTCAAAACAAATTAGAAACAGTTTACTTTCTACTCAAATAACAACAATCGAAGTAAACGGAAATTTTGAGTTATGTTTTGAAGGATTGCAAAAAAATTAAATATATTTTTGTGCTACCGTCTTTCATCAGAGTCTCATTAATTACTGAGTCGCCCTCGTATCTACCTTTAATAGTTATTTTAGAGACCAGTTGTTTCATTATGCACTAGATTTTTGCAGATTTTGCTTAGTTAAACTTAGTTCAACGTGAAGTAAAAGTTGAAACCATTATCCTCTAAATATTAAATATGGATAGTTGACAATTACAACTGCAAAATTGTTCATATGTAATAGATAATCGATCGATTCTTTTAACACTTGTATCTGAAATAAAACATGAAAGTTTTTCTATTACAAATGTAAATAGTGTAAATATGATGTACTGCACTAACCGCTATTATTTCTAATCGCAAATGTTAAATAAATGCTTTATTAGTTTGTATTCATAATTTATCAAATTCCTGCAACTAAAATAAAAAACAATAACAAATTTATTTTCTAACATAATTATATTTACTTTAAATATTTTTAGAACATTTCGTCGTTTTTTTTTCGTTTAATGGTATTTATCATCTCATCCTTAGTCGATAAGTGAAGAATCTTCGTTAGTTTACAAACTCTAAATGGAATTTGCAAGACTCCCGAGGCAGCGCAACTTCGCAACGTTCGGCGACTCCTCCTGATTCTTCTTAAATTAGCGAGAGTTAAAACTGAGTACCTGAACGACAGGTAATATTTTTGAAAGGCAAAATGAGTCCGGCGAAAAAAGTAAAACGTACCAGTTTAATAACGATTGGGAGGAAGAATTTCTGTTTATTATGGTCAAAGATATAATACATTCGTCTCGTTTGTCGATCGTCAGTGGCATTGCCCAAAAGCGGGAATTTAGAAAGACATTATAAAACTATTCACAAAAACTATAAAAAAGATTTTCCGCAGAAACGCGAAAACGAAGGATGGAAGATTTGAAAAGTAGTTTAAAGGAAGAGCAATCCATGTTTACTAGGCCATGGAAGCCAGTAGATGCAACGATCGCGTCTTTTAAAATTTCCTACATACCGGCGCAACACAAGAAACCATTTGAATATGCAGCGGTAGTAAAAGAATCATTTGTTGAAGCGGCGAATATATTATTTGATGACTTCAAAAATAAGACAGATTATATGTGTTATCAAGAATGTACAATTATCTCACCAAACTGTTACTAGACGTATCGAAATCATCAACAAAGATATGGAATCTAAACAAAAAAATTATATTATTGAATGTACATACTTTTCTTTGCCGCTTGATGAGTCTACCGATATGATTGATACTGCTCAATTATATATTTTTATTCGGATGGTATTTTCTGATATGTCGGCTAAAGAAGAATTATTAACGTTGCTGCCTCTGAAAGAAATAACTCGCGGAGAAGATATTTACAGTTTTCCTAAATTTTGTAATATAATATGAGCTACCGATTTACAAACTCGTGCTCATTACAACTGATGGAGCCCCATCAGTGAAAGGCAATCAAATTGGGTTTGTTGCATTGTGTCGAACTAACGAAGACTTCCCATCATTTTTCGCATTCCATACCATCAGTCATAAGCAGGTTCTATGTTTAAAATACTAAAGAAGAATGATGTCGTGGATATTTCCATAAAGATCGTGAATTCAATCCGTGTACGAAGCTTGCAACGACGCCTCTTCAAAGTGCAATTGGAAACTAGTGACTGCCGAGCACACTGATTTACTTCTTTATACAAACATAAGATGGTTGAACCGCTGAAAATTTTTAGAGAGATTTCAAGAACTTTTACCTGAAATCATTTCTTTTCTTTATGAACACTGAAGTTACTTAAAATGACAAATGGCTCCGTGATTTAATTTTCCTGTCGGTTGTGAAAAATCATTTGAATATCATTAATTTGGAACTACAGGGAAAAAATAAAACCATTATCGATATGATTAGCGCAACAGACGCTTTTATAAATAAATTGAAGGTGTTGATTAATCAGCTAAACAAAAAGGACTGCACAAATTTTGTAGCTTTAAAAAGAAGGGCAAGTTCTCAGTCAAATTATGATAACTATGAGACACAACTAAGAAACATTTAGAGTGAATTTGAAAGACGCTTCTCTGATTTTAAGTAACTGACGGATATTGTAACTTTCATGGCCTATCTATTTTCTGGTGAAGACTTTGAAAAAATTGCTACTGAAATATCAAACACTTTCAATATGGCGATCTCTTCAGTACAAAATGAGATATTGCAGCTAATTTCAGATATACATCTCAAAGCCAGAGTAACTGATGCCAAATTTTGATCTTTCATATACGAAAACAAATATCCGTGTTTGAAACAAATAGCTTTTCAGTTAACAGGATTCTTCGGATCAACCTACTTGTGCTAGTCTGCATTTTCAGAAATGAAAATTGTTAAAACAAAATATCCCAATCGACTAACTGACGAACATCTTTCAGCATGCCTGCGGTTGGCACTCAGTAATTACAAACCATCCTTATCTATCAACATCTTATCTTATCTTATCTTACCTTATCTTACCTTATCTTACCTTATCTTACCTTATCTTACCCTATCTTACCTTATCTTACCTTATCTTACCTTATCTTACCTTATCTTACCTTATCTTACCTTATCTTACCTTATCTTACCTTATCTTACCTTATCTTACCTTATCTTACCTTATCTTACCTTATCTTACCTTATCTTACCTTATCTTACCTTATCTTACCTTATCTTACCTTATCTTATCTTATCTTACCTTATCTTACCTTATCTTACCTTATCTTGCCTTATCTTACCTTATCTTACCTTATCTTACCTTATCTTACCTTATCTTACCTTATCTTACCTTATCTTACCTTATCTTACCTTATCTTACCTTATCTTACCTTATCTTACCTTATCTTACCTTATCTTACCTTATCTTACCTTATCTTACCTTATCTTACCTTATCTTACCTTATCTTACCTTATCTTACCTTATCTTACCTTATCTTACCTTATCTTACCTTATCTTACCTTATCTTACCTTATCTTACCTTATCTTACCTTATCTTACCTTATCTTACCTTATCTTACCTTATCTTACCTTATCTTACCTTATCTTACCTTATCTTACCTTATCTTACCTTATCTTACCTTATCTTACCTTATCTTACCTTATCTTACCTTATCTTACCTTATCTTACCTTATCTTACCTTATCTTACCTTATCTTACCTTATCTTACCTTATCTTACCTTATCTTACCTTATCTTACCTTATCTTACCTTATCTTACCTTATCTTACCTTATCTTACCTTATCTTACCTTATCTATCTATCTTATCTTACCTTATCTATCAACATCTAAATTCTAAATGAAAGCAGTGAGGAAAGAAAATTTCTGACGTTGCGATACCATTAGACGTTTTGTATTTATTTATTATAAGTAGAGTCCGGATTATATGCAAAATATGTTTTTTAATTGCCTTATTTCATTCAAAAAAACATTAAATAAACCCAGAAAACTCATTAGTTTGTTGTTAAAAAGTATGTACATATGATATGAACAAAATTATGAGTTTTCTGGGATTTTTTAACGAAATAATGGAATTAAAAAAATTTTATTTTGCATATAATCCGGACTGCAATTATAAGTAATTTCAATATAATATTTTAATAAATCTTTTTTTTTTATTGTAACCAGGCTACTCCTAGTAGTCACGTGTCGATCGCTTGTCACCTAAATGTTTTGTGGTAGATCGCAATCCCTAAAGGTCTGAGCAGCCCTGGCCTAGAGTAAGCCGGTAAATAAATAAAGACACATCACATTTTAACAACGGATTCCTTGTCAATTTACTACTAATGTTTGATAAATTTGTGACAAAGTGTGTTTCGTAGGAAATTTTTTAAATTTTTGTCTGCTACTAATTCAGTGTAAATGAATAATTTTGAACATCGTGCAGTGATTAAGTATATTTCAAATAAAGACATGTCCTTTACCGAAATCCATGATTATATGCGAGATACACTGGGTGAGGATTGCCCGTCATTTACAAATTTTCAGAAGAAAATGGTGAAATGAATTTAAGCGTCCGGAAATGGTGGCTTGTTGCTAAGTGACCGAGATTGAAAGCATTAGAAATAGCAGAGGCAGTGGGCATTTCAAACGAACTGGTGTTTTATATTTTGCACGAAAAACTATGAGAAATATGAGAAAGCTTTCAGCAAAATGGGGGACGCGCTTACTGACGACGTAACAATCGTTCGCTGTCAAATATCAATGAATAATTTAGAAATTTTTAAAAGCAATACGACAGATTTTGCGCTGATTTGTTACTTGTGACGAAACCTGGGTTCATTATTATACACCCGAAACTAAACAACAGTCAAAGATGTGGACCAAACGTAGAGAATCAACTCCGAAGAAGTTATCGGCGTGAAAGGTGATGGCATCGGTATTTTCGAATGCAAAAGGAATATTGAGACCGTAAACGCAAATCTTCTAGATCGTTTGAAGACAGCTATCGCTGAAAAGCGTCTAGGAATGACTAAGGAGAAAGCTCTCGTTCACCATGATAATACACCTATGCAGTCCAATACGGTTGCTCCAAAAAAAAAATGAAGAATTAGAGTTCGAATTAGGACCGCACCCTCAATACTTTCATCTATTCCCTAAATTAAAAGATGTTATCGGAGGCAAAAAATTCTGCACAGATGAAGAACTAATTTCAACAGTAGACGATTATTTTACAGGTTTAGAAGAAAATCACTTTCGAGACAGAAAAAGAAGCTTGAACACAGATGGACCAAATGTATTGAATTAAGAGGAGATTATGTAGAAAAATAAAGTTTGTTTAATTAAATTGTTCCTTTGCTTCTGTACGATCACGCGAATTAGTCAACCCGCCCTCGTATGTACACCGTGAGCAAAATAAGTGACTCTAGTTGGTTACATTAAAATCTCTAGATTGTAATATTTTAGCATTCACAAATTAGCGGCATTGCTCATTTTTTATATGTACTTATTTGTCTGTCAATATTTTTTAATGTTGATCTGTATTTTTGTTGCTGTTTTCTGAGTTTCTTCTTGCGTTCTGATTATCCTTCTTCTTATTACGGCCCACTTTTAAAGTCGAATTTAAACGAAGATAGAATATGAACGTATTTTCTGTGATTGTGCCTTCAGCAGTTTTCGACAGAATATCGTGATCAGAATCTAGCTCTCGACGCATATACGCCATCGCAATATATTGGTTTAAAAATGTTTAGAAAGCGGCAGCATCTTGAAACTAAAATTTAAAAAACGGTCAGCAATGTCGACAGATGATATTGCAAAAAATATTCAGAAAAGAATAGAAATTAGTCGAAACAAACCTCTTAGAAAATTATCTACTCGAACAGGTGCGATGTGGAAAATATAAATGTGGTTTTGCAATGCTTTTTCAATTTTTTAAGCGTCGCGTGTTCGGAGTGCATTGGAAAACGATTGCAAATGAATCCGCACAAAGAATATGTTTTGCATCACTTACTCGCAATGCCAAAATTGTTACCACTTGTTTAACGATATTTTAAATAATGCAGAAATGTAACTAATCTTTTTCTCGGAGAAAGCGTAGTGTCGCTTGTTAGGTTATGTTAGCTCATAGAGCTACCACACTTTTCCAACAGAAAACCCTCATAACCTTCATTCAATAAAAATTGGTGTTTAAATTAGCAGAGGGCAGATTATAACACCTATTTTCTTTCTTCATAACACGAAATGCTGATCATTAGTCAACGGATAATCCTTATAATTTTATTGAGACAGACCTTCATCTGATTGGTGTTTGAATTTCAATTAGCAGAAGAGGGATTCTTTCATAATACAATAGATACCGATCGTAATAAACCAATTGTTTCTAGAACTGTTTATCAATCAGGAACATGCCAATGAAATTAGAATAGAGTTTTGCTGGAATTTCACCACATATGAGTACTAAGCAAACTACAATGAATTATTTGGAACAATTTTATAACTACAGGTGTATAAGTACAGGTTTATAGCTGGCCAATTCATCAGACTTGACACCTCTGAATACTTTCACATTTTGATTTAGATGAATTGGTAGCTGCAATTAAAGAAGCTGCAAATAGAATCTCTGCAGAGATGTTGAGGAACATTTTTAATAATACAAGAAGTTTAAAATCTCTGTCTCGAAGTGAATGGAGGTGTAGAACATCTCTTATAGGCCATACTACCACCATCCAAATATAAACCATATAGCCCATATTAAATTAATGCCAATTTAAATATTTTATTGTTAAATTGATACTACACTTGATACTACTCACCCGGTATGTATTCTGAATTTCTCACGCACTAATACCTGCAAATCATGATAACAGAAAAAGATTATTATATGATGGGATGGGCCCTAGTGGTGCAAAATTGTTTCACTGCTGATTCTCAGGAAATGAAGAAGTTTATTACTCCAAACGGTCAAATAAGAAATGAAAACGCGTTTAAAAAAATAATAAAGAAAAAATCGTTAAGGATAAAATGTTTAAATATAAATAAGTTAATAATAACGAATACTATTTCAAAAAAAGTATTATTTGCTTGGCGCATTTAACTCAGACCAACATTAGACTGTTTCCCTTGTCTTTTCAGCGATCATCTATCAATAAATCACATGTTACTGTACTTCATTTTATGTACGTGTGTAATTAATATATAAATATATATTAACTACACACGTGCAGATATATATAATAGATGAAAATTAATTATTTTCAATATTACTCAGGAGTACATCTATATTGCTAATGATAGCTCGACACTTGAATATTCCCTAAATGTGTTGGTAGCTCTTTACTTCGCTGTTCACGTATATTCCTTAAACATATTAGAATATATCGTGATAGATTGATATTTACTAGACTTTCTATGATGAATTACCTAAATCTTCGAACGGAGTTCTAATATTATTATGGAAGCAGTTCTCATGCCAATAACCCCTTTGTGTCCACCCTAACATTTTACTTCAAATAACATTTTCCATTTTTATTTTCTTGTGTTTCTTGATATCCAATAGGCTTGTAAATATCATCAACGAAATATTTTTCTCATAATAATCTTAGAAAGCAAAGAACAAATAATAAAAACGGAAATAGTGAAATAGTGAAATAGAAACAAGAACATACTTTAATATTGAATCCGTTTAGCTCTAAAAAGATACTACGTGTGATAAACCAATTAAAATTAGATAATGGAATCAGACCACGATGACATTCCAAACTTTTTTATTCATGTTTGTGCCTCAACACTCTAATGGCTATCTTTAATGACCCCTGACAACATCTACTTTTCCAGAGTTTTCCGATTTACAAAAAAGGTGATCGCTCGAACATACGAAATAATTCTCCTACAATTATTTTGCAATTGTGCTAAGAAATTTGAACATAATTTTTATGCTAAACCACATACTTCAAGTAGATAGGATGGAGTTATGAGCGATGACCAATCTAAACTAAAGCTACTTAGTTCCTTAGTTATTACCTGAAAAATTGATTTCGTTTACATTTACTTCGCATTTTGCGAAGACTTTTGCCACTATCAATTCGACACACTATCAACTGAATTTGTTATGTTTGGTGTGCTACAAACTTCGAATTTTTATTCAATATTTATATTAATGATCTCTGACACTATGATAACTAAACCAGGTCATGTATTTACAAAATACCCATTTCGTCAACACGACCTCGGTGAGTTATGATCTTTCACCACATTATGTTTATCTTGTAACCAGGTCACTAGGCTAAGGGGACACACTCTAATATATAACGGGACACTCAGAGGTCTCGTCAGTCAGAGACAGAGTCACAGTCAGAGTCAGAGAGTTAGAGTCTCTACAAGACTAGTGCCTCATAATTATAATGTAGTTTATTATTGTTATCATTGTTATTATCTTTATTAAATTATATGTTGTTATTTAATCGTTGTCCCGCCTGTTATTTATCACACTGGTAAACCTGCGGTATAAATGGAACTGCCTCGGCAACAATGTTACCTCCGGGATCAGGTGACATTATATGGCGATCCTGCCCACGTCTGATATTACATGGCGATCCTACCTTTAGCTAAATGATCAGATATTACATGGTGATTCTGCCATCCCATCATCTGACATTACATGGCGATCCTGCCAGCCACTTAAGACTGTGTATACATTAAGTGGAATCCGGAACGAGCCCGAAAATATGATAAGCCGATAAACAAATGGGAACTACGCGATGGAAGAAAAAGTTATCCTCAGCCAGGAGCAAGCCGATGCCACTCACAGGACAGCCCCGGAAGCTCTCTACCACTTCAAGAGAAGAGACGCAGGTATTTTTTTTTTAGAAATTTAAGTAAAGACTATTGCAGTGCGTTAAAATGACTGAACAATATATAGACTCTTTCATACATAAGCTGTGTATATTTAAATTCTGTTACAGAATAGTTAAAATGTTTCTTTGTATTATAAAGAATAATATTAGTTTGATGCGTATGCATAATATGTGTAATAATTTCTGCTTACGCCAACAAAATGTAGTATGTAAACAGTGTAGCACCACTTTTTTTTAAAGGTCAAGTTTACTTATAATTAATATAATGTAATTGAAAAACATTACATTATGGCGGAAAATTTGAATTCAAAAACATGTCGCAAGTTTGTTTTCCATCGTACACGAGAATATAGAAGTTTCTACATATTGTTTTACCGCCTGATTAAAATGGAAAAAACACGTTATATTTTAATACTAGCGAGCATAAATTCACTTACGTTCAATGCATATATACAATAAAATGCATACGTTTCTATTTTTTAACAGGCGCCACACAACAAGTGTAGTATTTCAAAATTGTTTATCCAAGCATGTGTATAAACAACAATATGTGTATTTAAACTAGTCGAATCAATAAACATCCATACGGAAATAAACATCGAAATGAAACACTTACAAAATTAGTTTAGAAATCGGCAAGGCCAAGTTCGTCTAAAATGCACGACATTATTTATTTCTAAACGATTACACTCCGTGACATTGAACAAAAAGTATGTCTAACGCATTCATACAGTTTTGCAAATTAAAGAGAATTCAGATTAATATAGGATGAACATGATTTTATTATTATATACAAAGAGTTCCAAAAATTTAGTTGCAAACGGCTTATCACTAATAGAAGTTGATTCCAATGATGTAAAGGGTAGTAACGGAACGACCGGTAGCATCTTTATCACGCCAAGGGCTCAATCGACGACAGAGACTTATCGATCGCACCATTACGATACCGACAACAGCCACAGATTCGGCCAACTCCAGGACTGATAATCTCAGGGTTGTGGAAATGTTGAAAAGGAAACCAGCCGAATCAAAAGAATTTCAAGTGATGGAAAAGGCAAAACTTCAATTCGCTCCAGAGTCGTAATGAAGCAAGCACTTCAAGGAAATGGTCCTATAGGACGAAGACGCTCTCACAATTTTTATGAAAGAGAATGCAGTTATAACAAAAATGTGTATTGTTAACTGGTCTCTAGAATTTCTGCATTGAATAAAAGGGCATATATAGTATAAGGGAATTACCGCAGAACGTGCACCCTTACTATGGTCAAGAATTGCTTCGCAGAACATGACATACACGAAATATGTGTTCTCTAGGATTATTCACGAATCAGTGATTTCCTAAAATAATTTTGCCATAGAGCAAAAGAGAGAGTGAGTTGAATTATTTTAAAATAAGTATGATAAAGGGGAGCACAAAGAATTGAAGACAAACAGTCAAGCATGAAGAATTGAAAACAAAGAATCGAATGCGAAAAATTAAAGAAAGACAAGAATTGCGAACTGCGAAACAAGGCAACTATTCCAAATTACTACGACATGTTATGGAGATCAAATTTAAGCAAACAAACAGAGAAAAAACTTGAGACAGTGTACAACGGCCCATTTACCATTTACCATTTACAATTTAAAATTTACAATTTACAATTTACAATTTACAATTTACAATTTATCATTTACCATTTGTAATAATTTTAATTTATAATTATAATAAATATCAATTCGTTTATAATAATAATACTTTTAGTGTAACTTATCTACACACACATCGTTATATAGTATAGTATAAATTTGTATAGAACTTGTATAGTATAGACTAAATGTATTGGAAATATTGTATAGTAGGTATAACAATGTATAATATATCTCTAAGAAATAAGTAATTAAACTTCTAGTTTCAAAAATTCTTTTATTGTAAATCACTACAATATTGTTTCGCCATACAATGGCTTCATCAGGTGGATGAATACTGAATATGTACAATGCAAGTTAGAATATTTATGTGAAAATTATTCGGGAATGGTGGTGGAAAATTTTTTTACAATCTTAAATTTAGTAGAGGGGAGTTGTTTAAATTTAGTTGGTCATTTAAAGCTAATCCTAAACTATTGTATCAATTAATTTCCAAGTTTAACAACAGGTTAAGTTTTTTACTTTTTCCTGGAATGTGTACAATTTTGAAATCTATATTAAATCTATGATTAATTTCTAACAATGATTTGCGAAAGTTGAATCTGTTTTCTTTTTTTTTATGGCTTCTCTCGTGTTCTTTCATCCTAATTTTGAATGTCCTCCCCGTTTGTCTTATGTATACCTTATTGCAATCTTCGCATGTTAACTTACACACACCAGAGTTTGATTCTTTGTCTATTTTATCTTTGTTATTTTTAATAATGTTCTGTATAGTATTGTCTGTTTTAAATGATATATGTTCGTTATTAACTTTTTTAATGAAAGTGCCAATTTTTTCCGAAATTTTTCCTAAGTAAGTGATTGAATTGTAGGAATTAATTATCCTGTGTTTTAATTTTGGGTAAACTAAGGAAAGGGTTTTAGATTTTTGTTGGAATCAAACTACATACATAAAGTTCAGGAGTTCCTCGATAATAATTCATTTATAAAACTTACATCTGATCCTACTAACAAATTTCAAAAACAGATTAAACAAACTATAGAAAAATCAGGGTCTCTTTTTAATAACACTCAAAATCATATATTAACCACTATGAATCCCCTACCTCCCAAATTATACTGTTTGATTAAACTACATAAAGACAATACACCTATACGACCAGTAGTATTGTACGTAAAAGCACTTTGTAGAAATGTGTCTAAACACTTAATAGATTTAATACTTACACACACTAAATTCAAATCTAAGTTCTCCGTTAAAAATTTTCATGAATTAATTAAGAAAATTTCAAACTTGGAATTACCAAACAAATGTAAACTCATTTCTTTTGATGTCTCGAATTTGTTCACTAGTATCCCACCCCAGGAGGTAATAGATTTAATCACTTTACAACTAGAACGTAAAAACACGAACATTGTCACAAAGACCGAAATTTTACAGGTCTTAGAAACGTGCCTGGAACAAAATTAATTTCAATTTAAAAAGAAATTTTATAAACAAACAGAGGGTCTAGCAATGGGAAACCCACTAAGCCCCTTATTAGCAGAAATTTTTATGAATAATTTAGAAACTAAAATTAGTACACATCCCTTGTTTGGTAATTGTGTATATTGGATTAGGTATGTTGATGACATATTAATTTGCTTTAACGGTTCAGATAGACAATTAAAAACTTTACATAATTATATCAACACTATTCACCCCAAAATAAATGTTACTATAGAAACAGAAATAAATAGAAGCATTAATTTTCTAGATTTAACCATATCACACAAAACTAATAAACATGAGTTTGCTATATACCATAAACCAACACATACAGATACCACAATACACGCTAATTCTTTTCATCCGATAACACACAAATGGTCAGCATATCAATCAATGGTATATAGATTAATTCATGTACATATGAGTAAAAGTAATTTCGACCTTGAACTAAATAGAATATATACAATAGCATTAAACAATGGTTACTCTATAAATATTATCAATAACATCTTGAATAGCCAACAAAAATCTAAAACCCTTTCCTTAGTTTACCCAAAATTAAAACACAAGATAATTAATTCCTACAATTCAATCACTTACTTAGGAAAAATTTCGGAAAAAATTGGTACTTTCATTAAAAAAGTTAATAACGAACATATATCATTTAAAACAGACAATACTATACAGAACATTATTAAAAATAACAAAGATAAAATAGACAAAGAATCAAACTCTGGTGTGTATAAGTTAACATGCGAAGATTGCAATAAGGTATACATAGGACAAACGGGGAGCACATTCAAAATTAGGATGAAAGAACACGAGAGAAGCCATAAAGAAAAGAAAACAGATTCAACTTTCGCAAATCATTGTTTAGAAATTAATCATAGATTTAATATAGATTTCAAAATTGTACACATTCAAGGAAAAAGTAAAAAACTTAACCTGTTAGAAAACTTGGAAATTAATAGATACAATAGTTTAGGATTAGCTTTAAATGACCAACTAGATTTAAACAACTCCCCTCTACTAAATTTAAGATTGCAAAAAATTTTTCCACCACCGGGTGGAAGATGCGATAACTAAACCAGGTCATGTATTTACAAAATACCCATTTCGTCAACACGACCTCGGCGAGTTATGATCTTTCACCACATTGTGTTTATCTTGTATAACCAGGTCACTAGGCTAAGGGGCACACTCTAATATATAACGAGACACTCAGAGGTCTCGACAGACAGTCAGAGACAGAGTCACAGTCAGAGTCAGAGAGTTAGAGTCTCTACAAGACTAGAGCCTCATAATTATAATGTAGTTTATTATTGTTATCATTGTTATTATCTTTATTAAATTATATGTTGTTATTTAATCGTTGTCCCGCCTGTTATTTATCACACTGGTAAACCTGCGGTATAAATGGAACTGCCTCGGCAACAATGTTACCTCCGGGACCAGGTGAGATTACATGGCGATCCTACCTTTAGTTAGATGATTAGATATTACATGGTGATTCTGCCATCTCATCATCTGACATTACAATACATCGCGATGTTTTAGCTTGCGCAATTGGTCGAAAAATATTTTCTAAAATCACATTTGTCTTGAATTGTATCCACCTTCAGAAAGATATTAATATTATTCCTAATTGATACATTGAAAATATGAATCGTCTGGGTATACAGGGTATTTGTTCATTCGTTGATGTAATATAAGCAGTATGTATATGTACGTCAAGCATTTCAATATCCGCCAATTTTTTTTTAATTAACTTGATTTTTAAGAAAAAGAACGTTTTTATATTAAATAGTACACATTGTGTTGAGGTAGGTTAGTGACAAATTAGAAGAAGTCGCTGTTTAGTTAGTTCAAACACACAGTCCAGTGACCAGTACAAAAAACATAGTAAATAAATATGCCTTTGCTTGCTTTTTATTTTCAGACTGGTCACTCATAAAATTGTTTCTATTTACATGCTAACAGATGTGCAATAAAAAACATTTTATTTATAGGTCGATCCATGTTTGCTTTATGTAAGCACATTCATCAATGATAAATAAAATACCTACTCACCTACTTCTTGAGATATCCGATTACCAAACATTAAATTAAATAGTTCTTCTTTTGAAATCGCTTCAACATTTTCTTGTTCGTTTCGAATGCATGATTACAGCAATTGCTAAAAATTCTCATCATTCGCTTGAACACATAATCTGGCGCGACGTATAAGTGATTCACGAACATTTTGAAACAAATTGCGTTCACGTACATGATCTTTTTCGGCAATAATACGTTCACGCAACTCATCAATATCGTTGACTTCCGTCCTATAGACTCGCTCCTTTAAATATACTCACAGAAAAAATTCAACCGGATTTAGGTCCGGCGAACGTGGTGGCCAATGCACTGGCCCACCGCAGCCTAACAAATATTCACGTACCACGCGGACAAGATGTACAGGTGAGCCGTCATGCTGAAACCACATCGATACGCGAATATTTAAAGGAATATCTTCCCGGCAGAATATTCTGTAAAAAATCCAAATAAACTTGTCCGTTCAAACGCGGCGGTAAGAAAAATAGCCTAATAATGTAATTATTGATTATATCGATCCATACATTTAAAGAAAATCGGTGTTGATGGACAGGTCTAACCGCCCCGGGGTTTTGCATTTGCCACTGATGAGCATTGTGAAAATTAACCATTTCTGGTGAAACTCGCTTCATCAAAAAATAAAATATTACCCAGGAATTGTGCATTAGATAAATGTTGCTGCTGTAACCACTCACAAAACTGCACTCGCGCAGTATAATCTGCAGTCAATAAACTTTGTACCCAACTATAATGATATGGATGCATTTGATCTTCACGCAGCGTTCTCTAGAAAGTATAATTGGACACATTTAACTGTCTGGCAAGTTGTCGTGTACTTAGTGTAGGGTCGTTTTGTATTACCTCTATATCTTCTTCTGCGTTTTTCTTCTGCGTTTAATACTCCATTGCTTCTACCACGTCCTTCGCGTCGTTGTGGTTTACTTCGTCCAGTATCTTGTAATCGTCGAACTAATTGTACAAAGGTAGCTCTTGCGGGCAATTGTCTATTAGGAAATTGTTCCGCATATCGTCGCCGAGCTCTTGCAGCATTCTGTTCACACGCACTATACATTAACACCATATCTACTAATTGATTATTATTATAAGCCATACTGTTGTAAGGAGACAACACCAAAATATAATAATAAAATTATACAATATTTTCCAGACACAACTTCAGTGGTCGGTACAAATACGAACATTAAAGTTTCAGCAAAACGCTTCCGTTGTCTGATACCCATGCTATCAATATCAGTAGTTAGCTTTAGGGAGAATTCCGAAAATATTATCAAAATATTAACAAAATTAATTCTCGCTCTCAGTCGTATCTTTTGATATAGCAGCTCATAATACACGTTCATCACATACTTTTTTTTCTCGATTCTGCTCAAATAAATGTCTCCTGTAAGGCACCACTTGACAGGAACTTGACAGGAAAAACGAACTAAATGAATACCCCATTTGATCATTGACAATGTGAATATAGGTGTCCTACAACTCACGCCCCAAATAAAGTCGGCAAATGCCGACGACCATCTAGATCTCAAAATGCAAACGAAGAAAAATTCATTAGTTGCATAACAGAGCTGTGAGATGTTTGAGATCCACCAATTCCAGAAACGCCACTTCAGTTGTTCATGTAAATCAAATCTGTTGCTAAGCTTAATAAGCGATTAGTTTTGGCAAATTTCCAAAGTGATACTGAAAAAAGTACAACTGATTTTTTAAATGTGGAATTTGTATTAGTTCCTTGCACTCAGAAATACTTCGAGCATCGTTATTTAAACATGCAACGAAATTTTGTAAACTATCGAAATTTTCTGCATAAAAACTAGAAGCTTCCAGCCATGTTCCCCATAGTTATTACTAGAGAGGTAAGCAGAGATACTTATGGAGGTTTTTTCCTATAAAAAGTTACTCTCAGAAAACTTTTTAAAAAGCGGATACAAGTCTATCAACTTCCGGAAAGGTGTCTCTGATATATTCACATATTCTATGAAGAGCATGTGTTACACAAGTAATATGCAGCATATTAGGATATGTTTCCTTTAATAATCTGCCCCTAAAAGTGGTAAAATACCACCTACGTCACACACGCCTTCATAAATTACTGAAAGTTCACTTTTTAATTTTACACTGTCCAACATAGGATAAGATTTCACAGTTTCATCAAAATTTTTTTGTGGAAATGAATGACTATAAGTTTTAACATTTTGAGAATCAAATAATTTTGCTTCACTTAAGTGAATCAAATCGTTCGCTAATTTGGCTTAAAATAGTGTCACATACTTCCTTTGCAATAACAGCTCTGTTATCTGCAGCTGTAGTTTTTTTGTAAATTACTTTTATGAAACTATATTATGTTCTAACCTCTATGAGCGGTGGTATATATGCCTACTTAATACCAGTTAATTTTATATATTCAAACATTTACTTTATCTCAAACAATCAGATAGAACGCACAAGAATAATAAAACTTATTTATCAACATTTTATGTTACAAAATATATTAACACGTGGGAGGTGTTTAATACACATAGGTACTTGTAAATTTCTTATATGTTCCATGTATTTACAAACATCGCATTGATTTGCAAATGCCATTCAATTGTTTCAAAATTTAACTTCGATACGTTGATAAGTTTGCTTAATAAATCCGTTGTATTGAAAACACCGTTGTTTATTTAGACTTTAATGTTTGATATAATTCATTTTAAAGAACCAGTCAGAGAGAAATTAAGAGATTGTTTTTACTGTTTCATTTAGAAATATATCTTACAGCCGATTTCATAATATTTCCTTAAATGGGGCTTTATCTAAAAGTCCATTTTGCCTAAAAGGTCTTTTAAATGCTATATTAAAAGATGACCGCCTCATAATCATAATGCCAATTCTTCTTAACTATAAGGACTTTTACTTTAAATTAGTAACATTGGTCATACTGAAAATTCATATTGATTGAAGTAACATAACCTAATATTTTGTAGCGTCATATTGCGTTTTGCTGGTGTTGCTATAGGTTTAGTGCTTTTCAACAGATTAGTCTAAATATTATTTTTATAATTATTAGAGATATGTACTAAAGTAGTATTTTTAGCGAGAAAAACCGACTAAATCAAATTATTTAGTAGTTCAATTTACTTTATATTTTAGCATAAAGCACAATGAATAATTCTACGCCTAGCAAAAGAATCCGTTCGAATTTTTCTAAAGGAAAACTTATTTTAATTGAGGAAATAAGTAAATTTCACAAAATTATAGAAAATAAAATAATTGATAAAATTTCTTTTAATGAAAAGGTAAATTTATGTTAGTATTGATTTTTTTTTAAATAAATTTGTGGTATAATTAAATCTATTTGAAAATAAAAAATATATTTATTTACAATTTGCATTATGATTTTACATTTCCACTCTTGGAGTATTCTATAATTAATAACTACTTTTCTGCTTCATTACCAAAATTATGCACATCTGTAATATTTCATTCTAAAGGGAAACGTTTTTGCATGTCTAATGCTATATTGTTCAATACAGCCGTAGCAACTATAACTGTCATTACATTTATATCTAAACGAATTGACGAGGAAGTATGAAATTCATTCATATTTACATTTACGGTTACAAATTACCACATGTGTTATCAAATCATAGCTTTTGAAATAGAAAACAATGTAGTTCCAGATTGGTCATAAAATGTTTTCAATTCATGTTTAATAAGTTCATAACATTGTTATGCGCTGAATTTGAGTAACTGAATTTTTTTTGGACAGCGTATAAATATTTTGAACTGCTGGTATATTTACTACCGTTAAGCTAAACCTACCTGTAATAATTGCTTTGCTTGTCATTTACTATTGAATGTCCAGGTATATGTAGTGAGAATTTCGTATTTGGTAATTATTTTCTTACATCTAAGAGTCGTTTCTGCTTTTATTTATTTTCTAAACATATATTGGGACCTATACTGTATGTTATAAGTATTACGATTTTGCTATCTGTAACGTAGAGATGTCATCAAACAGAGATATTGTTTTACCTTTAGTTAATTTCAATACGTACTAATTCTAGATCATTAGTAGTACCTTGTACATTGAGGATCTCATTTAAACATCTTATTTTTCCTTTAGTTAGCTTCAAATTACCTCGTTAATTATCTTGTAAGGTTGTCTGAAATTCTATATTAATTAAAGGATTGGTTGGACGTTGCTTTATAATTACCTTAGATTCATTTTGAATATTGTACGGCTTTCTAGTTTAATTATAACCATTGTCTATTTGTTTTGTTTCGGTTGCCACTGACTTAGGTTAAGATATATATGGACGGCTGAGTTGTGCATGTTCCATGGCATATCTGCATGAAGTATGCTATGTAAAATAGTAGACTAAATATTTATCGCAGATATATTTTTATAATAATGAAATAATGAAAATACTATATTTTGAAACAGTTTCGTAATTACATCTTGTGTCTTTTGACTATTTAGAATTATCATGTAGTAATTTCTTTTATTTTGAATTTTCCTTTGTCGTATTCGAGTATCAGCGACTTCTTTCACTAATTGTCCTGGACCATCTTCCTTTTAATTAGAAATTTTTTATGCAATGTATTTAATTAAAATTTCCTTCAATTGAGCTTTGTTTTGCTTTTTTTCTCTCTCTATCTTAATTGTAATGTAGCGAAATTAATTTCTAATTTATTTAGGTCTTTTGATCATTAACTTTTCTGAACAGGGTCTTCATCTGTTTTTGATTTTTCGTAAGAACTACGTAGCTTTTCGTATATAAGATTGACCAGACTAAGTATCGTGCCCTTTTTGTAGTTTGATAGTCGCTGAGATTAGAAATCAGCTGGAGCGTACATCGCTGGGAAATTTGAATTATTAATGGCTGTTTAAGTAATTGAATTTCTCGCTCTGTGGCTTTTAGTCATTGTAATTTATTTTATTCAATAGAAAGATATTGTTTTCCGAAGTATTGTTTATCGTTGGATTCGACGAATTTAAACATATTTATTGCAAGTAGTAAAGTAAATAAACATTTAGGTAATGCTTTCTATCTGTAAATCTGTTTATATCAACGGAAGGTATTATATAAAAAAGAAAAAAAAACATGAAACATCAAAAATA
Organism: Melolontha melolontha; assembly: GCA_935421215.2. NCBI lineage: Eukaryota > Metazoa > Arthropoda > Insecta > Coleoptera > Scarabaeidae > Melolontha > Melolontha melolontha. Next base: position 138,579,188 of record OW285235.1, read on the forward strand.
GGACTAGTAATAAAAATTATTATAATTTAATCATGGACCATTGCGAATACTAGCGTTGGGTATCAGCAGAATCACTAATAATTACTTTAATATTTAAAACAATTCTTAAAATCTAAATAAAGGAATATTGGATTATAAATCGGAAATACATACAATTAATCAATTATAATATGTAATATTTACAACAATGAGCAAAATTCGAAGACCAATATACCGAACTGCGTAACAAACATTATATCAAAGACAAACACGGAACCTGCATGTGATTAGAAACTTCCGATGAAAATGTGGGCAACAATGTGCATATCATAAGTGGATTATGTCGACCCCGCGTGTATAAAACAAGCAAGGGGAAGATTTTAATTGACTTTACAGTTTGGATACTTACTATAATAAATATCTTTAATTTAATCACAGAACGTCTGTTCGTCTGAAACGACCTAAGGGTAGAGAGTTTGTTAGTTTTAGCGTAATGGATTCGAAGGCGCTTTCAATGAACCGTATGATACGAAGTTGATGATATCCAGTTGGAATTTCATTGAGATTACGTTAGGCAAAGAAATTCGAATTCTGCGTGAATAACTCTTAGATATTTTAGGTAATACTGCTTTCGCTTACAATTTCCACATTCCATACAAAAGTTTAATTTTTGTCAAATGGAGCTAATGAAGCTAGAAAATATCATATGTTATAAAAGAATGTATTTAAGGTTTTCGCAAATAAATACCTGCCTAAAACTCTAAAGAGTAAATTTTGGAACGGTATAAAAGTCACTTCGAAGTTAGTTTCATGTATATATAATTTATAATCGTTAACTCGTTTATAACCACAAAGCATTTCATTCTTAATAAGGATATACTCTAAAACTTGCAAGAAAAATATGTTTAAATAAATATAATTAGGTAACAAATAGGTACAGTTTTAAATAAAGTATTGTAAAATCGAATAATAATTACAGTACCAAAAATAGAGATTCCTATTTTCTACCTTAGATTTTATAAGAAAGAATTTACAAAGAATAATATTCTGAAATATATAAGCTATAACTGTAGACAAATTAATAATTATAAAACTATGAAAATGAAATAAGAAGAAATGATTTGCATTTAGGTTTAGCTTTGCAGCGAGTTTAGATACGTTAATAACACAGGTCTACAGTGATTTTGATGTTTGAAAGCTGTTTGCTAATTTGTATATGTTTGGGGGCCCTTATTCCAAAAAATCGCCATATTTTTGCTCTATCACGTAAATTTTTTTTATAGCACTCTATATCTTAAAAATGTTAATTTATTAATATACATACCTATGACAAGAATATGTTTGTTCCATGTTAGGCATGATTTTTAAATGAATTGATTATTATGAAATTAAATGTGATTTGGCAACACTGGTTAATATTAGATTTCTCAGCAAAGCAACAGAGTCGGCGCAGAAACGTCAATACAACGTTGAAACCTGATTATGTGCAGTTTGGTTGTGTTAGAACGTATAAATATGGAAGAAGACATTGTGTGAACAACCCGAATAACTTTTGTTATATCTGTGGTAGTTATGTCGTAGTAAAGCAGAGGCAAACTATAACTTCGTTTGTGAAAAATGTATACCACGCTTATTTTGGTGTAAAAATTGGCGACCAAGACAAGTCCTGGGCTCCTCATACTGTTTGTTCCGTTTGCGTTGAAGCATTAAGAAACTGGCAAAAAAGTAGGAAGAAATGTTTAAGCTTTGGTGTTCCTATGGTATGGCGAGAGCCTAGAAATCACATAGATGATTGTTATTTTTGTTCGTGTAATATTCAAGCATTCAACAGAAAAAATAAGAAACAAATTGTGTATCCCAATCTTGACTCTGCTATTCGACCAGTTCGTCATGGACCAGATGTACCGATACCTACCGCCCCAAAAGCACTAGAAAACGTCATATCGTCAGAATCAGAGGAATCTAATTGCGACCCAGATGATTCAGATTTCACACCAGATTTCAGAGAGCCCGAAGTGTTTAACCAGAGCGAACTAAATGATTTAATTAAGATTTGCACCTTCCAAAGGATGCATCCGAATTGTTAACCTCCCGACTTCGTGAGAAACATTTACTGGCACCTGGTGTCACATCAAGCTTTTACCGGGATCGCGAAAAAGAGTTATGTCAATATTTTACTCAAGATGGACCGCTAGTGTATTGCAACAATATTCCTGACTTAATTTCAAAATTAGGAAATGTGCCGTATGTAAAAGAAGAATGGCGCCTGTTTATTGACTCAAGTAAGCGTAGTTTAAAAGGCGTTTTATTGCACAATGGTAACGAGCTGGCCTCGGTTCTCGTTGCCCATTCGGTACATTTAATGGAAACGTATGAAAATTTTGAACTTCATTTAAAGAAAATAAACTACCAAGAACATCAGTGGATGCTTTGTGGTGACCTTAAGTGCTGTGCATGCTACTAGGACAACAAGGAGGTTATACAAAATTTCCATGCTTTATTTGTGAATGGGATAGTCGAGCAAGGGATAGACATTGGACTCAAATAGAATGGCCCTCTAGAACAAGCCCTACACCTGGTAGCAAAAATGTATTAAGAGATAGCTTGGTTGACCCCAAAACAGTTTTACTGCCTCCTCTCCATATCAAACTTGGCTTGATGACGCAGTTTGTTAAAGCCCTAGACAAAAATGGACAGTGTTTTAAATATTCGTGCGAGACATTTCCAGCCTTATCCGATGCCAAGTTAAAAGAAAGTATTTTTGTTGGGCCGCAGATAAGAACATTATGCAAAGACAAGTTTCAAAACACAATGACCAATGTCGAGAAAAACGCCTGGGTTTCATTTAAAGAAGTAATTGATAAGTTTCTTGGGAACTCTAAGGACGAAAACTACGAAAATATTGTTCAAAATATGTTACAACACTTTCATCGCCTAGGTTGTAATATGAGTTTGAAAGTGCATTTCCTGTTTTCACACTTGAACTATTTTCCTGAAAATCTTGGAGCAGTTAGCGAAGAACAGGGAGAGAGGTTTCACAAAGACATTAAGGAAAAGGAACGGCGATACCAAGGCAGATGGAGCATAACGATGATGGCGGACTACTGCTGGATGTTAAAACGGGATATGCCCTTAAAAACATACAACCGAATGTCCGGACAACGCAGCTTTCTGGCAAAAAGACAAAGATTTCACTTAAAAAAGACTGAGTAAAGTATTTTTTTCCACTTTTTTAACTTGTATTCCACCTTTTTACTCAATAAACAAATAATTTTTTTTAGAAATATCGTTTTTTTTCATTTAATATTTGCAAAAAACCTTACGTGATACAAATAAATGCATAGAATTTTTGAAATCAGCCTACCAAAATTATATAAAATCAGTTTTCAAAATAAAAACATCTGTCAAAAAGTTTAATTTTGTAGACCTGTGTAATTCTTGCAAATATCAACTTAATAATGAAATGAAACATCTTAGAGACAGTAATCATGTGTGTCAATACTTTATGCGTAAATGTATTCGACATTTCAATTTATTATTCACCAATATTTCAACACATTGAGAAGATTTCGAACTTTATGTGAACTGAGAAACACATACTGCTCTGTAAAATCATTTCTTTAGTGCATATGGTATTTTTGTGTGTTTCCTATAAAAGAAATCAAATGCGCGGAAATAAGAAAAACCTAAGTGAATTTTAGTTTTTCAAGTAGTTCAGAAAATTCTGAATATGGTATTTGTATTATTAATAAAGATTCAGTAGTTGGGTATGAGTTATTCAACAGTGTAGTGAGAAAACATCTCCACCTGTGGCTATATAAAATATAATTTGAAGATAAATACGAGTATATAGGGTGTCAATTTTACCTTACGGGTGGTAGAGTAAATTCAGGATATAACCGTATAACCACTATTAAACTTAAATAAAACACCTTATATTTCACAAACAATAGTATATTGACTATATGTACATTTCATGTGCACTGCACACATCGTCAGTAGTTACTAATTTAAAAGTATTATTTTTTAAGTACATGTATAGTAAAAAATATCTATTTTTTTTTGGTTAGGGGTGTAAAAATTACAATTATAAATGGTCAACAAATGGTCAAAAACATGCAAATAAAAATATAACAATAAAAATAAAAATAAAAAATTATGGTCGTATATTGTAACAGTGCCTGCTAAAATCTATTGAAATTCCAAGAAGGACAATTATGGGAAAGACCGTTACCTATGAAAAACAAGACATCTGACTGTGTTTGGCATGTCGGGTTCTATTAAATAACAATATAGTAGCGTGAAGAGGATCTATTAGTTATTAGATACTGTAGGTATACAATTTAAAAGTTTATTATTAATAGGTGACATGTCATTGTTAAGGAGGTAATTTTTGTATTTTTTCATATGTATGGCTTCCCACATGTCTAAATTTTTGCTATTACATTTTTTAATTAATTTAACATTATCTACGCTGAAATTATGTCCGGTATCTAAATGATGTAGAGCTAATGCTGATTTATCTACATTGTGAAGTTTTACATGAGCTAAATGTTCTTTGAAACGGGTTTGAATATTTCTTCTTGTTTGGCCGATATATAATTTTGGGCAGGAATTACAGTTAATTCTGTAAATACCTGATTCTTTGAGTGGGTCTGTGTTAACTAACTTTGTTTGAAGATATTGTTGTAACTTATGAGTGTTGGAAAAAGCAGGAGTTAGATTATATTTTTTTAACAATTTAATTACGTTATTCTGCCAACTTTTGTGAAAAGTAATTTTGCAATATTTTTTGGTATTACTCTTTGTATTTGGAGTTAATCTGGTTTTAAAAGTTTTTAGCTTCTTCTTTTCTAGTTTGTTTTTGATTTTATCCACCAATTGTTTATCGTATCCGTTAGATTCTGCTACTTTTGTTATGTGGCCTAATTCTTTCTTAAAATTCACTGATGATAGAGGGATTGATAATAATCTATTAATTAAAAAATAAAAACTACTTTCTTTATATTTGTTAAAAGTGTCTGATTGTATGTAATTGTCAGTGTGTGTTTCTTTTCTGTAAATGTCAAATTCAAACTTCCTGTCTAAAATAGTAATTTTTTAATCTAAGAAGGGTAAAGATTTGTTTTTATCCAACTCGTACGTAAACTTGATTGATGGATATAAAAAAAAAATAATACTTTTAAATTAGTAACTACTGACGATGTGTGCAGTGCACATGAAATGTACATATAGTCAATATACTATTGTTTGTGAAATATAAGGTGTTTTATTTAAGTTTAATAGTGTAATAATTTCACAAGTGCTCAACATATATACTACCGTATAACCACTATTAAGCAACACATTTGACAAGCGTGTAATTAGCGGGAACTGTCCCAGCAGGTGACCTTCCAGTTCACCTAATATATATCCGGATTCACTAATCTTGAAGAGCTAAAACAATCAATCTAATGTTGAAAACATTCCTAGGAGCACACTAACAAATCCTATTCACAATACAGAAACACCTTTTTGAACAATATGATGTCAGTCATATTTAACTTCCCCATTTAATAGCGATGCATCTTTTCAAAAAACACAAAAATGTACTCTCAATATACATAAGCTATAATTTCCCCTTTCGCGAGATTAGAAACAATTTTTTTATGTGCACCCACCTTTATATACTAAATTGTTATATGAAAGTTAATTCAGCACACGTGACTGATAACTGATAAGTAATGCGCGTGGCTTTATCTTGCTTACTCGGTCCGGAAATACACTGTTATCTCCTCCATCCGTAAATACAAAATTACCGTGTGATAGATGTGAAGGTAACTTTTGCAGTTCACTTATATCATTTGTTTTACTTTGTTTTTGCAGAAGTTCTTTTTACATTTTTTACCTACTATAAAGGTTACAATGGTTATTATCATGACAATGACAATACAAAATATTAAATAAGATTATTTCTTTCTTGTGAATAAGTTACTGAATCTAAAAGTTTACTTTGCTCGTTCATCTTTTCTGAAATATTATATTTTACAGGGTGTATCATATTTAAAGTAGTTATCTGATTTTGTTGCTCATTTTAATCAATAAGTTTAATTTTAATACCAGTTAATGTGTTGTAATTTGGAATTATTTGATTTTTAATAAAGATTTTACAGTTATTTATATTTTTAATCAGATAAATTCCTTTTACAATTTTTATATTTTTCTGTTGGTTGCATTCTTTTATTGATTTATTTTCTTCTGGACTAAGTCTGATTTTAATGTCAAATTCTAAATTTCTTATTAAAACGTCTTCTACTAAAAATAATAAATATAAACATTTATTATAATTATTACAATGTAAAATATGAATTTTACAAGGAAAGTTTATTGACAAATAATTTTCTAATTCTTAATCGCATAAGATATTTGCTTAGATATTTGCTGACAAAGTTTAATAGCAATAACAAATTTTTGTTCTTTAATTCCTACCAATTGATTTTCTGGTATGGTGTGTTTATAAGTCTTATTTTCTAGAAATATTGGCCAGGCCCTTAAATTATAATATTAATAAGGTTTTATATTAATTGCCATTACTAATGTGAGTACAAAATGAGATTCGGTTTGATAAACTTTAACTTTAATTATTTATTCTATTCGATATATTTTTCTAGTTACTAATTCACAAGGAAGTTTCTCATTTCTATTCAAATGGAGTGGTCTTACATAACTTAATAATATATGTGGCGGTATAACCATGGAATACTATTTTCCAATTTTGGCAACTGTCGTGGCTTCGGTTAGTTGCTCCGTTTCTTCTCCTGTGGCTTCTAGTAGATACATTCAGTGATGTGATGGCTTCTTGGTTTTCATCACTAGTTTTATATTTTCTTCAAATTGTGTGATGATGTTTCAGTTATTGCTTTAATTATGTTTCCAATGCACTATAGCTCCGCTTTTTCTTCGCTTAGTTAGTGTTAATAATTCTATATATTCTTGTATCCTCTTCTTCTTGTTTTTGAATTTATAAAATTTCTATAATTTCTGGGGTTGGTACTACGACTTTTATAATTTCTTCGTGCTTTTGGTATATTTTCCGAACTTGTAGTAAACGTCCGTATTCTTTTCTAATTACTAATTCATAATGATTTTCGGTGTTGTATGCTAATCCTAATTTTAGGGGTAGTTCCTACTTGTTGTTTAATTTCTATGATTTCAGCTAATTCTCTGGTGATGTGAATTCTGTAACAAATCAAATGTTAATGCATTGGTATGATACTTGAACTTTTTTATTTTTAACTTCTACAGTTCCATTATCCATTATTTTTGTTAATGCGAATCTTCCTCTGTTTTTTTGGTATAGTATTTTGATAATTTAACATATAATTCTTCACCAATAGTTAGTTCCTTTTCTTTTCTTGTTTCATGTATTTTTCTTTTCTTTATTTTTTTGTGGTTTCTTTGCTGTCTTATTGTATAAGTGGCGAGTTCTTTCTCTATGCTTTTGCAGATATTCCTGATAGTATATATATCATTGTAATATAAATCTGATGGATCTCTTGAACTTGTGTGTCCATATAATATAATGCACATCTTATCAAATGGTTTCTTTACTTAATCTGTTAACAGATGAAATATTTTTGAATAGAATATATGCTTTAAGAAGCTTATTATCATATGTTAGAGACACGCTAGGTAGATGAAGAGTATTAAAATTATAAATTATATATATTTTTGTCATTCTCTATTACTTAAAATTCTTTCTCAATCAATCGCATTGTTGATTCAAAAAACTGTAAAGAATATTATTTACACTCAATAAGAGTAAGAAATTTAGAAACTGATGTACAAAATATAAGTAAAACACTTAGACGTTTAAAAACTTTTTTTAAGAACACCAATGTTCTACAAATTTTAAAGCAGTTGCTGTTTGTACTCTACATTAGCAATTTTTCCAACATATAGATCATTGTAATGTATATTAATACGGAAAATGGGCAAGGATATTTTGTTTATAGTTGCATTTAAACATTATAAACAGAAACTAGAAATGTATGTCCTATATATGCAATTACAGCAACAATAATTCTTGTATAGTAGGTTTTACACTGTCGGACAAGCAATTAAATGAATTTCCTTCAATCAACACCATTTAACGACACGCTTACACAAATACAAACGGCATAAATCAAAAACTTTTATACGCAATCAAACACTAGCAACACTTAATTTACACATATTATATATTATAATAATTGTCTACTGCCTAATGAAATCCACAAATTTGTAAATCAACCGCCTGTTTACACAAACAAAATCAATCGCATATTAGAAAGTTAAGTGTAATACATGCGTTAATTAACGGCTCACTGAAATCTATATTTAGTTTGTGAAATAGTAATACATAAATCATAATTAAATATTGGGCGCACATATGAAATTATATTTAATGGCACTCTCAGAGATTTCAATCTGCAATAAAGAACTCGTAAAATCCAATCTAGGTTGAACCAACGCGTGATATTTTTTCATTATTGGTAATACAACTGTTGTCAGAATAAACATCTTTCGCATCTGTAACTATTAGTGTGTGTTTATTACTAAAGTATTTACTTTTAAATAGCGTGTCAAATGTTTTGCTCTCATTTTTAAGTATTTTATATGGAAAGTAATTCATAATTTTAACAAAAACACAATTTGTATTAAACAAAAATATTTTTGATAATATCAAAAATATTATTAAAAAGTGAATATTTGTGTGAAAATTGCTATCCACAAATACGGACACGTGTTTAGATCTGCTATAGACTCATCAGTGATGCATGATGCTAGGATAGATAAAATTCACAACAACTCCCTTACTTAGTATAGTCAAGACATGAAAAACAGCATGGAAGGAAACTCAGCGAGCTCATGATGTTGACATTAGTCAACAAGCGGCATTATCAAATGAAGCTATGTATTAAAAAAGCACCCGGGATCATGACTAGACATCGGAACCGGCACTATCCCGTATCGGGTGTGATTCATCGGTGCCGACAATGTACCATCGATCAGCTTAACATGTTTATATGAATGTTATAGCGCGATGGTATTGATAAAAGTTTTCTGTTTGTACGTCTTTCAATGCAACAGACGGAGTTGTGAAATATATTTCGCCAGAGTCGTAATAAAGCCAATGAAATATATATACGGAAATTTATTTTTACGAAAATAAATAAAACACTGAAGTTAAATGAATTTAAATTAACTTGAATTGAAATTAATTCAAGATATATATATATATATATATAATAATAGATTCATATTTTGTATTCTCTTGAAAAAGGCGTATACAGCCGAAACATGTAGAGTTTTTTAAATACATATATTTTGAAGTAATATACAGACCTTTAATCGCCTACTGATTAGGTTTACCATATATATATATATATATATATATATATATATATATATATATATATATATATCTTGAATTAATTTCAATTCAAGTTAATTTAAATTCATTTAACTTCAGTGTTTTATTTATTTTCGTAAAAATAAATTTCCGTATATATATTTCATTGGCTTTATTACGACTCTGGCGAAATATATTTCAAATATAATATTTAAATATATATATATATATATATATATATATATATAATTAATTTAAACGAAATTAAAAAACTCATTTATTAAGTATCCCTATATTTCGCAACAACTTTGTTGCTTCTTCCGGAGATAAAAATGTAGAGTTAAAAAAATAATAAAATTGACGAATTGACGTACGTCAATTTTATTATTTTTTCAACTCTACATTTTTATCTCCGGAAGAAGCAACACAGTTGTTGCGAAATATAGGGATACTTAATAAATGAGTTTTTTAATTAAGCGGGCAAGCGGTCTGTCAATTAAAAAACTCATTATATATATATATATATATAATATTTTCGTGACCTTGGTATGATATGGTAAATTCAATCAGTCGGCGATTAAAGGTCTGGTTTACTTCAAAGTATATATATTTAAAACAACCCTACATGTTTCGGCAATGATGCCTTTATCAAGGATATAAAATATAAATGCATTTATATTTTATAACATCTGAACGACTTTTTTTTTTAATTCCAAATCCCTTTTGGAACAAGACAAATTCTAATAATTGGTATAAAAATGTTCCAATAGGAACAAATATGATATCTAAAAAACTTGTCATTTACGCGAATCCAATAAAATAAGACAAAACAATTATTCAGCATGTGTAGAAAGCAACAAAGAAAATAATATTAAAATTAGTACACCAAACCAAACAATTTATAATAATTGCACATTTAATAACTGTTCTCCTGCTTTCAAATAAAATTAATTATTTATTATTTATTTAAATCGTTAATTTATCTTGCCAAAAAACACTCGAGCTTTTCTTTCACCGATTAATTTTCTTTTTAACTCAAAATTTTTCCTATCAGTAATTTTTCTCGAAAAACTTGTGTTGCTTCCCGTGGAGGTCATTTTGAACATTTACTATAAGAAACATAAGAAACTCCCGTTTTCTGTAAACATTTCTAAAATAAAAATAAAAAAACTTCAATTGGCCGTAACTCTGAAACGAACCATTTTAGGACATAAATTTATATAAACTTTTTTGCTTATTTTTAGTTGTAGAAACCGTCTATGTATAGCCAGCCCTAAATTTTTGTAACAATTTTTGTATTTTATTGGCCGTGTGCATAATATTAAAATAATAAGCTTTTTTTTTGGTTTAGTGACCTTTATTGAAATTCAATTTATATATCTAACGACGTTTCGACTTTTTTGTGTTTAATTAAGTCTTTTTCAAGTATAAATTTAGAACAATTTATTTTGTGTTAAAACACCTGCCCAGTGGAAATGCATGGTCGGAAACATGTCGACACCTTCACTACAGGGTCCGACTGCGTATCTCGGAATCTTAAGTGTAACTGAATTTATACTTGAAAAAGACTTAATTATACACAAAAAAGTCGAAACGTCGTTAGATAAATAAATTAAATTTCAATAAAGGTCGCTAAACCAACCAAAACAAAAAAAAGCTTATTATTTTAATATATATATATAAAACCGGAATACACGAATTTTGCTGCGCACGTTCTCTATCTCTCTTAACCAAAGCATAACGGTTTTATTTCAAAAGATCAAAGGTGCCGACAACATGTAGGGTTGTTTTAAATATATATATACTTTGAAGTAATAAACCAGACCTTTAATCGCCGACTTATTAAGTTTACCATATCATACCAAGGTCACGAAAAAATATATATATATATATATATATATATATATATATATACATATATATATATATATATATATATATATATATATATATACATATATATATATACAAAATGCATTTACTTTATACAGTGAAAAAATTCAAAATATTGAAAAGTATAAACTTGAAATTAATTATATCACCTATAATTAAAGTGAATGCTTTGTCACACCACAATAAACGTTTTTATTCACATTAATTATTACAATATATTCTAAAGTTTGTTCTGCAAAGTGCGTTCTTTTATTGGATAGTATGTCTTTAAATATAAAAAAATCTTCGCTCAACATCAGAGATAGTGAGTGGCGCATAAAAATAATAAAATATAAATTTAATATATCAACCGATTTCGGTATTTTGAACATTACTACAAAAGCCTTTCAGGACATTAAAATCAGGGCTAAGAGCGAATATTGCATCAATATTATTATTAAACGAAACCGACTCTGTCTCTGCGCCTGCATGACTCATTAGAGGATAGCGTCTGTTCCGCAGTCTAATGATAACAAAAAAAATCCTACAGTTACTCTTGTTTATTTTCATGCAGTCGCTAACTTTTTAGCTACTTTCCATTGCAGTAGAAAGTCACACAAATTATCATGATATTAAAACCTGGTTAGGCATTTGAGAAACATGTTTTAAGAAAACAGGATTCTTTAATGTCTTCTTCAGGTACTAATTTATACCGCTTGTTAAGACACAGTTACTTTGTGCCTTAAAAACCATCCAAATCAGTTAGTTACTTACCTTCAAGCAGTCGAAGATTAAAAAGACTAAGCTCAATATTCTTATATAATTAGTCTCCTTTATAACATTATCAATATTAGAGATATATTATTCATTTATTCATATAAAGATACATTATCGGAATCCAAAATTAGTTTGTTTCTTTCAGGCATATTACTGAATGTTGCTCGCTCTATGTTAGTTATATTTATATAATAATATTGCCTATTACTTTGTATTAAACGGATTTCAATAAATAAAGAATGCTAAAATAATCGAAGAAGTACAATAAAATTAATAGTCATCGTAAAACATACTACAGTATAAACTTGCTTAAATTATAGCAGTTTTAGCTTCGCTACTTCTTCCAAAATTGTTAGTTACGAATTTGTCTGATATTTACTTAATAAGCAACGGTTTTACTTACATTAATCCAACACAAATATTATTAATGACTAAATGATTGTATAATTTGTGAATGCTGCTTCAACGTCTTTAATTCGGTTTAGTAAATGTGTATTTTTCTCTTGATATGCAGATTCATACTTTCGACCTTCTCTTAAAGCTCTTTAATAAATTTCTTATACTTTCTGGAGAGTTCAGTTTCCCTTAGCTTATAACTTAGAATTTCTCTTTCTCTACTAAAGTTCCCTCTTTAAAAAAAAAATTTGTTATTTAATCAACTCAATTTAATACTATAATACGAGGGATGCCTTTTATATTTCGGGAATAGAGAACAGAAACTAAAATTAATCATCGTACATATCTTTATTATTTTTCAAAATCTTCTCCATTAAGATCAATACGCTTGAATCAATTTTCAAAGCACTCTTTCCACTCCGATTGAGGTACCTCCAAAATATGTAGTCAATACGCTTCTTCAAGCATCGAAAATGCATTACCCATTAATTCCACTTTTTCAGTTGTCAAAACTCTCTTTTTCAGCCGATGTCTGAGAGCTGGTATTGTCGTAGTGGAGAATGAGCCGTCTTCGGCGGCTGAGTTCCCTTATTTTTTCGAATACTTCTACTTGCATACTGTTCAGAATTGACCGTCCGACGTTGCACTAATGGTACAGTTGCCATCATGAAAAAATTTTGGCTCATCCTGAAAAACCCATACAGTCGACTGTTGTTCAATTTCGAACTCATACACATAGATCCATGATTCTTCAGCTGTTACGATGTCATAGACGTGTTTTGAAGCACCCTGATCATATTTTTTTAAATTTTTTTCAACCAATCGACACGAACCGTTTTTTGAGCGATTGTCAAATTATGTGGGATCTAACGCGAACAAAATTTTTTGACGGTCATATATTCATGCAAAATTGAATGCATACTGGTCCCACTAATACCGAATGATACCTATATCTCATGATAAGTCACATGACGATCTCGCAATATAATTCACACACAGCAGTGTTTTTCGGAACAACAACCGATTTGGCATGACCATCACGAAATTCGTCAGCGAGCGAAGCCCAGCCACGATTGAATTCAATGTATCACCGATATACGCTAGTTTTTATGGTAATTCATCTCCAAAAGTCGTATTAAGTTCATCCTGCATTGCTGTGATAATCCACGTCGAAAATTGTAAAAAATAATCGCACGGAAATGTTCACGAGTTAATTCTATTTTTAGGCAGAGAAGAATTTCTTAAATCACTCTAAACAGCACAAATAGCACCTGTACGTCAAAACGTTCTGAGTAAGTATTCTGTCAAAAATGTAGAACTTCTAGAGAATCGGTTGTCAGATTGCAGCACAAGCACAAAATTCCTCGAGACAATTTTCTACTAATTTTCTACTCTCTCAAAAATATCCCACACTATGTCTGTATGTATTGGCACCCTCACACCTTAACGCTAATTAACAGGCCATGAAATATTATTACGTACGCGTTCGAAGAATGATTTTATGATATTTTGGTACCGGTATTCATCTTAAACCAGAAGTAAAAGCCAGAAACCCTTCTCAGACAGCAGGCCTCGGATTTGGTGCCAAGACCCCTGGCATAACAAGTCTGCTACCACTGGGCTATCAGTAGGCTTCAAATCTTCTTCAAATTCCTTAATAAAGTGAATTTTAATAACAAACTTTTTTTCCTCTTGGACGTCATAGCCATGACCAACTGTAAAAACGAAAAATATAAAATTGATAACAAGTGAATATTTTATTTGGATATTGACAGTCGTAACTTATAAATGTAGATGGCAATAGCTGCCCAAAGGGAATCCATCCAACGATGTTATCTTGTTCCTAGGAGTTAAATCAATGAGCTATTTTAATGAATAAAGAACATACTATACGTTAGACTATACTTAGCAATCGGATAGCGTTTTTTCATGCTTTTAATCTGTTCAATTTTCATATATATCATTCTACGAACCATTTCTTCAGTAGGATTGATGTTCTGCCCTCTACAGCTTATTTTTCCAACTAGACAATATCTTCATTGCAACTATTTGACCATAAGACCAAATTTAGTGATAGTACTAACTAAATATTTCCATAATGTCCGACAGGAGACTAATATACTTTTTCATTTCTTATAATTAATAAATAAATTTATTTATGAAAACACCACTTGATTGCAATTATACCTAGTAAAAATTGTGTCATCGGCACAGTTGTCCTTTTATCCAGAGTTCCTTTTTTTTTAAATTTATTATATTCATAGTCAGCTCGTGCGTTTGTAGCGTCCTTGATTTGCATGACATCATATTTTTTCATTTTTCATATTTTCATTTTTTTCAAATTCAGAACAGCATTATTTAAGTTCTTTGTTTACCCAAATTTTACGAGTTTCGCTTCTTAAATTGTCCTAATGTGGTTTAAAACTTCTTCTTTCTGAATTATATTTTCGAAAGATGCCATTTTGAAACTGTTTACACAACATCTTTAATAATACAGTTTAGTATTTTTTGCATTCTTTGACATCTTATTATATTCTAATTTAGTATTAGCATACTTTTTTGTAATACTTAGATTCTTCTTCTTCTTCTTCTCTGTTTTGGGTTGGACGCCACCACCCAGGCACTTGAACACACTGCTCTTTGTACTATCCCCAATAGATCTCTCAATTCCACTCTGTTAGTCTTGTGTCCTCGATAAAAGCCACTATCCTCCTCAGGGGAAGTTTGAGTACACTCGAAGGATCCAATAGATCCCTCCCGAAAAATTTCTGTCTGAGTTCCTTCAGTTCCTCACACGTGCATATTACATGAAGGCTAGTTTCCTCCTGTTTCTCACATCTCCTACACCAGAGCTCGCTAACCAAGCCTATGGTGTACAAATGCTTCCTTAAAGGACAATGTCCGGTTATTAACCCGGTAATTATTTTAATTAATTATAATTAATTATAATTAATAATTTATAGAGCGAAGGAGTAGTGGTAGAGTTCGGATGTGTGAATAAGTGCTCCGTGATTAAACCCAAAATAAATTTGGAAATCACGAGAAAATTGTTTCGCAAAGTGTGTAAATAACATAAGGAAATGATAACAAGTAAATAGTGAGAATAAAGAAGGTAGGATTGGTTTATATTAGGTCATATTAAGTAGATATAAAGAGCCAATAATAGCGGGCGTAATTCCGATAGAGGCCAGAGTTCCGACGGGTTGACCGGACCTTGGCTTTGTTCGCGCGGTAGAAAGTGATAAAAAGACTGACGACAAGAAACAGAAATACATAAGAAAAATATATCAACAAAGAACAGGTCCGGCTTAAGAAATAAGAAATATTAACATAACTAGTGTAGACGGTACCGGGATGTCTTGATTCGGGCGTTAAGCACACGTTATTAATTAGTGAATAATAATAGACATTAAACATTGAACGAGATAACTAGCTTAATGGTTTGGGGGGCCTGGTTAGACATTGTTGCGATGGAGAGTGATGGAAGTACTACAGATGAAGGAAAAAGAAAGAGAGATCAAAAAGAAGTAGCCGAAATTTTCAAAAAAAATAAAAAGCTGAACAGAGCACCAGATAAAGAAGCAAGCAGTGACGAAAGTAAATTAGATAAATTAATGGAAATGCTGCGAGGATTAGTTACACAAGTGCAACACATAGAGGGAAAACAAGATAATTATATGGAAGAAATGAAAGAAATCAAATTGGAAAATGAGAAGATTAGAAAAGAAAACGAAGAACTGAAAAAAGAAATTAGAAGTGCTAAAGGAAGATTAGATAAACTCGAGGGTATGAATAGAAGAAAGAACGCAGTTATGGAAGGCTTGAAAATAGATGTGAGTGATCAAGATCAATTAAAGGTAGTGGTGGAAGATATTATCAAGAAGTACATGGAAATACAAATAGAAACTAAAGCGGTGAAACGACTGGGTCCAAAAACTTGCTTAATAGAACTGAAGAATATAGATGATAAGATAAAAATAATGAAAAATAAGGACGACATGACAAAAGAGGAAAGAGAAATACAAGAAAAGATACGAAGAAAGGCCAAAGAAGAGAGAATGAAAGGAAAAACCGTTAAGAGAGAATTCCAAAAGTTAATAGTAGAGGGAGAACAATGGAGATGGAATAGGAAAAAGGGGAATTGGAATAAGGAGTAACGAGAATTGGAAAGAGAAAAGAAAATCCCGAAAATAGTGTCAAAAAACTAATAGTAAAAACTAGTGAAAATAAAGATGATGACCCGGACAAGAAAAAGGACATGATAAAGGAAAATAAAAAAAATAATGATCCACAAAAAATAAAAAGATAGAGAAAAGTAAGGATAGAGAAAGTGAAACATGGAAAATTGGTACTTGGAATATAACGAGAATAACAGGAAAAGAAAAGGAATTAGAAAAGGAGTTTGAAGAGTTAGGAGTGGATGTATTGGCAATTACGGAAACAAAGAAAAAGGCACAGGGAAGTATTAAGACGGACAATGGTCATATTATGATGTATAGTGGTGTAGGAAAAGATAAAAGAGCAGCTGCAGGAGTGGGATGCATTATACACAAAAAATTAGAAAACCAAATTTATAGATGGAATGCCTGGTCAGAAAGAATATTACTAATAGAGATGAAGGAAAGAAACAGAACGAAAACAATAATAGTGGTGTACGGGCCAAACGAAGATGATACATCAGAAAATAAGAATAAATTTTGGGAAGAACTAACATTAGTGGTGGAGGACGCGAAAGGAATAATGTTTGTAGTAGGGGATTTCAACAGTAGAGTTGGCATAAGAGACGATGAATATAGTGAAGTATTGGGAACGAACGGGGAGACTGTTAGAAATTAAAATGGAAAAAGAATGCTGGACTTCTGCATTATACACAACTTGGTAATAACTAACACTCTTTTCCAACACAAAAATATACACAGATATACTAGAGAAGTCAAGAGTAGGGGGGAGAGGTCCATAATTGACTACATATTTGTTGACAAAAATAACAGAAAAATTGTGAGCGATACGAAAGTAAGAAGCGGGCCGGAAATAGGGAGCGATCACTTTGTGGTTATATCAAGAATAAAAGAAAAAGTTCAAAACAAGGAAAAGCAATATATATATACACAGAAACAAAACCAAACAGAATCACTTAGAATATACAAATTAAGAAGTAAAGTCATTGCCGAAAAATACCAGAAAAGGATAACTGAAAGAGTAGAAAATATAGAAACTAATGGAAATATCGAAGATATTTGGAATAGGTTTAAAGAAATAATAATAACTACAACGAAAGAGATATGTGGTGTAAGGAAAAATAAAAAGAAAAAACAAACAAAATGGTGGACAAATGAAATAAGACATCAAATTAAGATAAAGAAAAAAGCATGGAAAATATACCTAGCAGAACAAACAGTGGAAAAATACGATATATATAAAGAAGAAAGAAAAAAAGTGAAACATTTAGTAGTACAAGCAAAAAAGGAGACATGGAAAGAATTTGTTGAAAAGATGGAAAAAAACAGTAAAGAGAACCAAAAATTATTTTATAGAGTCTTAAAATCAGTAAGGAATGAAGAAAGGTCACAATCTATACATTATATACAAAATAAGAAGGGAGAGATCCTAAGCGATGGAATGAAGATTATAGAAAGGTGGAAAGAATACTTTCAGGAATTGTTAAGCGGAGGAGTGGAAAACTAGAATGCTAGTGAACAACAAATAATAGGAGAAGAAGAGACAGAAGAAATAATTACCATGGACAAACTGGAAGAAGTAATACAAAAACAGAAAAATGGAAAAGCGCCAGGCTGTGACAAAATTACGGCAGAAATGATAAAATATATAGGTCAAAAAGGAAGAGAATTAATGTTGAAAATATATAACAGAATATGGAGAGAAGAGGAAATTACCAAACTATTGGAAGAGTCATTGATAGTACCAATATACAAGAATAAAGGAAATAAGAAAGAATGCAATAATTACAGAGGAATATCCCTTCTAAGTACTGCAATAAAGATTCTCGAGCAAGTAATAGATAAAAGACTAAGAACAAAACTCGAAAATACGTTACATGAGTCACAAAGTGGGTTTAGAAAAGGAAGGAGCACACAAGACCAAATATTCTCTGTGAAACAAATAATACAAAAAGCCTCTAGAGAACAGAAGAAAGTATTCTTAGCATTTATAGACTTGGAAAAAGCATTCGATAAAGTACCAAGAGAAAGATTATGGAATATATTAAGAGAAAGAGGTGTCAATGGCAAAATAAGACGAGTAATACAGAAAATATATAACCACAATACTAATGCTGTAATAGCTAACAATTTAGAATCGGATATATTTAAAAGAAACGAGGGATTGCGCCAAGGGGGAAGTCTGAGCCCAATGCTGCTCATTGCTTATATGGATGACATTATCAAAAAGTGTACAAGCAAAAGTAAAAAGTTCAGGGTTGGACACCTTAACTTGAATGCAGTCGAAGTTTCGGAAGGGGCATTCGCAGACGATATAGTAGTTATAGCCGACAATGAGGAAGATCTGAAACGTAACTTAATAACATGGAATATGACACTAAAAGACAGTGGAATGACGATGAGTAAGAGCAAAACTAAAGTAATGGTAGTGGGAGATGAACAGGTAGACACGAAAATTGTAATAGAAGGAACTGAAATAGAACAAGTGAGAACATTTCAGTACTTGGGAGTAAGAATTGATGGAAAAGGGACCCAGGACGCTGAGATTAATCAAAGAATAGAAAAAACAACAAAGCTGTACCACAGCATGAGGATTAATTTCATTAACAAAAAAGAAATATCCCGAGAAACAAAACTAAAAGTATATAAGGCAATTTACCGACCGATATTAAAATATGGCTGTGAATCCCGGATATTAAATAGAAAACAAAAGAATAAATTACAGGCAGTAGAAATGAAGTATTTAAGAAGAGTTAGAGGAGTTACAAGGATGGACAGAATAAGAAACTGGGAAATACGAAAAGATTTAAAAATGCAGTCAGTGCTAGAATACATTGAACAAAGACAGTTAGGATGGTGGGGACATTTATATAGAATGGAAAATACAAGACAAACAAAAAGGATATGGGAAGCAAGGATAATGAAAAATAAAAGAAGAGGAAGGCCAAGGACAACATGGAATGATGCCATAGCTCAAATACTGGGAAGGAAAGGCAAAACATGGACAGAAGCGAAGAACATGACAAGGAATAGAAATGAATGGAAAACGTTTATAAAAGGCTAGAAGAAGATAAACGCCCTACACCATTGTTATGGTAGAAGGGATTATTGGATTATATATATATTTTAATTTCTTTTTTGCTACTACGAATTAGGTTGGCTGAAAACTTTCCGTCCAGCCCCCTTAGTAGTGTTTTGGTATTGAGTTGACCTTCCGTTAACCTCCATTTATTTTTATGTTCTTTTTCTAGCCATAACCAGATGTGTAGTTCCTGTGATATCTGTATGGCTTCCTACAACCTTGTTAGGACACCATACGTCATTGGCTTTCCGCCTCAGTATCGCAGCCATTGCCTCCGCCCTTATAAATAGTTCCAGCGGAGGGATGGCCTCCATGGAAGCGGCTCTCGTGCTGTTCATAGCTCCCGTGATTCCCAACAGGACTTGTCGCTGGAGAGTCGTGAGGAGCCCCACCGACGATGTCCGCTCCGTCCTCCTCCACCAGACAACTGCTCCATAGGTAATCGTTGGTCTTATTACTGCTGTGTACAACCTGTGTACCACATTTGGTTTTAGTCCCCAGGTCTTGCCAACAGCTCTTCTGCATCTCCAGAAGAGCTGCGCCGCCCTGTCTGCCACTTTGGCTAGGTGTCTGCTCCAATTCAGTTTCGCATCAAGTGTTATGCCTAGATACTTCACTTCATTGGTTAATTCTAACTCTAGTCCAAACAGCTTTACACTACCCAGATCATTTAGTTTTCTCATGTTGGTAAAGGCTACCAACTTGGTTTTTTGAGTATTGACAGTTAATACCTCCCCAAGGCACCATCTTTCTACAATTCGCAGAGCATTTCGCATGATACTCGCCACTGTCCCCGGGAATTTCCCCTGGGACACTATGACAATGTCATCGGCGAACCCCTGCGTCCATATTCCCTGGTCATTTAATGTCCTGATGAGATTATCCACTACTAGACTCCATAGTAGCGGTGACAATACGCCTCCTTGAGGATACCCTTTTGTTGTCCTCATGGAGATCGTTTTGTTTTGCATTTGGGCATGAACTACTCTGCTACGCAGCATGTTATGAACCCAGTTGCATGTGGGGCTTTTTATTTTTCGATCTCTTAGAGACCGAATAATAGAAGACATCGAGGTGTTATCGAAAGCTCCCTCTATGTCTAAGGAGACTGCAAGTGCAATTTCCTTGTAGTGTAGGCTCCTTTCGAGCCCTCCCACCAGGCTATGCAGGGCACCCTCACCTGATTTTCCCATCTGGTATGCCCATTGCAGTGGGTGTAGAGGAGATTTATCGAGAGCCCCTTCTTTAATATTTAAATATATCATTTTTTCCATGGTCTTCAACATAAAAGAGGTAAGACTAATTGGTCTAAATGATTTAGGGTGGGTATATGTTACTTTTCCGGGCTTTGGAATAAACACTACCCTAGGTTTCTCTTCATGCCCTAGGGATATAACCCATAGCATGGCTAGACCTGAATATCTCCAATAGAGGACCCATAATTTCACCAATTCCCTCTTGAAGGAGCTTGGGAAACACTCTGGCTGGTCCTGCGGATTTATATGATTCAAACGATCCTATCACCCATCTAATTAAATGGGGCTTGAAGATCTCGTTTGATATCTCCTCATTCCCAGTCGCCCTCCAAGAGGTGACAACTTGATTGGTATCACAATCATCCATACGCTCCGAACCTGGAAAGTATACCCCCAGAAGATACTCTAAAGTCTCTTCCACGGTAATGGTACACCTCCCGTCCGATTTTTGGATAGATCTAATTGCGTTGGAAGGATCTTTTTTTGAGAATTCTGTTTATTCTGGCCATGTCAGGAACACCTTCGATGTCCTCACAGAATTTTCTCCAGGCCTTCCTTTTGCTCTCTTTGATTTTATCATTGTATTTATTAAGGAGAGCCTTGTAGGCTTCCCAATTACCTGTTTTCTTCGCCCTATTAAATGACCGGCGAGTTTCTTTCCTTAAATTGGTTAACTCTGCATTCCACCAGGCAGCCCGCTTAGCTATACGGCGCTCCCTAAGGTGACAGTTATTTTCATCGCAGGAAAGAAGGGTCCGTTGCAACCATTCAACAGCCAACTCCAGCTCTTCTACATTCCCTATTCTAACATGGATATTTCGGGTCGCAGCTAACAGGTCTTCCTTGTAAGAGCCCCAGTCTGTTCTCTTGGGATCCCTGTATAGTCTGGGTTCCGTTACATCTGTACATTGTTCATAGTGGATATACGCATGATCAGAGAGCGACAGCTCGTCGGATACATGCCACCCCCTTACAATATCCCGTATTCCCAACGTACATAAGGTTATATCTATAACTGATTCCCCCCTTGATGTCTTAAATGTCGGTTTATCACCTTGATTCAGAGAGTCAAGTTCAGTACCACAGAGATAGCTAAAGAGAGACTTACCCCTATAATTGTTATCCTTGCTGCCCCAAGCCTTATGATGAGCATTGGTATCTGCGCCGATAATCAATTCCAGATTGTTCTCTTACTGGTATATACCACCAAGACCTCAAGATCAGGCCCTGGTAGCTCTGGAGAGTCAATAGGTAGGTATAGAGACGCAATTGTCGTCTCCAATATCCCCCCATCGACACTCAGTCTGATCCTGGCTACCGTCATGTCCCCACTGCATAGCTCCATGATAGGCATCACGTCCAGGTCGTCTCTGAAACAGATACAAGTTCTAATTTTAGTGTCTGGGACACCCACTAACAGCTCCCTTCCCCTAATACTTAGATTATTTTTGTATCTAAGTTCTTTGTTTTTCCTCTGTTTTTTCAACATTTTAACAATGTTTCACAGGAAAAGCGCTCGCCTTTTCAGTTTCAAATTTGTAATTTCTTTCTAATTACTATTATCCTTATTATTTCATATGTTAAGCTTTGCTTTAAAGGAATACATGTCATATCAATTCTCAAACAAAATCTAAGTAGTCGTGAATTTTAATTAGGAATTTGAATGTGACTCTGTGAATTTATTAAAATTATTAAATTAATAATTTTAATAAATTAATAACTAATTTTTAAAATAAAATTAATATTAGATTAATTAAACCTTTACCAGATCTAGATTAAGAAACAATCGTTTATAAAAATAAAAATCCGCTGATATAAAACATTGTTTTCTTAAAATAATTGAAAAAATTACATGCAAAACAAGAAATCAGAAAAAAAATTAGTATGTTTAATAACTGTATGAAGATTATGTTCTTTAACTCCGGAAATCAAATTTATATTACTTCGTCAGGTGATAATAAATCATACTCAAAGAAATTGGAATGGAAAAATATTACTTTTTAATTATCATGGTGTATCTGCTGACACGATACCTTATTTGTAATAGCTACAATTACGTTTTTCTTAATTGATGCGTAATTATAGCTACATACACACTTTTATAGTCTCTTGCTCTAAAAAAGCAAACCTCTACGACTGTTTATATTCAAGCTTATGTTTTTACGTACAGCAACTGTACATGGCTTTATGAGGTTGAAGTTGCATCTATGAACATTTTGTACCATAAATGTGTTACATTCCTAATTTATTTACAGATAAATCGATAGTTTCAATTTAAAGACTGTAACAAATTTAATCAAAATAATTTTGGCTGTTAAAAAAATATATTAATAAAATAGTACATATTGTTATATAACAGACTGTGCTTTTGCGCAACAATTGACATAAAATTGATTGTAATTTGTCAAAGTAATATTCTTTATTATTAATTGAATTCGATTGTTATTAAATTATTCTCTTTTTATTCTCAGGGTCATACGGTTAGGTATTTGATAGAAATTATCACCAGCGGTAGTAGTTGTTCTAATGAGAATGTAGATGAAGAGAATTTGTAGAAAGGAACAAACAATAATATTTATTAGTACATAATCTCTTACATATATATATATATATATATATATATATATATATATATATATATATGGTAAATTCAATTTGTTAGCGATTTAAGGTCTGGTTTTACTTCAATATATATATATATTTAAAGCAATCCTACATGTTTCGGAAAATGCTGCCTTTTTCAAGGAATATAAAATATAAATGACAGTATATTAATGTCATACATTTGTAGTTGCTATGGATAAAATTATTCAAAGATACATTTCCAAATGAATAATAATAAATCATGCCTTCGTATTCTAAAATGGATAAACAACAAAACCAGGGAAACGCAAGACATGAGTTATTATTATGTATGCGCCCGTGGAGCGTCTTAAGATGTAAAGCTGTCGGCATTCGCCTTAAAGGAGAAGGAAAACCACGAAAACCTACTCGGGCAGCCAGACAGGAATCAAAACATGGAACTGTCAGCATGATAAGCAAATGTATAGATATTTAAATAACTTAAAATTATATAATTATATAACAGCAACATATATTATGATGGGAAATTGCAGATCGTTACATAATTAAGATATAGTGTATACTGCTTAAATTTTTTATATCACTTATGTTGTTAATTGTATTTTTTTCCTGTTTAATAATAATCATTTCTTAAATTTCCCTTTTCATTGTGTGTTGTTCTTTATCAATTATCTGTGTGTTTTCAAAATCGAAATGGTGATCGCGTTGTAGTTTATGTGTAGATAAAGCAGTTTTGTCTGTTTTAGAGTATTTGTGGGCTTGTATTCTTTTGTATAAATATTGTTTAGTTTGGCCCATGTAGTAACTATCGCAATCGCGACATGGTATTTTATAAATGACATGTGTTTCTCGATTTTTTTCTATTTGAGGTTTAAGTTTTGAAAATAAATGTTTATATATTAGTATTACTTAGTTTATATGTTGTAGCTATATCATATTAAAAAAAAAATCTAAAAAAGAAATAAAAGTGTAACATTCCATTTAAAATATCAAAGTTGCCTATTATGACTTCCGGTATAGCCGAAAGTGGTTCATGAGTGGAAATATTTTATTTTAATACATCAAGTATCCAGATTACTTGCCACAAATTTTCAAAAGTATTCTAAGGCGTTAACATAGAAAACTTCTAACGAAAGGGTTTCGTGAAAAAGCCTGTATACGCATCAATACAATATTACCTATATGTCTTACCCTTCTTGATATTTGTCGTTTCTGATGGTGATGCCATTAACCTGTTATGAATGTAAAATGAATTTCGATTTATCATTTGCAAAAAATAAAGTCCTGTATTAATTAATTAAAATAAAAGCATTGTTATTTAAAATAAAGATTATACCCTATTTGACGCAAATATTCTGAAAATCAAGGTATTGCAGTTCTGAGGTATTATGTACTAGAGAAGTTCAAAATATCCTCCATTCTCTTTGAGACAGAGATTTGTACGTCTTATACTATTAAAAATCTTTCCTTACATCTCTGTAGCGGCGTGCGCCAATTGGGCACCACGCTCTCGATGTAATAAATGTAGACCGGCAAACTGGACACCAGGCAGATCAGGTACAATCGGCGCCCTGTACATCGGGACATTGAAGTCGTTGTATTGCAGTTATAGCTGTTAGTTAGCATCGATAAACTTTGAATTTTGTTATGCTTGACATAGGCAATATTGCAACGATCATAGAAAATATGGCTACGTCTAGATTTGATGATTAGTTTTATTGTAGACGTGATCATAAAAAAACAAAATAGACAAATGATAAATATTTTTACTAGAGGACAAAAATGTTTATTATATAAAACTAACAAGACATAAGTTATTAATAGGCAAATTTAAAAAGCGTTTAATATCTTGTTATTGCTCCATTTTAGCAATCACTGCTTCTAATCGCTGTGGCATAGAATATATTACATTTGCTATTCGGATCTAGATTTTCCCAATGATGTAAAACGTTATCATAATTCCCGGGATGAAAATGAGTTTTATTCATTTTCTTCACTAATAACTAGAGCTGAGGATGTTTGCGGTACGGCAGGACCGTATGTAGTGTATCCCCACCAGCGTATAAACACGATGCAGCGAAACACTTTAGTTAGTCGTGAACTGGCAACGTGATCGTGTGTTGTCTTGAGCTCTATTTAATAAGTATGACGGACGTGCCCAAGCCAAGAAAGCGCCCATTGTATAACGACGTGAAGAAATTAATCCGAGACTTTCCCGATTTGTATTATAATGGAGCAAAAGTGGTTTGTAAATTATGCGATAAACAGTTACTTTGCTGGGACAAATACGACTGTAAAAGACATGTTGAAAGTGTACACCACAAAGACAAAAAAAATAATGTGTTGTCTAAAACGCAAATCATTTTCGATTTATTGACAATGCTACTCGTCTGCGATGTGCCAGTTCACCTGCTAGATAAAAAAGCCTTTCACGACTTTTGGAATAAATACAATTCCAACAAAAAGCTACCGTCACGGAGAACGTTACTCACCTATTTACCAATTGTGCGTGAGGACATTGAAAACAGAATGAAAGCAGTAGTAAATGATAAACAGTTATGGGTATGTGTCGACGAAACGACAAGATCGAAAAAAACATTCTATTGTGAATATTATAGTGCGTGTACTAGATCCTGTCAAATCAACATTTCCCATTTTATTAGCCAGCAAAAGATTGGAAAAGTGCACAGCGAAGTAATTACGAAGGTAGTGCTCGATACGCTACAAAAATTTCAAGTTTCAACTAATCAACTCCTGATGTTTATGAGCGATGGTGCTGCGACAATGCGTTCTGTAGGCCGTTCTCTTAAAGCAGATTGTGAGAGACTTTTGCATGTGACATGTAAAGTTCATGCTTTACACCTTGTGGCACAAACTATTCGGCAATGTTATCCAGAGGTGGATGCATTAATAGCAACCACAAAAAAAGTGTTTCTAAAATCACCAGAGCCAATCCTTACACGTTGGGGAAGTTGGTTAAAGGCGGTATTTTATTATGCCAAGTATTTCCAACAAATAAAATCTGTGGTTCTACAATTCAATCCTGCCGAAGCTGTAGCCATTAAGGAAAGCCAGAGACTCTTTCAAAACCCTTCCCTTGATGCAGATTTACAAACTATTTATAACAATCACATAGGATTGTTTAACGCAATCGAGAAATTTCAAAATGCTGCATTATCGTTAGCGGAGTCACTGCAAATACTGGACGATGTACACGCCCAGCTATGCGCAGTAATGACAACAAAAATGTTAATGTAATAGAAAAGTTCGAGAGTGTGATAAACAATGATTTTGATTTTACCAGATTAAAACAAATTAGTAATGGTGCAAGTGTAGATTCGGTTTCTATCTATAAAGATTATTTTAATTGTGCGTGTGTTACATCCGTAGATGTCGAGCGGTCTTTCTCAAAATATAAAAAAATTTATTCATCACGGCGTACATCGCTCACCGCTACAAATATGGAAACGTATCTAATGCTACAAACTTACTGCAAGTCTTATCCACTTGGCGCTATGCTATAATAATCGTAAATAAGGTAAGTGTGTTATTTATATACAGTACACATAACTGACATACCTAAGTGATATAAATAGCGAATGCATGTAAAGCAATAAAATCACGCCTGCATCACCGATCGAAACAAGGTCATTATATTCGTGCGTTTAACTGAATACTATCCTGGCACACCGCAAACATCCCCAGCTCTACTAATAACTTTAGATCTGGACTCCTGGTGGGCCATCTTAAAATAATAATATTATTATTTGATAACCAAGTCCGGACCACATTGGCAGTATGCATTGGAGAGTTATCGTGTTGAAAAGTGAAGTTGTTGTAGCGGCGGTAGCTTTTTATTCTTCAAAATGTCAACGTAAACTATTACACTTAATCGCTCCTCAATATCCCAACAAATTCCAAGACCCATGAGACTAACCGACGCCCACATATTGACTCAAAAGAAACCGCTTCTACGTACTTCATGCACGTATTTCTCATCATAACATCTATTCACTGGTCGATAAATGCTAATACGGTCACTACGACATGACTGAAACTGCTTTTCGTCACTAAACTCGACAGTATTCCAAAATGCAGCTTCTCTATTAATAAATTCGTTTGTAAATTCCAACCTCTGTTGTCTGTTTAGAACAGTTTGTTTGCAGCTGAATAATTTCTTTATTCATTAGCTTTTAATCCTTTTTGTGCAGTTCTAACGTTACCATTAACATTTACTGCCTCTACTGCATTGCTTGCGAACTCGAATGGATTGCTTCCTATAAATGTACAACCTGCTCCGGCCTAGATATTTTTCTACAGCCTGTTGCTAATTGTCTACTTAATGTATGCTGCTGTCTCCGTTTTTGTAATATTCTATGTACTGTACTTTTGCCTACGTTAAACTCAATGGCTAATTGTCATGTAGACCATCCATCTTGAAATCCCTGATGTATTCTTGCGTTCGCTTTTTCATTAGCATAATGTGCCATAATAAATTCTAAGAAACACTGATAGTGTGTAACGTACACTCAATACTGACATATAATACTATAAATATTCTGAAAATCATAACAACAGTATACGCCCTGTTTAAAGGATAGACATATATCAAATTATGTTTTACTACTTGACCCGATTTCTTGGGCACCGACTGTATCTTTTCAAAGCAACCCCTTGAGACAGGCGAATTCAGAACTTTCTAGTGTTGGACCACCCCTGATTAATCTGTTAATCTCTTTAATCTCTTTACATCAATTTAAAATTATTATTAGCATCTATTTAAGTATCCTTAGCAGGAACTGAAACCGAACCCGAACCTGAACCCAAACGGGTTCAGGTTCGCTGTTTATAAAGACTTTGAACCCGCACCCGTTGAACCCAAAAATTCAGCAAGGTTCGGGTTCAAAAATATAAAAAGATAGAGAAATATTTAATAGAAGAATAATAACAAACATTACATTTCTTGCATGCAAAAAAAAAATTAAAAACAAAATAAAAATAAAATAACGACTATTTGTAGCGAACAAGTAACCAGTAACCAGTAACCTTCACACAAAATAGACTAAAATGGGAAATCCCCTTTTTCTGTTTGAGCTATGTACAAACATAATATTTGTGTTAAACAAATCAGTAGGCAAAAATTTTCTTGTAACCAATGCAAATAGTAGCGGCGCAAACCGTGTATTAGTATATTTTAACTTTTTTAAAGTAAACGTGGGTTGTTAAAATCAACTCTTAAATTGTTTTTAGTAAAGTGAGTGCTCACATTCAAATTTAAAAATTTATATAAATTTTTTAATTTTTCTAACCCAGAGATGTCTACGAAATTTACGAAAAATTTATTTGTTTATAATGCAGGAAAAGATGTATCTATATGCTCAGAATGCAAATATGAAATGAAAGGTAAACATACGGGCGGCATATACAACGGAAGCATCCTGAACTATTCAAGAAAACTCAAAATGAATCGTCAACATCTAAATTGAGTCAGATCACCAATAAAAGAGCAAGAGCGGAGGAAAATAACCTTGAACAGTATTTAAATATTATCAAGATAAAAACCTGTAAACAAAGTTTCATTGATTCATGCGTAAAATTAGTAACCGTTAATGGCCGTCCTTTCACAATCTTCGAAGATTCTGGCATGAAAGAAATAATCGATCCGATTATGAATGCACTAAAAGTATCAGTAAATAGTCATAATATAAGTGATTTTGTTAACAACAAAGCAACGGAAATAAAAAACAAAATTAAATTGGAAATATCAAACAAAATTATTTCAATTAAAATTGATTCTGCTTCTCGTCTTGGTAGATGTATTGTAGAGATAAATATTCAATATATTTTTGACGGAAAAATAAAACTACGAACTTTGGACATGCATGAGGCTCAAAATCGTCAGACAGGAGCCTACATAAAAAATCTTATCATCTGCGTTCTTGATTGTTACGACGTAAAACTGCAGCAAGTATATTCAATTACATCAGATAACGGAAAAAATATGATCAAAGCTGCTGAATTATTAAAAGACGAGTATGAAAACTTTGACATGGAAGATGAATTTGATGCAGCTGAAGCAAATGCGCTTTCTTATATTGAACTTGAAGGAGCAGAAACATTAGCACATTCACACCCAAATATTATTCATTTCAGATGTGTTGCTCATAGTTTACAGTTGGCAGTGCTCGACACAATATCTAGTCCTCCTTTTAAGAAAATTCTTGATCAATGCAGAGCTATTTGCAAAATATTTCTTCTTTAGCTAAGAAGCTAAACTTGAAAAAAGCCGTACTAGACTGTCAAACTAGATGGAATTCCAGTTATGACATGGTTCAAGCCTTATTGGAATACAGAAGTTTTTGTTCGGAATCTGGCTTACTTTTAAATTGGAGCTAACAAAAGATGACAAAACAAAATCATTTTCAAAAGAATTATATTTAAATATTATAAAAAGAAAAAACAGCTTTATTAACAATCCACTTTTGATTGCAGCAGTATATCTAGATAGCAGATATGCTCGAACAAGTTCTAAAAAAGAAGGAAAGGTTTTATAAATCAAATTCTTCAAATGTAAATGTCACCGCCTCGATTGATAATTTAGTTAAAAATGAATTTGATATATATGAAAAACATCCAAGACTGGGAAAAGAAAAAAACATTTTACTATTTTGGAAGCAACATAAAACGGAAACGCCATTATTGTATCAAGCGGCTCAGATTATATTCGCAGTACCTGCTACGCAAGTAAGCGTCGAGAGGGCCTTTTCAGCCTTGAAATTCATTTTATCCCCACAAAGAACAAATTTAAAAGAAGAAAACTTGAAAAATATATTAATTGTAAAATTAAACGAAAATCTCTTTGAAAAATAAATTTTCTACTAATAAAACACATGTAGTTTTTTTAAACTTTGAACCCGAACCCTGAACCGAACCCGAACCTGAACTTTTTATTTTGATTAACCCGAACCCGAACCTGAACCCATTTTTTTCATGGTTTCAGTCCCTGATCCTTAGTTAAGCTACGCTTTAGAATGTAACGGTGGAAACGTGCATAAGGATATCATTAAAAACCAATTTCTATTATTCATATATATCATTTCTGAATATAAGAATTGGCCAAGAAAGATAACTGTTTGCATTACTTCAGCACCCCACTTGTTAGTTTCTTCACTAACAAACTAAATAAAGTGCGCAATTGGCTAATCTAAAGTGCTCAATTTGTCGGTTTCCGTTTAGTCCTTGGTGCTCAATTGGTGTGACTGGCAACGGTATACATTTTTACCTGTGTGTAATAAAGTGGTAATTTGGTGCCCGTCCCTCTGTAGAGATATTATTTATGGCTTTTTTAATCCCAGCATCCGAATCAACTAATTTATGGAAGCCGGTTTTGAAATACAGTATCCTTTAAATTTATTAGTAATTGTCTCTAAAAACACTTGTCTATAACGATTAACATTTATCGTATCAGTAAAGAAAATACGTCCTATAATCCGTCTTCTGCTAATTGCAATACAAACACCAATTTTGATCGGATGAAGATATGTTTCAAAAAAAATATCAAGATTGTCTCTTGACCAAGTGTGGTAATTCTGTTAGTCAATATAATCTGACAAGTGAAACCATGCTTCATTAGAGAAAAAGATTAAATCCAAATCTGCATTATTAATGGTATTATTATTATTAAAGCAATGATAATAACATTGTCGTTGCTTAAAGTCTTGCACCTTTTCAATGCAGTCCCAATACTCCCATAAAAGACATCAAAAAAATTAACGATATTGCAAAATCATATTTTTAACTCTAATATAATACTTGTTCGAACAGATAATTTTCTGCGAGAATTCTTTGGATTAATTTCTATTCTATTACAAACATCTTTCATCAACATTGTTCATTCTTATTTGCTATTATTATTTTATTATATGTATCAGTTTAGGAAGAAATGTAGATGAAATTGATGATAATATATAGAAATTAATTATATCCGTAAGTGATGATACAAGTAGCACACATTATAGTAACTTCGACTTAACTGACATACCAGACCAAAATAATAACAGAGATAATGAAGATTCGTAAAAAATCCATTACTTTGGATTTTAATTTGATGACCTACAATAACAATGATAGTTGAAAAATTAAATTACTCAACGTATTTACCAGCAATATGTATTGTGTAATTAAATTCTATTTAAATGAATCATGAAGTAATATTTTAATAGGGATCGGCAGAAACAACTACTTATCAAATAAGAGTGAATACATCTTCTTCAGAAGGAATACTGCAGGGTTTATAAAACATATCACACATTCTGACTGTTCACCGTTTATATCCATAGTTCAAATGATAGTAAATCAGCAATAATTTTTCCATATGCTGATGTGTTAATAATTGTCTGTTGCCGTAAATTCATTCATACATTGAAAAAACTGTTGAACATCTACCGATGAAATAGTGGCATATCTAAAGTACATAAAGTTTTTTAGTGACAGCACATTTATCCCCGGTTCGGAAAAATCTACTTTCTTACCATCAAACAAGCCAACAATTTTACGTACAGTACTAAATCCTGTTAATTAGAACTGCTACAACTTTTCTTTTTACATTAACACCACCAGTTTTGTATAATACAAAGGTATTTCTATAAATATAAAATTTTATTACAAATCTGGTGTGATGTGGTGATGTGGTTCTTTTTTGTGAATGTGTCTGAGAATATCCTTTCTCCAGCAGGGGCGTACCGACGAGCCTGTAGAAAGGCGAAATACGTATCTACGTCTCTGGGGAGGGATATGTTCGGACACGTTCACAAAATATATTAATAGTGAACCTGTATTTGTGTTCTTCACACCAGATTTTTAATAATATTTTATATTATTAAAAATACCTTTGTATTATACAAAACTGGTGGGGTTTACCTACTCATGTATGTTTCAATTATTCTGATACATTACACATGCGGTTAGTCCGTAGTATGAGTGAAGACACAAACAAAATGCAGTTTATAGAGAGATTGGCTGTGCCACCTTTGGAAGGGCGTCGTTGCTTCACATTGGTTATGTGGACGGGGCGAGGTTCTTCGGCTGTCTGACAACAGGCAGCGCTGAATTTACTTCTACGCCCGGACTGGATAATTTCGGTGATGTGGTTCTTTTTTGTGAATGTGTCTGAGAATATCCTTTCTCCAGCAGGGGCGTACCGACGAGCCTGTAGAAAGGCGAAATACGTATCTATGTCTCTGGGGAGGGATATGTTCGGACACGTTCACAAAAAAAAATATTAATAGTGAACCTGTATTTGTGTTCTCCACACCAGATTTTTAATAATATTTTATATTATTAAAAATACCTTTGTATAATTACTGGTTGAGGAGGAAGCGCCACACCGGGTAGATGTTGTTTGTAAAACTGAACTCGTAATGGGGCCTTTAAAAATACTTTCTAACATTTCTAATTAAAGTATTTACTAAGGGAAAATGGTTTCTGACTTCTTCTGCAACACGATTCAGTCCGTGCGCCAAGCAAGTTGTGTGAATTAAATTTGGGTAAAAGATTTTCAAGTTGAAAGCTGCCTTCACCATATATGGTGCAACATCCGTCAAAAACAATAAAATTTTCTCTGTTGGAATCGATTCCGGTAAGAAACAAGTTATTGTCAAATTATTTGCCTTTTCCAACTGTTTGGATGAAATGAAATAATATTTTGCTGGAACCTATATGTTAAGGATACCAATCATTAAACGAACTATGTATCGGCCCACAGTATCAGTAGTTTCATTTGCGCATATATAAAGATAATTATTGGCAACAACCTTTTTAATGCTATTCAATGTTTCTGCATAGATACAGCGAATATATGTTTTTATTGACGTGCTCTCGTCTGAATGTTATGTTTGCTGATGTACTTTTGCAAAATAACTTAACATTTAAATTGTTTAATTTATGTAGTGGAATATCTGACGACACAAACATTTGACACAAATCTTCATTAAACTGTTCCTGTTCCGATTTTTTGGAAGTTGATGGCAAACATTGCGGTAATGTTTGCTGACTTGCTACGCTTTTCGCGACCAAAGCAAAATAAAACAAGTAACTACGTGGTTGCGTGATGTTCAACAGGGCCACCCTCTCTTGCCCGAACCTACCTGTTGGTGGACGTCCCAAGGAAAATACTCTGCCGGACAGCTCTAACGTCTTTCGGAGAGTGTCGCGAGTTCAAGGCCGCGAGGTGGTATATGTGGCGCCACCCTATTTTCCTGCAAAGTATCACCCGTAAACACGGAAGTGGGTGGGACTCTGGTAGCTCCAAAAGCAAAACAGTATGCCCCTTTACTACTTGTTACCGAATCGATATAAACTTTGCTTCTCTCAAACACTTGAGGGTATCAAATAAACACATGTCATCAACAATAACAAAATTTAATAACAAATCAAAGTAGGTTCAGAAAATTTATAATGTCAAAATAATCAATCCACGAATGAGCAATTAACAATAGATAGTAAGAATGAATATAGTTAGTAATTACAAGAATTAAGGAAATGACAATACAAATCAATAGCGCCAAGGCAATAATTAAGCTTTGATAAATTTAAAAATTAGCACAAAGTCTCCCAGATTAATACCCCGGAATTCAATAGAAACGCTCCAGGCGCATTACATTGAATTCTATAAAACAGATTCACATGTCAGAACAACACCCTGTATATTCAGGAAGAATAACTGTGATCAATTATGATATATTTGAATAACAATCCAAACAAGAGTTTAGCAGAACACGATTAAGTAAACGTAATCATAGGTTCTTTACAATATGGTTACTCAGTTTTAATCAAAAGTAATATTAATTGGCATCGAACCCCAAGTTATTGAATAAACTGTACGTAGGCCCGTCTGAAGGATCTTAGCCTCGTACAATAGAACTAAACTAACTACACCTGGCTGCCGGTGATGCTAGACATCCAGTTTTAAATAATACTTTAGACAAATGCTTGTATCCAGATGTACAAACACCTAACTTCTAAAATTAATTTAATAATGCCTTGCTCGCTATCAATGTTTTACGTAAAAATTTATAAAGGGACACAGAGAAGTAAACAGATGTTGTAAAGTTAAGAACTGCAAAATATTACTGAATTCAAACAATAAACAAGTTCTTGTAATAAACGAACCCTATTAAAATTAACCTGATTTCTTCAATCTAGATTTTACGATACTATTAAATATGAAGAGTTTACTTTACAACGTCTGCTCAATTAATAAGTGAATGGCTTCTCTAGAGCCTTACTTAAGTGTAAACAAACTGATAATTAGTTATATAAACCAAATACAAGGAAAAGAATTTCTACACCTACTTTAAAATTGTTCCTAATATCGTCCAATATTCAATCTTAATTGAGAAAGCCTTCCAAGGCGTTGCACGGGATAATCAATTCACTAGATTACCTCGATCAATGGTCGCCAGTTAACGCCGCCATTACGCTTTAGTACCCATTTTGGACGCGTTGCAAATTCGTTCTAGAATTTTTTTTATGAAGCCACGCCGCTAACAAATTCGCTAATGAAGGTGGAATGTAGTTATTTCCACCGGGTTTTCATCCAAAATATCGAAAATTTAAAATGAACAGCTATGAGGAAAAATATGTTCGCTTGCCCAGCCTTTCACGAGGTTTTAATTTAAAACTTTGTTGGAATACAGCAGTAAAACAGGAAAATTCTCAAACCAATAGGCGGTAAAATAAAATTATATCCTACAAAGGATAAAAGACACACATTAGACAATGTTCAAATGATTAAAATATTTCTTACCGCAAGACTAAGTTCTTACACAAAAATAAATCATAACTAGTGCCGGCAAAGATCTCGAACCAAGTGCCGGTCGATTGAGGAATCGCGTGGAACAAAGCGGCCCGACATACGTCCCACACACGATCGTCGGCCGTTACAAAGATAGGGCGACATCTATTGAACAAAAGTAATCGAGCAAGAGAGGTTGCCGATACACAGGGTTCGAAAATGAATTAAATGTAAAGAGTGGAAAGTTGAAAGACACGAAGTTAATCCAACAAATAATTAAAATAAATATAAATATACCAATTGACCTTTTTTAATTCCCAAAACATAACAGACTCTTCTTCGCCAATTTCATCTTTGTTAGTTTTGCAGCATGAGATGGAGTTTTCATATGTTGGTCGACTTGGAACCTTCTCTCACTTGTAATCTGCAAAAAAAATCACATCATCGGTTGTTTTCTTATAAAATAAATGTTAGTAAAAGATAAAGGAATAATTCAAAACTTAAAAAAAACTTAATTAATTAACTAATTAATAAGAGGAAATAAACTTTAAGTTTTACTCACCATCTTGCAGCATGCTACGCAAAACACTTTTTCTCCATCCATACGCAATTCTGAAGAAGGTGCAATCCATCCAGGCACAGTCCCTATTTTGGCTTAAAATGACGTTAAAAATAAAGTTACTTTCGAATATGGGAATAAATTTCTCCGAAAAGCAAAGAAACTCATATACTCCTAATTTTCTGGTAAAATGTATTTTTGCATTTATTTAGAAGTTTTAAGGTATTAGAAATTTTGTCTCGGCCTGGATGTATGGGAAGAGCATTAATAAATTGTTGTAGACGCTTATCGGAAAAGTAACGGGAAGAGTCTTAATAAAATGCTATTTTTAATTTAAAGAGGGCTGTTTAATTTTTGTTTTTTGTTACCTTCACGATATATTTTTAGTAATGCCTATAATAAATTTGATTTAGTAAATAAATAAAACTCGAATACTTAAAATATGCAAAAATGCTGAGTTACTACCAAAATATGCAAATAATATACAAAATGCATATATTATGCAAATATGCAAATTTATGCAAGCTGAATGTAGTCCGGTCTCTAGTGATAAGAAGTGAGATAACATATATTAGCCAGAAATACTACACATTTAGCGGTTTTTAAAATGTAATATTTCTTCTATTAACAATATTTTTACGAGTTTAAGCAATTTAAATGAAATGAATTAGTAGATCATATCAACGAACATATGTATTTGAATGTGCACCTTCTTACCTTCAAAACATCTATTTTTTAAATTCAAAATTAAAACGTTCTTATAATTTCTTACATTTAAGAAGAATAAATTGAAATATTTTCTATTTCTTCCTTAAAAAAAATTAACTTTCAGTAAGCCAAGGGAAGTAAAACAATACGGTCAAATAAATTAAATTATCTAGCATTGGAAATTATTAAAAAACCAACACGTGAGTATTAATATCGCAAAATCAATGTAATATTTGTCGTATTAATATTGCGTAGACGAGTGCATGTTTATGAAATTTCTGGGCTGTTAGCTGTTAATAATTAACGATATTGGGGTTCCACCGTAAAGCTGCATCTTTTACTGTAATAGGGGTTGCTACCCTTTGTTTTATCTGACTGGCAGACTTAGGGAGCATACAAATGAATAAAGTCGCTAAGTGATATTTAGTTACATATATTACTGAAAGTTTGTCAACAAAAACACACTCACTAATTTGAATGTAACAAATTGTAACTTTGCATAAGCAGATTAAACAGTAATTAGTGTTTTAATATCGTCGAAGATATATACATAGAAGACGTAGCAAAAAGGAATAATGACAAGAATTAAACTTGAGTGACGTTTAATATTTACGTGTTTGTCCAAATCATTTTATATCACGAATACAAAATAGTAACACATAAGTTGTTTTGTGTTGATAGCATATTTGTTAACGGTTTATATTATATGCTATCAAAACTGACATCTGCTTTCAAAACTGACTTCTGCTTTCAAACTTGACATATTCACTCAATAATTGACATCTTAATCATTAACACTGTTACTTTATATATGCATTTCTAAAATAGCTTGAACCAAGGTCTATCGTGGCTTAAGTGGTAAAGCAACGGTCAGGCAAACCACAGACTTGGGTTCAAGTCCCAACGTAGACGATATTTTCAATTAAAGAAAAATTCGTATAATTTGCTTTGTAATTTGTAGACAGCAATGTTTACATCCCCACTTACTTTGCAATTACATACTAATTTGATATTTGTAAATATTTCATATAAAAGTCGAAATACTCCAACAATTTATCAATTGATATATGTATATATATATATATATATATATATATATATATATATATATATATATATATATATATATATATTGTTGTGATGCAGAATTACTCCTTCATTCCAGCTAACTGCGAAAGGAAAGACAGAAATAACATGTAATAGAATGGTTAAAATTGGCGAAAATAGTTTGTCAAATTAGTATGGAAGTGTAAATAAATTAATATTACGATAACTTTGTATATTTCAAATCAATTTACATTTATTTCAAAATTTACTTTTTAATATTTTTTTAATTGTCATTCTTATAATTTAAATCATTAGTGCAAATTACAGATATCTAATTTATCTACATTAAAAATTTAAAATTTAAAAATAAACTAACCCGCGAAACGGTTATTTTCTTGTCACACATAACACATAACCCTACATTTAAATATCCTGGTCAACCATTTGAAAATTATTATTTTAATTTTGTTCATAAGTTGGAAACAATACATTATTTATATTTATATTATTATAATATGTAATTTGAAGTAAAATTCGAGGCTATTTCACAAAAGTAAAATAGGCTTTGTATGAAATAATTGCCATCGAGCGTCGGTTATAAAATTTTGATTACAAGTGATTAAAAAAGTGTGACTCCAAATTTAAAATTAAATTAAAGAAGAAATAACTGAGTTAAAAATTTATAAGTGACCACAAAAGTTAAACAATAATTTGGGGCAACTTTTGTGATATATTTGAAGACGATACCAGCGAAGGACAGTTAGAAATCGAACTTAACATCTTTCGTCCGAAGAGAGATCCCACGCCGTAGCAGTACGCTCATAGCCGGTCAAGGAAAATTGAAATCTCCGCACTCTGAAAGCACGACGAATCGACAAAATATTCATTCATACTAACAAGATTCCTGCCTTAGACGATAAAAAACAGGTCTTATTAATAAAAATTATTTCGAATAAAGACTCTTTGAAAACAATTTATATTTAAAATATTTTTCTTTAAACCAAATAGAAATCCTCATAATCTTACTTGAAAATTACATTTCAATATTATTGATTATTGTGAAAGAACTTTGATTGGATAAACAAACTGTAGTACTAGATATAGTTATTATTTAATTCATAACGTAACTCACTTGATAACATTATAACCATTAAAACATAACCCTATTTAACTTCTTGATTCACACGTGAATGCAATTATATACTATTATTTGTCGTTAGGCACATTACGTGTTATTGTGTACAGAAAACTTATTTATAATAAACTTCTAAATACATTTATTTAAATCAAATCTTTTATTTATCTATGTTCAGCTGATGAGAACTAAGTTATTTTGTTTTACATTTCACTACCATACACTTAGGGGAAACATATCGACGAGGAGCCTGTAGACCGTCAACTTTGCTATAAATATTCATGCTCACCGACACCTAGCCTTGATTCGCACGCTATCGATTGCTCTGAGCACATCGGTAGTAATAGAATACATTAACCGTTATATTATACTATAATATAATATATTTACGACAAAGAAGCGAAACCAGAAGAAATGGCTGGCACAAACGACAACAACGGCAACGGCCAACGTATAGCAATGGATATATTACAGAATATCGACACATACGAAGAACTGCAGAAAACAATGGAAAACTTCATGAAGATGATGCACACCGCCTTCGACAACAAGATGAACGAACTCAAGAAAAACGAAAAACCACCACGAAAATCCAACAAACGACAGAAAACAGAATCACCGGAAATAGAGACGAGCAACATGTACGAAGCACTCCGCACGATCGACGAAGATACGAAGAAAGAAGAAACGACGCCAATGGACAGCAGCGAAGAAGAACCGACAGCCTCCACCTCCGCAGAGAAACCCGGGGTAAGTACCAACATCACAAAACACACAAACACACACAAACAGCACAAAACAAACACAAAAACAGCAAACAACACAATCCAATTACCCAAAATGCCTTCTATCTCCCCAATTACAATCACTGACCCAACACAATGGTATCGAGTCCGAGATCTAATGAAAACACACAACATTCAATACACACAAAGCAGGTCCGTCCCGGCCGGAGTCCAAATCACTCCAACAACAGAACAAGACTATCGCAATCTCAACCGAATTCTCAACGAAAAAGCCATTCAATCTTTCACATACCAACTCCGTAGCGAGAAAAAATTAAAAATCGTCATCAGAGGCGTACCCCAATTCCTAACCGACGAAGACATCAAAGCCGATCTAGATTCTAGGAACTATCCGATCGCAAAAATCACTA
Organism: Melolontha melolontha; assembly: GCA_935421215.2. Classification (NCBI taxonomy): domain Eukaryota; kingdom Metazoa; phylum Arthropoda; class Insecta; order Coleoptera; family Scarabaeidae; genus Melolontha; species Melolontha melolontha. The sequence goes on from OW285235.1 coordinate 138,619,083, forward strand.
GGATGAACGGTAAAGACCGCCTTCCAGCCCCCCTTATTTTAATAGAAATAGACAAAGAATATAAGTCAATTTTCGACATCCACACAGTTTGCGGATTAGAAGTAAAAGTAGAGTCCCTCAGACTTAGAACAGACATCGTACAGTGTCACAGATGTCAGAAATTCGGTCATCAACAGCGTACTTGCAACGTGAATTTCGCGTGCATGAAGTGCGGAGAGTCACACTCGACGCATGAATGCACAAAGCCGTCAACCACCCCCCCTAAATGCGCAAACTGTGGCGGAGCTCACCTCTCGTTCAGCTTATCATGCAAAAAGAATCCAAATAACCCAATAAACACACCAATACAAACACGCAAACTCATAGAAGCACCACTACCAAAACACAACGCGTGGACTCAAAGACAACAGACAAATAACATCACCGCAACCACACCCACACCCACAACCCGGGAAAATACACCAAAACCAACACTTAACTCACACGAAAAAGCTGACGACGCAATTGCACTCATGATTGGGAAACTATTCCTAACATTTAGCTCGACAAACCCTACACTCCAACAAACACAAAGCTTTTTCGAACAAACAAACGAACTTACAAAACTTTTCCACGCACGCAGACAATGAATCACAAACACAACATTAAAATAGCCTATTGGAATGCACAAAGTATAACACACAAAAAACATGAATTACACGTATTTTTAGACGAACACCAAATAGACGTAATGCTGCTAAATGAAACACATCTAAAACCAAGTCACTCATTAAAAATACAAAAATACAAAACATACAGACACGATAGGCCGGTACAAAAAGGCGGCGGAACCGCTATACTCGTACACGAAACAATAAAACACAGCGAACTTGAATACAAAACACTCGATAAAATCGAAAACACAGGCATACAAATAAACACAAAAAGGGGACCGATAAACCTTTACGCAAGTTATCTTCCCTCCGGATTAGACATAGTAGAATCAGACATACAAACGATCTTCAATCAAAACACACCTACAATATTTGCGGGAGATTTTAACGCGAAACACCAAAACTGGAACTCGAAAGTAGCAAATAAAAACGGTAAAAAACTAAAGAAAATAGCACAAGACAACAACCTCAATGTAATCGGGCCGGTAGAACCCACACACATACACATACCAACGGGCACTACTGACGTTTTAGACATAGCAATACTTAAAAACATAACCACAACACATACAATAGAAACTATAAACGACCTCTCCTCAGATCATTTTCCAGTGATATTAACGCTTGACATGGACACAACTAGAACGAAAAAAACATTTAATAAGACAGACTGGGAAAAATTCAAAGAATCCCTAGTACTCAGAACAGTAAAAATTCACAACGCGAAAGACATCGATCAAGCAGTGATCACACTGGAAAATGACATAAAAAATGCAATAGCACAAACGACAAAAACTAAAACCATCGACACAAAACTTAACATCCCGACTGAACTAAAAATAAAATTACGACTCAAAAAAAACATACTTAAAGAATATAAAAGAACACTAAATCCGGTAATAAAAACAAAACTAAACGCGATAACAAATGAAATAAAATCTGACATGATCGAACACTATAATAAAAACTGGAATAACAAAATTGAATCCCTTAACACGCAAGATCAAACACTCTGGCAGATGACAAAAGCCCTAACAAACAAAAAAAACAAAATTCCACCGCTAAAAACAGCAAACGGACCGGCAATAACTGATAAAGAAAAAGCAGACGAATTCGCGAACGCGTTAAAGAAACAATTCGAAACGAACCCAACAATACCGAAGCATAACACATTCACAAACCAAATTGAACGGCAACGAAATACAAAAATCGATATAACAGATGGAGAAATCGACGCCACAAATACCGACGAAGTGGAAAAAATAATTAAAAACCTTAAAAACCGAAAAGCTCCGGGAGCGGATGGGATAACTAACATTGCAATAAAAAACCTACCAAAAACCGGTATACAAATTATAACCGACATAATAAATGGAATAATAAAATACGGACACTATCCCGCGATTTGGAAACACGCGCAGATAATAATGATCCACAAACCTGGAAAAACAACAAAAACAACCGCAGATTACCGGCCAATAAGCTTACTTCCGTCAATAAGTAAACTGGCAGAACGCGTAATACAGACAAGACTTGAAAACGAAGTCGAAAACAAAAACATAATCCCAAATTTTCAATACGGTTTCCGGAAAAATCACTCTACCACACAACAGGCACTAAGACTAACAGAACACATAACCGAAAAAATGAACATATCGACATCAACGGGCGCAATCTTTCTCGACATTGAAAAGGCCTTCGACCGGGTTTGGCACGCCGGCCTCATACACAAAATGAAACGTCACAAAATATCAAACACATTAATAAAAATAACCGACAATTACCTAAAGAACCGTACATTTAATGTCACAATCGGAAACGAAAAATCGACAATCGAACACATAGCAGCAGGAGTACCACAAGGATCCGTTCTCGGACCGCTCCTGTATAACATATACACTTCGGATATTCCCACAATAGAAAAATGTAATATCGCACAATACGCAGACGACACCGCTATATACATAAGTAGCAGACGAACATCGTACATACACAAGCAGTTACAAACCAATCTAGTCCTCCTAAAGGACTGGTACGACAAATGGAAAATTAAAATTAACCCACTAAAAACCGCGGCAATTTACTTCCAACACAGAAAACGACACAAAAGGCCGGACGAAGTCAAACTCGAAGGCCACACAATACACTGGCAGGAAAAAGTTAAATACCTCGGGGTCACAATGGACTCACAACTAACATACACGGCGCATATTAAAGAATTAAAACGAAAAATAGGGTTCACAACACACGCACTGTACCCGATACTAAACGGCAAAAGCAAACTAACACTGGAAAATAAAATATTAATAATAAAAACGATAATACTCGCGGGCGCAACATATGCCGGAGAAATATGGCATCAAGCCAGCGAAAAGCAAAGACAATCGGTACAAGGGAAAATAAACAAGGTAATAAGACTCGCGATAAATGCACCGCGATACATGACAAACGCGCAGATACATAAAGAGACGAAACTCGAAACACTGGAAACAATAATATGCAAACGAACACTAAAAACAATAGAAACAATACAGTCACACGAAAACCCCACAATAAGAAAAATAATAAATCCAAAACGGAGACTAATTAAAAAAGACGGACTTAAGCAAATTAAAAGACGCGCAGAGGATAACGATATCCAAATAGCCGCGAAAAAAATCAAAAATTAACAGATAAACAGAGGTCAACACAAACACACAAAAATGTAGCAAAACACACAGCATTCCATATAGGATAAATAAACGTAACACACAAACACACAACTACACATAATAACACAAAACATACACAACCCCGGGTAATGAAATTGGAGTGGAAATGGGGGCAACCCCGACCACCGAACAAAATCAAGAGGACTCATATAATGACACCTAGCCGTATCCAGAGATAATACATGTTAGTCGCGGATAATCTACATTGTGTATTCAATATAAAGGCGCTCAATTCAAAAGTATTATTCTTATACTATACAATTAACTATTATCTTTTATTATTGTATCTGTTGGATCATAAATGAATATATCAATATATATATATATATATATATATATATATATATATATATATGTGTGTGTGTGTGTGTGTGTGTGTGTGTATGTGTGTATATCCCCTTGCGGCCATATGGCCACATCAAGAGAATGCAAATGGAAAGTAATAAATGTTAAAATAAAATTATGTAAATTGAAAGTGAATTAATATAATACAATAATAATGATAGTAATATGTCATTAATAAAAACATATTAAAATTATGTAAATTTAGAAAAGTAAATTATACATTAGAATAGTATTATTACGTAAATTGAAGTAAATAATAAAAATTCACAAATTAGGCCAGTTAGAGTTAAAATAACTTAAAATTGATTTAGAAACGGAAAATTGCAACATAAGCGAAAATATTAAAGTAAATTTTTAGAAAAGAATTACCGACAGAACATAATATAAGGTAAATCTATTAGGTATAGTACCTATTATTGAAATTAAGTCTAAAATATATACATATAAATGAAAATAGAACATTTTAAAGTAATTATAGGTGACATTTCAAGTAATTAAATACGAATATTTAATGAAAGTTTCTGCAAAAATTATGCAATTTATGTATAGGTAATTCCTTGAATCAAACACATCCAAAAGTTTATTTAAAGAAAACTCATATTAAAAATTTTGCTCTATTTTTATTGGCTGTGAAATGTTTTTTTATAAATAGAGGTAGTTTGAATAAACGTCAATCAGTCATGCATGAATAATAACGGGTGTTCAGAAACATTCGAGTCAAAGTAGTCCTTGAAAATATGAAGTCATGTCTGATATAGATTGATGCATTTACTTAATACAATTATCATACACGCAAATGTCAGTTTATGTCAAAATATATTACTTTAATATGCCATATTAATTAATATAAACTAGTCAAATAATGATTTTAGAAGGTAACAGTAATTAATTTGCAAATTTCAAATTAAGTATTTTGATATATTAGAGAATTCTTGCTGAACAATAGCTCCTCTTCATGCGATAACTGGAAAAAATTACATAATCCAATTAATATGCTATTCATTCTTGTGTACTAAAGCTCATCTAATCTGTAGTAACATGTAAAAAGACAATGCAGAATTAAGAGGAAATAACTTTACAAGTAAAGGTTTTATTCATCTTATAGTGACAATAGTATCTAGTTATCGTACTAGTATAATATATTAACATTCAATAAATTATTGTAAGAAATGGCTTAAAATAAATTTGAAACAAATAAATTGTTTGTAGAGTCCATAGATTACAACCTTATAATAAATATCATAAATTGTAGTTGTATAAATTACCAACAATAATGACCATAATTATAAAAGATGTTGAAAATGTCCACCACCTTCTTCCAAGCATTTTACGCACCTCCTCCGAATGCTACTAAATACATTTTGCAGTATGGGACTATTTCTAATTTCACTAATTTTATTTATAATTCTGTCTTGGAGATCTATATAATCTTGCACTGGTACTTGATAAATTGAGTTTTTTAAAAAAGGCCATAAATAGTAATCACACGGTGTAAGATCACAAGATCTTGGAGGAAATTCATGATCGCTGTTCAAACTAATCAAACGATTTCCAAAAACTTCTTGAAACATATTCATTGTTTCCCCCGCTGTGTGAGCTCTAGCACCATCTTGTTGAAAGTATGCCAAAGCTAGTTCGTCATCGCGAAGTTGATTCAAGAAAGGCAATAGTATTTCCTGTCAATATTTTTCTGCAGTCAAGGTACCATTAAAAAAAATGGACCAATATCCTTCTTCTACTTATAGCGCACCAAACACCAAATTTCTGAGGATGTAAAGGAGCTTCAACATAAAAATTATTGGGCTTTGTATCACTCCACATTCTCATGTTTTGCGAGTTAACATATCCACTAACATGAAACCATTCTTCGTCTGAAAAGAAGTTTTGTCTAGAACATCATCATTAAAATTATTTGTAAACCATTCGCAAAATACTACTCGTCGCGGATCATCAATATCGAGGATTTCTTGCAAACAAGTTATACGATATGGGAATAACTGTAAATCTTCTTTTAAAACTTTATGGAAAGAACCAACTGATAACCCGGTTTGTTGAGCAAGAGTTCTTACTGAAGTTTTAGGGGCATCAGTCATTATTTCTCTAACGTTCCCAATCACTTCTTCTGTCCGGACTTTTAGTCGCCCACTTGGCGTCCCACACTACCAGTTTGTCGAAAAACTGGAACAATTCTGATTAGTGTACACTGAAAAGTATTATAATCAAAAGCAAGGTTGGGAAATTCATCTCGAAATTCTTCCAAACAAGCTTGAATTGAATACTTCCACTGGCCATCGATCTTTTGACCATTTCGAAAATATGCTTCAACCATGAATGCTTTGTGTACGTTAGTAAATAAAATTTTCAAAATTTAAAAATATAAATTAGTATCTTCGATATTAGATTCTGACAATTTTTGACAGACAACAGTTGACATTTAATAATTATTACAAATCAGATACTTAATTAAAATATACGATTTTTTGTTCAGAGCCCACTTGACTTCGAATGTTTCTGAACACCCGTTATAAATAAGATACGTCAATTAAAACTAATTTTTATATTTTGGAGGTTAAATTTTGTATAAGTCAATAACAATAGCATATTTGATGGTGAAGTAAAGAATGTCAAATGTGACAATTTATAAATACGGTATCCGCCAGATTACACAACATCGAAACTTAGGGTGCTATGGAGTTGCTTACATTAATATACAGTGAAAATGTGCGAGGTAGGAATATATAGCAATAGGGGAATATAGTGGGGATGTAAGTTGGTTGGTCGCAATATAGGTCGGCTGTTTGGTAAAACATTATCTTTGCTCATATGGCAATGGCCGCAATAAAGGTGCAAGCGTACAGCAGGTATCGCACTGGTAGTGTATTGTGCCAACGTAAAGATTCTTCAGGTCGTCGAAAAACAGTGTGTACCAACAAAACCGCAGGACGTGTTTTTGACCAAATTGTGCATTTGCCGCAAAGAAGCCTTGTATAAACTCAACATCAGTGAAACATCTCCACGTCGGCTGTTCAAATTGATTTGTGGTTATCCATACCGTATTTAAATTGGGCAACGTCTAAACAATACAGACAAGCGTCTAAGGGAAATTTACTTTCGTCGCATATTGAGCTTAATTTACGAGGATCCCGAATTCTTGAAAAATATATGTTTTTCAGAGTCACGTTCATCTTAATGGCTATATTAAACGAGAAATAATTCGATTCCTCGGATTTGAATGTCCTGATGATATTGTAGAGAAACCATTCCACGGTGTCCGATTTACTATTTGGTGTGTGGTTTCTGTCATGGGATAATTTCTATAACTGTCAACCAAGTACAGAGACAACATTATTGTACCTTTTGTGAGAGATTTATAGAACTTTTGCCGTGCAGGAAATCTATTATTGCGCACACAATGGTTTCAACAAGATGGTGCAACGAGCATATACAGCTTCGCGCACTCTAAACTTACTCCGTCACCATTTTGATCATAGAATAATTTCCCGAAGAACATACTTCAAATATCCTTCTCATTCACCTTATCTAACGCCACCTGATGCATACATTTGGGGTATGATGAAAGACAAAATATTTCGCTCAGAACACCCGCCGGAGAATATTGCAGAACTATGAGAAAGAATACAAACATTTTTCCGACAGTTACATCAACCACTTTTTATAAATATATTTAGTGACTTATAAAATCGATATGAAGCTTGTTTGCGTCATAAACATTTTGAGCACATAAATTTAATAAAATTAAAAAGTGTATATAATTTTTATTTTCGGTACTGCTTATTCTGCGGATAGTGTATTAACCATAATATAAGTGTAAATTAGTTAATTATAAAAAGAAAATATATGAAAAGCACATAAATTTACCAAAAAGCAGTTTTAATAAATTGGAACACCTGACTAGAAAAAAGATTTAAGGACATTTTGAAAAAGAATATAGGAGTAACAGAAAACAGCGTTGAGAAAAAGTATTAAAAATAATAGATTATAATTAAATATTCTGTAATTAAGTTAGAGAAAAAAATTAAAAATTAAAATTTATTTCGTTTATAAGGCAAAAAAGGGATCCACGAACCTGAGGTAAGAAAGAATGATATAATTTAAGCTTATAATTAAGGATGCCCATTTAGGAGCAAACGCATTGTCACAGTGAAAGGGAATTCGGTTGCATGCGAATGTATTATATTTTACATGTACATATATTTCCGATGTGTGTCCAATCTCAAGGTGGATGCGATATAGTACAGTTATTTCGTGAATAGTAAAAAATAATAAATCAATAATATCGAAAGCTATAAAGAGACCATTCTATCACGAAGCACAGAAATTAATAAGCAAATTTCCGGATTTAGTGTACGCTGGTACTACAATAAAATCCAAAGTTTGTGAAATACCGCTCTCGTGTATAAGAAAATATAAGTGCCAAAGACATGTGAATAGTGCAAAGCATATACGGAAAAAAATTGTGACGTATTTGTGTTCGAGTTATGTATAGACGTTTATGAAAAAGCACCAGGATCAAGAAAAGGAACTAGATCTCAAGAAAGAAAGAACAGAAAAAAAAACAGAAAAGGTTTTATGATCTCTTTCAGTATTTTGATACTTTATTTTCGTGCAGGTAATTTTAAATAATTAAGGGTTGATATTGAATTAAACTTTGCTTTATTAATAATATTTTATATTATAGAAAAACATAATTTTGACAAATTTTTAATCTCGTTACGGTCATTTTCTTTTTGGTTTTTAATGTGAATTAGTTGTAATATTGACCTTGCTTTGTAATTTTTTTTCCGTTTGTAGTTACAAAGAAGTTAAAGTTCTAAAAAGTACTTCGTTAACATGCCCGCTCGCAAAATATTACCCAATTTTGGAAATCAACGCCATGAAGAGTTTTATGTAAAGACACATGATATGGATGATATTTATTATGTTTTAAAATTTTCGAAGCACTGGTGTGGGACAATCCAGGATCTACAGCTATTTCTCTTGTACTAACAGGGCGATTAACAGCCACTGCAGCTAATAGAGTGACTTCATTATTTTTTCCGTTAACTGATGCTCGACGGGTCCTTTTTTTCGATTGAACACTTCCATCAATAGTGATTTGTTTGATAGTACGGTAAAATGAAGCGCGTGACCGAATCCTATCCGGAAAATATTGAGTGGAGAGACTGACAGCATTATCAAGACTTCTGCCAGCTTCTCCATATACCAGAACCATTTCAATGTTCTCTTGTACAGTTAAATATTCCATTCTGTAGTAGGTACTATTAACAGTGTAACAGAAACAGGTCTTTTACTTTTCGAAATATTCTTCGAACTGAGTAAAATAACTTGATACTTAAAGTTATTTCTTTCTTTTGTACGTTTTTTTGTGTTTTTGGAATTAGAAAAAAGAAGAATGGGAGGAATAACGCAAACGTTAAATACATACATTGTACATACAAAAAAATTTTTATAAATATTATTTTCAACATAAGAAATGGTATTAAAAGAAAAATATATTTTTGTTTTATTTGAAAGCACGCCATGAGAGAAGGAAATCGCGTTGACCAAGTATGTAAAGAAGAAAGCCCGTTCCTGGGTTATGATAATAGTACTTTTTTAATAAGTTATTTTTAATTGAAAACGAATTGCTGAGCTGTATGCATAGGTTTTCTGTGCGAGAAATTAAAAAAATTGAATTTCATCGATTACAGCGCCATCTATCATGAATTTAAAAAAATATTTCAGACAAATCCTACGTACTTTTTCCAGTAGAATTCGAATCTGTGATAAAATATACGGGTTCCTATGACTTCAAAGTTGTCCCCGCCCCATCTACATGGAGGGAGAGAAGGGGACTAATTCTAGCACTAGTGTATTTCCTCCATTGAATTACTAAATTTTAAATCTGGACATTTTTTCGTGAACTTATTTTTCGAGATATTTGAAAGTTTCATATATATTCTGAGTGTATTTTTTAACTTTAAACTTTCAAATATCTCGAAAAATAAGCAGTTTTGATCTTAATCTGTATCTTTTCCAGTATACAGAGTGTCTCGGAACTCGCACCCCAGAGAAAACTGATAAATGCCGACAACAATCTAGATCCCCAAAATACAAACAAAAAAAAATAACTGCTTGCAAATGGAGCTGTGAGATGTTTAAGAACCAATTCCAGAAAGGGCATTCCATGTTAATGTGAATAAAATTGGTAGCTAAGCTTATATTATCACACCGTCAGAATCACTTGTTTGCGAAAGTGTCAAGACTAACATGTTAGGTTAAGGCAGATGTTATTCAAGATGGTCTCGCCATCATATTACTATTTTTTTTAATAAAACCGCAAATGGAGATTCTAAAAAAACCTTGTTTTTTCTAATACACGTGAACTTATCAGAAAAAAACAGGTGAAATGGTATAACATAATAATAATAATAATAACAGAAAGGACATAGCCAAAAGGGATCATGTTTGCGAAAAGAGGTTTTTTATGTCGTTTTAGATTCGTCATATAGAATGTTTACATCATTCATCCAAATTTCAAGAACATAGAAATGAAAATGTAATTGTAATAGTAAAAATTTGTTTCGATATAAGTTTATTGATTATTTCAGTTGTGACTCTATATAATCCTACATATAAAATATACAAAGTAACTCTTTGCGCAAAATTGGAGAAAAGAGAATCGACAAAACCAAATTGTTATTCTACTGTATATATAAAATTACCAAATGTACATGCAGATTTTTACAGATACCTTGCATGTCAACTAACATATGCTGCCATACATTGTCGGACCTGCAAACTATTTATTATAAATTATTTAGTTGTATTAATATTTCAAACAAAATCTTATATAAATAAAGCTTTTCTTTGCAATATTTTAAAAATTAGTTTTAGACTAGCTTTGGTTAAAAGGAAGATAAAAGAAGTGACGACAAAACAGGTTTATTTCACAAGTGAAACTAGTTTGGTGTAAATACAAGATACGTGTATTGTAAAGAAGAAAGTTTTATTTATTCAACTAGTTTACATAAATTAGTAGTGATATGTATTTCCTGACAACTGCTTACTTATACATATGTGTTTGTGCACTCACGTGAAATAAACATTCCAGTTCTATGTTCTACAGTCTACCAAAATACAAATTAATAAATCATTCTCCGAGTTAAAAAATGTATATCTTTTTAAAAATATGACATATAAAAAACGGTACCCTGTTTCACAAAAATCGACGAAATTTTTAACATTTATATCTGCTTTAATAGTATAATAAAAAACGAGTTTCATAAGGCACCATTTTGCCGCACGAGATCAGTTTAGAAACCGAGCCGCTTGCGGCGAGTTTTCTAAAGAGCGAGTGCGGCAAAAGGCCTTATGAAACGAGTTTTTTATACTATTTTTTCTATTTTGCGTTTTTTACATTAATAAATTGCTTAAATTGGAATTATTTAATTTGAAAGTTCAGAGTTTAATTTTTATATAAAGCATGCAGTTGGTCACATTGATACTTGACATTTTCAAATTTAAATCTTGCTATCCGCGAAGTATATTATATTACATATTATTTATTAATTTTCTTTAACATTACTTGATATTTCATTTAAAAATATAAACATGAGTGACATAGAAACATATATATGTTGTTGTCAATTGTATACAACATACGTTGTTTGTGTAAAATACGAACATATATCATATCTGTCAAATGTACATAAATTCTTAAAATCATATGACAGCAATGATATTTATTTCTGTATTCGAACAACGCCAACATTGAAAAATGAAAAAAAGTGTATCGAAATAGAGCTCATTTCGATACTGTTTTTGGTTTCATAATGAGTTCATTTCGAACGCAAAATAGAAAAATATACTTTTTCTATTTTGCGTTCGAAATGAACACATTATGACACCCAAAACAGTATCGAAATGAGCTTCATTTCGATACGCTTTTTTTCATTTTTCAATGTTAGCGTTGTTCGCATACAGAAATAAATATCATTGCTGTCATTTGATTTTAAGAATTTAAGTACATTTGACAGATATGATATATGTACGTACTCTGCACAAACAACGTATATTGTATATATATATATACATGTATATTGTATACAAGATATATTAGTTTCTATGTAACTCATATTTATATTTTTAAATAAAATATCAAGTAATGTTAACGAAAATTAATAAATAATATCTAATATAATATATTGACTGAAATATATATATATATATATATATATATATATATATATATATATATATATTTAATATAATATACTTCGCGGATAGCAAGATTTAAATTTGAAAATGTCAAACATCAATGTGACCAACTGCATGCTTTATATAAAAATAAAACTCTGAACTTTCAAATTAAATAATTCCAATTTATTAATGTAAAAAATGCAAAATAGAAAAAATAGTATAGAAAACTCGTCTCATAAGGCCTTTTGCCGCACTCGCTAAACTCTAAACTGATCTCGTTCGTGCGGCAAAATGGTGCCTTATGAAAATTGTTTTTAAATATGCTATTTCAGAAATATATTCATTTTCAAATAACTACCCAACACAAAACTGTATTAACCCATTATGACCTGGCGTTACATATATGTAACGATTGTAGTGATCTACAATATAGTCGTGTGTCTATAATTGCGATTATATCCATTAGATGGCACTGTAGGTAACTAAAGGAAAGCATATTCTTTTAATAGTAGTAAACCAAGTGTTATTATTTTGAATCTATGTAACAGTTCTCAAATTGCAAGTAGCATGAGGATGCGTAATTATCTGGAAACCGGTATACAATTCGAGTAAGTATTATAAAATCTTTCAGACCTTAATTTGGGTGTATATGCCGTTGTATATCTTTAACTAAAGGTTTAGTTAATGTTATAGGTTAGGAGTTTTATAGAATTCACTTGTTGAGGCATAACTAGAGCGTTGTTTCGTTAGCGTTACATATATGTAACGCTAGGTTTTTATGAGGTCAAAATGGACGAATTGATAGACGGGCGGTGTATGTGTTTTCAAGTTTTATTAAATGTGTATATGTTAATTTCAGAAGAGGTTTGACCCTACAGGAAACACTGGAATTGGCATATATTGAAACTGCTGAAGAAATTTTCATACAGCCACCTGATAGCCACGAGTTAACAGATGAAGACTCTGCCGACGAAGATTCTGGGGGTACGCTGGATAATTTAACAGGTCGTCAATTGAGAGCGAACGTGGAGATAAAGTTGTCGAATTCTATAAGAATATCTTCACTAGAAGAGGCCAGTTGCGTTGAAGATCCAACCACTAATCAATTAGTTGAAAGAGTATCACCATTTATACTGCCAGACAAAATAAACCGTCAAGATGATATAGAGTGGACAACAAACGGGGATCTTGTTAGCTCATAACCAATCTTTTTCATCTCCAAATTACAAACAGTATAATGAAATGTCTTGCGTGCAAATTTTTGAAAAATTTATTGATGATGATATTATAAATCTATTGCTGACCGAAACAATCAAATATGCTGAATTCAAAAACTGTCCTAATCCTGAAATAACAACTGAAGAATTGAGGTGTTTCATTGGAATCTTACTTGTTAGCGGTTACGATGTGAAGCCATCAAAACGTCACTGGGATTCCTGGGATTACTGGGATTCAGGTGCAGATATGAAAAACTCTCTCGTTAGTGTAGCCATGAGAAGGGACCGATTCATGCAAATTTTGAGATTTTTGCACTGCTCTGATAATAACAATATTGATGTATCTGACAAGATGTACAAACTTAGACCTTTGATGAATAAACTTAGAGGCAAATTCCATAAACATTTCGTGCCTGTTGAACATCTTGACTTCGATGTGTCAGTGATAAAATATTATGGAAGACATGGATGTAAGCAGTGTATTAAAGGAAAGCCAATTCGTTTTGGCTACAAGGTGTGGTGCCTGAATACATCCGATGGATATCTAGTCGATCTTGACGTGTACCTACCAGGGTAAAAATCGAAATGCTGTACCTGAATTTGAAGAAAGATTTGGTAAAAACGCAGCTCCATTTGTTTCAATGCTCGAGAACTTGCCTAATCCAAGATTGCCTTATAAATTTTATTTGGACAATTTATTTACAAGTGTCACTCTGTTTAATTTTTTAAGAATCAATGGTTATGGGGGTACCGGCACTTTTAGAGAAGACAGTATACCACTAAGTTGTCCTTTAGCATCTAAAAAGGATTTGAAAAAAAGGGGTGGGAGAGAATCATCCGTTTCCGCGCTTGAAAAAACACACGGAATACTTTTTGTAAAGTGGACGGTGTTGCTCCCATTGCGAATGTAAGGAGATATAGCCAAGCAGAAAAAAAGTATGTTCAAGTTACTCGTCCTAGTTTAGTAGGAACATATAATAATTACATGGGCGGAACTGACCTAATGGATGAGAACATCGCATGTTATCGGATTGGAATTAGATCAAAAAAGTGGTGGTGGAGCATATTTACCTGGTTATTGGATGCTGCAGTAAATAATTCCTGGATTTAGTTCAAACAAAATAGAAATATATCCCTGTTGGATTTTCGAAGGGCCATAAGTCAAAGTTATTTAAAAATGTATGAAAATCCATCCAAAAGAGCAGAACGACCACCTATTTCAAAGTCTAGCATTTCTATGAATAGAATATCAGATGAAGTTCGTTATGATGGAAGAGGTCATCTCCTTACTGTTGATCCGAATAAGAAGAGACGACGTTGTGCCGGAGAAGGTTGTTCCTCCAGTACAAGAACGATGTATACAAAGTGCGATATCGGCATTTGTTTAGAATGTAATGTGATATTTCATACTAACACTCATTAAGATTGAGTTTGCCTCTGTATTAGCCTAGCGTTACATATATGTAACACACTTTTTTTAATTGCAATAAACAATTCTTTGTAGATGATATTTTTTTCATTGTTTTAATCAGTGTTTAGTTCAAAAAGTATGAAATTTTGTGTTGATAACAGAAAAAATTAATTCCGGTCATAATGGGTTAAGAAATGTTTTAATGAAAATGTTTTTAATCTGACTTAGTTACTATCAAGTCGCCTGATGCACTTTACAGCCATAAAAAAAAACTAAAATTGAAGTAAATGCGTAAACAAACAAGAATAACACTAAAAATAATACACCAAATAATACGTAACAAGCAGCGGCGGCTCGTGCATAAAAAATGTGGGGGTTGCAAATTTAGTGAATACTAATACTTTTTACAGTAGGTAAACAAGGTAGGTCACTAAGTATGTTTTATTAAAAGTAATTTTGCTAAGGTACATATAAAGAAGAAAAAAGGCTTTTAAAACTCACTGATTCTGATCCTGATTTTATTGAAGCAAAAAATCCATGCGACGATCTTTCGCAGTCGCAAATTTATCTTTCTTGAGAAAGCAAGTTCAAAAGCTCCACAAATACTTACACAATTAATTATAATGTTCACTACATATCGATTGTACTTAACTTTCTCGTTGTGCAATGCTATATTTCTTCGATATGCACTATCCATCTGAGCAGCAATATCCACATTCCCAAAAAGCGATAATTGGACTACATTTTTCATATGCCTTTGTGATATACTGTGTTTTTTAATTCGATCGCTTGAATGATTTAAATCAGTTAAACCCATTTTCGTCCATAATTCTTCACCTTCAAATAGTAAGCAAGGAAAGCAGAATAATGCATTTTTTATACTACAACCGCAAATCCACAAATGTTTATTATAAATATCCTTATTAAATAGTCTATTAAAAGTTCGCGTCTTACTGGAAATTGTTTCAGATTTAAATTCGGAACAGGTCTGCCCAACCGCTTTATTTCAATTTTTTCGGCGTACGTTCTTTTATAGAACGGATCCACTATTAAACTCTGCACTTAATTCATTATTATTTAAAAATAAAGAGCATAAACACTTTTAAACACACAAATACAACTTTTTTATTCGCTTTTATACCGTTGCACCGTAAGCAAGAAATATGTCTAATGTTTTGGTTGCACTGCTGCTGCAACACTATTGTCATTTATGGAGATATACCCGAAAGACGTTCGACAAAGTTCGTCAGCCGTATAGGGATATATACGTTCGTGGATTGCAATGAGTCTGCAAACCAAGTGTGTTATTCTCTCATTTATTTAACGTATTCATATCCAATTAGATATACCTATTATAAGTAATTTATAATAGTTCATTTATTCTGTGAGGTAGTACAAATTTTTAATTTAAAAAATGTAGAATTACGCTTTTTTTCATTAAATTAAATCTATTAGTTTTGGTGGTTGCGCAAACTTGCAAACCATAGCAGAAACCGCCACTGGTAACAAGTACACCGAAAGGTGGTACATAACATGCTATAGGTACAATCAGAAATAATAATAATTATAATAAGTATTTTTAGACACGGAATTACAGGAAATACATCATTAAATATACTAACATTCTAAACGATAACTGCAGGAGATCCAATTTACTCACTTAGACCACAGACCTTGCACCTACAACAATTCTAGCAAACCACAGATCCAAACTCTATTAAGATATCACGAGACACATGGACCAACAACATTCACCAAATAGACCAGATAGACTTTAAGTTAGAGTAGAAAAATGTATGTGTCTAGGAGACATAGATGTATCAACGCATAATAACGTCAACAACAAACATTCAAACAAAATTGAAAAATACACAACACTGAAGATAGAACTTCAATGTATCCGAAAACAGTAAAATGTATACATAATACTTTTTCGTATATCAGCAGAATCATACACATTTAATTCAGTCGTAAATGTTTAGAAATAGAATAAATCCGAAGCGTTGATTCAACTCCGCCATTATAGATTTCTATAACGCATATAATTTCCTCCTGGTAGCTATCCACGGAAATCGTCGTTTAGCGTTGCCCATCTAGGCCGGTAGATCATAGGCATATATCGCGCATATTTGGTATTTGTTGTAAACCAACCCAGGGCATGGTCAGTTCCATCGTGTGATGAAGGACTATGCAACCCGAAATATGTGTCTATACGACGATAGTCTCCAATGCGAATTTTATGTGAACTGTGTATCCATTTGTACGTATACTGTTATGCACTGAATTTGATTAACTATATTTTTTTGGACAGCGTATAAATATTTTGAACTATCTGGCATAATTACAATCGTTAAACTAAAGCTACCTGTAATAATTGCTTTCCTTGTCATTTACTTTTGAATGTCCAAGTATATATCGTGGGAATTTTCCATATGGTAAATATTTTCTTACAACATCTAAGACTCGTTTCTGCTTTTATTTACTTTGTAAATATTTATTGGGATACATACTGCATAAGTATGTCGATTGTGCTATCTATAACATTGAGATGCCATCAACAAGAGATATTGTTTTTCATTTAGTTAATTTCAATACGTACTAATTCTAGTTAGTTATTTATAATGGTACCTCGAGGAAAAGGATTTAACCTTTAGTTAGCTTCAAATTAAGTATTCTTTCCACAGCATAAAGGTCAGGTTATGTCATGTATATTTTATATTCTTCCAGGTATTTATCTTGGGTAAGTTTGTCTGAAATTCTATTTTAATTAGAGGATTGGTTGCACATTGTTTTATAATTACCTTAGATTCATTGGAACATTGTACGGCTTTCTAGTTTAATTATAACCATTGTCCGTTTTGTTTTGGTTATCATTGACTTAGGCTAAGATACATGATCCTGACAGATAAGTCTGCGCCTGTCCAAACGCACAACGAGTGGAGTATGATCTTTGAAATGGCGGACTAATATTTATCGAAGATATATTTTTATAAATTAAATACTATATTTTGAAGCAGTTACGTAATTAAATCTTGTGTCTTTTCGGTTATTTCGAATTATCATGTAGTAATCTTTTCCTTTTTGAATTTTCCTTTGTCGTATTCGAGTAACAGCGACATCTTTGAGTAATTGTTCTGGCCCATTTTCCTTTTTAGTTAGAAATTCTTTATGCTATGTATGTAATACATGGAATAAAGTAGAGCTTTGTTTTGTTTTTTTCTATATAACGAGTGATCATTAAAATTTTCGCTCAAGTAAGCCATGTACACAAAAAGTATGTCCTAACTTAAGTTATTAGAGGAGATCTGTTATTATAATTTCAAACTTCATGATTGTTAAAAAATAATTTGAAATGCTGACTTTTATATTAAATATATTTATAATTTTTATACAAAGTAATAGAATATTATAAAAAATGTGTAAAATGTTGACCATTCTCCACCAAGCATAATCGCACTCTATTTCGTAGAGCATTGAAAACATTGATCAGTATTTGCGGTGAGTTATTGATGTGTTCACATTTTTCTATGATTTTATGTCTTAACTCTTGTAGATTATTAATTGGTGTTTCATAAATAATATTCTTTATATATGGCCACACAAAAAATCCATGACTGTTAAATCACACGATCGTGGTGGATATGGAATCGCTGTATTTCTACTTATTATCCTATCGCCATAAAATTGTTGCAAAAACTGAATATTTTCAAGTGTAACGTGAGATGTAGCCCCATCCTGTTGAAAATATCCGACCTGGAGTTCATCATTAGTCAATTGATTAGTAAAAACACTGAGAATTTCGTTACGATATTTCTCCGATGAGTTAATTTATATGAATACATGTGCAAGTCCTTTTTTAAAATTTTTTGACATGTTCCATACGAAAGCCCTACTTGTTGCGAAACTCTGCGAATAGATGTTTGAGGAGATTCGTTAATAATTTGTATGACATTTTCAATTACGCCGCGACTTCTCTTGAGAGGAGGACCGCTTCCTTTTTTCCTTAAAATACTGCCTGTTTGACGAAAAAGATTTACACAATGCATTAGCGTATCATGGAAAGTTTTATAGCTAGGAACAGTATTTGGATATCTCTCTTCAAACTCCGCAAGGCAATTGAATGCTGCCAAATATCATCAATTTTTTGAGATGTCAGGAAGTAACATTCTACCATAAACGCTTTATGAATATCATTAAAGGCCATTACTTTTTCTTTTGATGAAACTTTAAAATATATATTTGACACTGACAGATGTTTGAAATAACATCTTAATGACTAAAGCTACGACATAATTTTTATATACACGGCCAGCTACGACTGAAAATTTTAATGATTGCTCGTTATTATAATTGTGATGTAGCGAAATGTTTTTCTAATTAAGTCTTTCATCATTAACTTTTCTCGACAGTGTCTTCATCTGTCTTTGATTATTCATTATATATACGCAGCTTTTCGTATGTAAGATCGAGCATGCTAAGTATCGTCCAATTTTTGTAGTTTTGACAGTCGTTGGGATTAGAAATCATCTGGAGCGTACATCGCTTGGAAATTTAAATTACTAATGGCTGTTTAAGTAATTACATTTATTTGCTCTGCGGTTTTTAGTCATTGTAATTTAATTTAAACAATAGAAGGATATTGTTTTCCAAAGTATTGTTTATCATTAGATTCGACGGACTTCAAATTTCCTTAGTAATATATACACTCGGCCGTGGTTTAGAATTTTCTTCGATCGTTTACTCTGCATTAGGTGAGTTTTTTTACACGATCTCCTTTTGTAAAGGCATTGTTTCTTTCATTATAATTTCAGTTTGTTACATTTTTTACAGTTTTTTTCTTTCTGGAATTTAACAGAGTGCTAGTAGAGCCTACGTTTGCTAGTAGTTCAACTCTTTCGACGAACTAGTTAGTGTATATTGTACAGATTATCGTAAATTAGAATCATTCATATTTATATATATATATATATATATATATATATATATATATATGTATCTAGTTCCTTAGTAAATTTTAAGAAATCGATACCCATAATTTTTCATATACAGGGTTATCGAATGTTACATGTAATACTAGGGGCATGCCCGATTTTGTATTTGTGAATTGTTAGTCGTTCTAAGAACCATTTCTAAATTTTAAAAATTAAGTACCATTTTGCAGAAAGGTATAGAGGCTCCCAAACTTTTTTTTCTCATAGACCACTTTGAAAGATTTGCTGGTTCCGGTGGACCCCCTGCAGCTACATTTCTACCATATTCCCAAAACTCATACAACATATTACATTGTAATATGATAACAGTCGTAATATAATTAAAATTAAATATTAATAACGTAACGTAACTTCTACAATGACAATCACAAAATAGTCATAATTTTAGTGGGATGGATTGACAGCAAATTATCAATATTTGGCTTCAGTTTTGTTAGGAATAACCGCAAATCTCCCCGTTCTGTGATATTCAATCTGCTCCTTTTTTTTTGTTAAAAGGTTTGTAACGACACTAAAACTTTTCTCGACAAGATATGACGAGGGAAACGCTATCAAAAGCTTTGTCGGAATTCCCCACAGTCCAGGATATTTTTCGGATATTTCTGCCTGCAGCCAAAATGTTTGATACCCTCTTATTTCACCTTCAGTTCCTCATTAGTGCTAAGCTCGAGTAGCTCCTCTTGTAATATCACATGCTCCACTTCCGTTTCATCAAGTGGATTTATGATCCATGGTGGTATTTCCATCGTCAGAATATTTTTTTATAATTTGTCCATTTTTTGTTTACTTACGTGTACAATAAATTGTAAAATAAATAGATGAATAATAAATAAAATAAAAGTATGTATAACAAATAGGCAGGTAAGTACTTACTTTTCCGAGAGTGGTAAACACCAACATCGATTCACTTTACTTTACTTTTCTTTTCGAAATTCGGGAAACAAATGAGTAACGTTTATCCGTGGCATTCGTATTTATATTAGTGAAGAATCAAACAAGTTCGTGCAAGATTGCAAGCACACACACCACAAGTCGTACTTCGTCCCTTTGCACGTCTGAACAAGCATTGCGGACGGCGGCAACGGCAGCGCTTTGCAAGTCTCGACACGTTGTACCGAATATGGAATATGCAAGTTTTTACAAGTAACAGTCGCTGAGCTTCTTAAAATATTATCTGCCTACATTGATAGATGAACTCAAGCTAACATTTTAGTTCTTCACTATCGAAGCCAGATAAATTTTCGTGGACCCCCGCTTACGAATTGTGAACCCCCATTTTTTTGTCACGCCAACGTAGACCCCCGTCGAGTCTCCCGTGGACCCCTGGGGGTCCACCTGGACCACTTTGGGAATCAATGGTATAGACCAACGCAAGTCAAATAATTTACAGTATATTTTCACTGTTCGATTTTCTTTATTATAACTGAAACTGTAGGTTCAATTTTTATAACATATTTTACAATTTAATTAGTTTACTGTATGTACAAGAATATCTACGAGATCTTTAGATAAATTATCAACCAAATCATTTAGGTTAAGTATACCATCTAAATATTTATGGCTCAAGAATTTCAAATAGTAAGATCTTATGGCCTATGTGGTATGAAACGATTTTTTATTTCAGCTTTGTTCACTTATATTCTTATTATTATTTCTTTGTTTTGTTTTTGTTTATTGTTAATAAACTATTGCTTGTTATTATACTCGAGCGATTAATGATTCATAGTCCATAGGAATCTGCCTTTTATTCGCAATGGGTTTGTTTCTGTAAGCGATCCGTAAGTTTCGAACAATTTGATACGTATGGCCGGCTGCATAAGTAGCACATACCTACATATGCAGTTAATATCTATCTGTCAATGCACAACAGAGGGAATGTAATAAACAGTTTGGTAACCGGCAGCAACTACTACTGAAACAAAAGTAATGCTGACAAGCAAATTGCGTATCGAATTTTGTATAAAAATAATTTACAAAGAACAAAACTCAAAACTATGTATTTTCTGTGAAACGTTAAAAGTGTAAAACATTACTATGAACAACTAAAATTTGTTCAAGATGTGCCTGTGTTAAATTAGTCCTTTTAGATGTTAAAACGTCTTTATTAATAGAAAATGTCCGTTTCACATCACAACTGGTGATGGGTACGTGATTAGAATGTTGCAAAAGTGCACCATACTTCGAATGTATAGATTTTTCAATCGGCTCTGTGCAGAATTGATATAATATATTCAAATCTGGATTTCTGCTAAATATGGCAACAACATTTTGTCTCAGCTTGTTTCCAAATTCAGAAGGCATACTTTTCATTCGATCGATAATGGTTTCTAAATTAATTATCTCCTCTTTTAGGTTAATATCTTGAATTTGCATGTAAGTAATCGTATCTGTAAGACACTGGAAATTAGCTTTCATAAAGTATAGCTGGTTTTGTAAATTTTTATTTTGTATCAGGTGTATACAATTAGAAATGCTTTGCGTATCATCATCTTGAAGATGAAAAACAATGTTTCTTAATTCATCCAAATGTTGTGAATAGAAAAATGCTGCTTCTAGCCATGTTCCCCACCTAGTTAATTATAGAAACTGGGTTTGGAAGTATTTCTCTATATAATGTCACTCGTGAAGGTGCTGTGAGAAATATCTTTTTAAATGATTAAACTAACTTATCAACAGTTGAAAAATGACCCTTGATGTATGCACATACTTTGTGTAGTACAAGTGCTGCACAGGTAACGCCTAGAATATTGGGATAAGATTGCTTTAATAACTTCCCTTTTTTTAACATAAGCTGTCGCAACAGTCAGAAACAATAGCATCTTGTCTTTATAGTTGTTATCCAATGACAGAATACTATGAATACACTGATCAATTATTTCTGCAACTGTTTTCTGACTGGAAATATTTTAGTTGCAATTAAGTATGGTTGATATAAAGTTGTCGGATGAAGAATAGCAACAACTACATTTAAAACATATTGTCCCATTATATTCGTTGTTTCGTATACACTTACCCAAAGATAATGACCAGATAGGTTAGTTCGTATTTTTTCAATGGTTCTCAAATAACATTTCGGTAAGTGGTATTTACTTAAAGTAGATTCATCTGGTATATGACAATCAGTATATTTTGTAAGAAACCTCTTGAGGACTGCATTGTTAAGCTTTTTGAATGGGATAGTGGCCGCCATGAAAGCTTTACACAGTTCTTCGTTAAAAGTGTCAAGTGCAGATGGTTATATATTATCTTGATGAGTTTTAGAGTTTGCACATTACGCTTTTTTGGACGCCTTAAACTTAATGAACAGGCACTGCAATATTTCTCGGTATCATTACGAATATGCAACCAATCTGTATCACCTCTAATCCATCCTACAATAGTTGCCCTACGAGAATTTTCTATAGTTAATGAAAATAAGAGAAATAATAATAACAGAAAGAAATGGACTAAAAAGAAGAAACGAAAACTACTCAAAAAATAAGTAAATTAAACTTAATATTTATAGAGTTATAGGATAAATATACTACATAGCAATATAAAACGGATTTTTTAAAATACTAAATGTTGTAACCAAATAACACTGAAAGAAACGAAACCAGAAACAATCCCTTATAAAAGAGAATGGAAAATATACTATCTCAAGAACAATAAATACATATATGTATCGTATGATCAAAAAGTCTTTAGATCGCTATTGCCGTGGAATTTACGAGATATCTATGAAATTATTTATTTCAATTAGTTTTGACATTTACTTGACAACTTTCAAGTCAGCTGGTTATAATTCAAAATGTTTCAATCAGAACATAAAATGTTTATTATCAAATCATACTACAGTAAGGGAAATATAGGTTAAAATGGTAATTGGGTTTACTCACCTCGTTTATGTTTGAATGAGTTCCGTGAGTTCCTAACTTCGCAATAATCGAAGGAGATTGTTTTCGGCAACTTCAACGAACTGTGGACAAATTTGAACTGGTAATATCAGCGATATTGTTCGATCTGGAAGAAGACGGGCTAGAAATGATGATGTTATTGATCTGGTTAGGCAACGCATGCTGGAAGAACCTACCTTATCCTTGCGTAGATTGAAACAAGAAATCAATTTAAGTTATGGGATGTGTCAAACCATTGTTAAACATGACTTGAACATGATTCCTTATAAACTGCAGATGTGTCAGAAGTTACTGCCACCAGATTATCAGAAGAGAGTATCGTACTGTACCTGGTTTAATGACCATATGAATAACGATATCATTGATTTAACATTTTTTACAGACGAATCTTATTTTTACCTATCTGGATACGTTAATAATAAAGTTATGCATATGTGGAGCGGGAATAATCCTAATTTTCATAGTGAGGCTCCTTTACATAGTCCTAAGATTGGTGTTTGGGTTGCAATGTCCCGTAGACAGGTAATAGGGCCAATATTTTTTCAAGATAACATAAACGCTGAAAGATATATAAATCAAATACTTGATCCTTTTATCAATCAATTGCACGATTATGAACTTCATAATGGATACTTTCAGCAAGATAACGCGAGAACGCATGTTGCTCGAGTAACCATGGAATATTTACGTAAATTTTATGATGAAAGGTTAATATCAGACGGACGTTACCTAGATCCCTACCTAGACACTTAGATCTTGTGATTTGAGTCCTTAAGACTACATCTTATTCCCATTGCTTAAGAATGAATAACATTTTTAAAACTCAATTTCACACTTTAGATGAAGAAGAACGTATTGTTGAAAACTGTCTCACAGTAACACCTGATCTTTTAATTAAAGTTTTTAATAACATGGGCCGACGTGTTAACCGGTGTATTCAAGAACAGGGAAGACATTTTCAACATCTTTTATAATTTTTTATTGTAAAAGTGTACCTACTTGAATGTTATTGTTTCATTGTGGGAGTTCTTTTCTTAACTGTAATGAGCCTTATTTTTTTTTATTAGTTATTAAAACTTCGTTTATTTATAAATGCATTCTGTAATCTCTATAAATGTTATTAAATATAACATACATAAAATGTAAATAAATACCATAACCTAAAATTTATTTTATTTGTGACTTATGCGTACTTCAAGGTAATGAATCACAGAAGTAAATAATTTTATAGATAGCTTTACGTTTCATGGCTATCACGATCCAAACACTTTTTGATCATACGTTATATGCATGTATAACAGCATGTAAACACGAGAATA
Organism: Melolontha melolontha; assembly: GCA_935421215.2. Lineage (NCBI taxonomy): Eukaryota > Metazoa > Arthropoda > Insecta > Coleoptera > Scarabaeidae > Melolontha > Melolontha melolontha. Next base: position 138,643,828 of record OW285235.1, read on the forward strand.
CACATAGCGGATATATTTTTTAAGCAATTATTTCAAGAAGTCTACCGAAATAATATATAAATTTATATTCCGTCTTACACGCCACTGTTGAATTTAATTTATGAAGGAATACATATAATGTACTGTTCATAACAACGGAAATAAAAACACCTGCTTGAGGAATGCAATCAAGCAAGCAAATAGTGGGGCTATCATAACATGCATACAATACCTGAGACCGCCAGAACGTTATATCGGGGCAATTGGTCATTTAATCACTTCAGTCCGCTCTCTGATTATTATACATGGTGTTTTATTGTTATGGTAACAACTGTCTACGTATTTACCTACGATTTAGTTGACTTACCGTCGGCGGTGTCTGTGTTCACTGGTACTGGAGTACTGGTACAGCTTGGGCATTATCGCCGAGGCGACGCGACGTGGGGCGTGATCTATTACAATATACACACACACACATATATATATATATATATATGGTAGATTCAATTAGTTGGCGATTTAAGGTGTCTTCACAATTACCTTGTCTCCAATTTGATAAACCTTCAACTTTGATTGTTTCTGTAATTTCTCATGTTCTCTTATTAACTGATACTGCTCTTCTAAGTCAATTCTTTCTTCCATTTTCCATGATCGATGTGGAACTTTTTCTGTGAATATAGTGACTGGACATTCACTCTGTACCGTGCTAGGTGTATGATTCATAATACATTTCATTTGCTGGATGTATTTGTACCATGTATGATGTTTACCATTTAGCAAAATTAGTAAATACTTTATTACGTCCTTGATATATCTTTCAGACGGGTTGGCTTGAGGATGTCTGATTGATGTGAAATAGACCTTGACATTTAGTGAATGTAAGAAATTTCTATATCTATCATTGTAAAAGTATGCTGCATTATCTGATAGAATGGTGTTTGGTATTCCAAATTCTAAAAAATATTCATCAAGTGCTATAATATCAGTATCAGTGTTACATTTTGAAGTTGTATTATCTTGACTGACTTAGGAAAAAATATGGCAAATAATTAATATGATCTTAAATCCTTTGGTACTAGTTATTAAATTAGATATAAAATCGATTGCTACAAGTTGTAACTTATCGTGAACTAGAAAACTTTGCGAAATATTATAATTGGTAAAATTTTCTCCTTGGCAAGATTACATAACTGACATTGCTTGATAACTCTCTTGATAATTCTTTCATCATTCGTACAGAAGTAAGCTTCTCGGAACATTAGCCAACATTTTCTTGCTCGCATATGACTAAATGTATTATGTAAATGATCGGCTAACTGTCTTGTGTGATTTTCGTTTGTAACGTATACCTTGTTTCTTCCAATTTTCTTAATAATAAAATTCCTTCTAATTTCCAAACCTTTATATATTTGTTGGAAACTAATCAGGTATCGTATATCCTGAAATTCTGGTAAGTTCTGAATTTCTTGTTTGTAATGTGCAGAATATAATCCTCTATTTCGTAATGATACTAAATTAATGCATATGTGCTTCTTCTTGTCACCTTCCTTCCAACTCAGTATGTGTGCTGCTACCATTTCTCGTCCTGGTTTATATCTCACTTCCATATTGTATTGTTGGATAAGGAGTGACCATCTATAAATATGGCTATGGTTAAGTTCATAATATTTAGAAGAGCTTTATGGTCAGTTTCTAAAATGAATTTCTCTAATTTGGTTAAAACAAATACGATTGCCAGCATTTCTCGTTCAGAAGTGGTATACCTAATTTTGCAAAGCTTTAATGTTCTGGATGTGAAGTGTATAGGTATTTCTAATTCTACTTTTGATTGTACTAACTCTGCAGCTATAGTATGTTAGAGAAAAGTAAATTGAAATTTGAATGATATAATTGTAAGTTCCCTACAAAACTAACTTTTAGTTGATTGAAACAATCTTTGCATTCAATATTCCATGCCAATTTGGTTCGTTTATTCAATAACCTTAACAACGGTATAGTCTTCCACTGTAGTTGGGGCTGGTCTTGGAAAATTCTTTATATATATTTTCCAGCCTTTTAGGATGTAGCAAGATATTTTGTTCATTAATGATTTAACCAAAATAGTTAACTTCAGTCCAGAAGAATTGACATTTGTTCAGGTTTAACTTAAGATCTTCTTCTCTTAAAGTAGACAGAATAATGTTTAGGTGGTGAATATGTTGTTCTGGAATATCAGATAAAATCATTATATCGTAATGAATGACAAAGTCTTAGTTTCGATCCAGTATTTTATGTAGGAAACGTATCAACGCTGCGGGAGAAGTTTTTACCCCAAATGGGCATCCACAAAATTGGAACGCCATTCCGTTAATGATAACACCACAATATTTCTTGGAATTGTCTTCTAATTTTAGATGCCAAAAAACATTCTTCAGATCTAATTTGCTATATATTTTTTTATTGCTACATTTAGTTAAATTCGGTGGTAACTCGAATTCCAGTTTTATTCTTGTATTGAGGTTCCTAGCATCTAGACATATCCTTAAAGAACCGTCCTTTTTCTTCACAATTATTATTGGATTAATAAAATAAGTGTTATATTTTTCAAAAATTTTTGCATCTAACAATCTATTTATTTCTTCATTTACTTTTTCCTGATAATGATATGGAATAGGATAGTTTTTGCAAATTAATAGAGAATCGTCATCAACTCTTATAGTGTGGGTATAGTTTCTGGCAAATACAATTTCTACCTTTATAAATTTAATATTTTGATTTAGTATTTCCATTAACTTCTACTTCTTTGCTCAAGCGACGATTTATAGATCCCATTTTCTTCTTATTTGCTGTAACTATATCAGTACTCTTAATCTTTATTATATTTTCATTATATCCCACAATTTTCTTAGCTTTCTCTTCATTAATCAAAGTGATTTCGGCTTCAGAATAAATTAGAGTAGTAAAAGTAATATTAGAAATTGTAATGTGTATTAATGGTAGACTAATGTTTGCTAGGATTATTGAATTACCTTCCTCCCTGCTAAAAAGTCCTAGTCAAATTGTATATTCATGATCTTTAACTTAATTAATAAACTATTTACACATGTACGATCTGGCGGAGTTTCCTTTAATTTTTGGAGGAGCACTGGCACTGGGTCTCCGAAGAAATCTTGTTCCGAAATTGAAGTTTTTTGTTGGTTGTTGTCCTGTGTCTTTTTGTGATTCAGGCTTATATAAATTACTTGTTTCTATATTATTAATGTGATTAATCCCCCCTGGTGTAAAATTCTGTCTCTGAGTTCGTGTAACGCTATTCAGTACTGGTGATTGGTAATTATTATAAGACAAAATTGTTATGACTATTATTATCTTGCTGACTATTATATCTATTAGTTCTGATGATTGCTAGGATGTGTGGAAATTGGGTATGTATGGTCTTGGCTGGTATGCCTGGTTTTGTAATTGGTTATTCGGACGTGGCGGAAGACTTCTTGTTGGTTGTCTGGTTCTGGTTTGGTCGTTTGCTTCGTAACTATCTAGCTTACGAAGGGTATCAATCAAGGAGTCCATATCTGTGATGTTTCATCATATAATTGCGTGAGTATCGGTAAAAATAAAATGGTTCAGAATTTGACGAACAATAGTCGTTTCTTGGAGATCGTTTACATACTTGCATGTGTGATAAATACGAGTTGCATAAGTTTCTCTTGAAAGGTGACCTAATCTATATTTTCCAGTTAGTAGTTTTGCTTTCACCGGTATTGCTGACTTTCATTCCAAAAATTCTTCTAAATAGGACAACAATTTGTTTGATGCTGTTACAATTGTCCTCAATCCGTTGAAACCACTCTGCTGCAGAATGGGTTAAAGTTACTCGAATAACATTCATCTTAGCCTTTGTATCGTGCAAGTCTTCGATGTAGCGCAATATATTTTTAAGATTAGTCATCGGATGTATAGATGATCTATCACCGTTAAAATGCAACAAATTTTCTTCTTTGATGCCACTGTTTATTAACTTCACGTTAGGCATACTCAGGATAGTAGTACTAGCAATCTAGCGTAGGCGATCGATTTCATCTCTTTTTTCTTGATATTGGTTACTATTTATTTCTTTGATATTGTCTAACTCTTAACTGAAGTTCATTTTCAGACAATAACATGTGTACTCTTTGTGTAACTTCCTCACAATTAAGATGTTTATCAGTATTAGCTATCGCCTCTTGTTGAATTCGTTCTTCTAATGCCTTGTATTGATTTTCACAAACAATGATCTTTGTTTTTAGATTTGAGTGAAACTTATCAACAGTTATTTGCGTCTGACTTCTTAAGTCTTCTTGAACTTGCAGCAATTCCTCACGCAGCTTAGTCGTTCTGTCGTTAGACAATTCATTAAATTATTGAAACTGTAAATGACGTTTCTTTTCTAATCGGTCTTCTATCTCCTTGCCCATCATCTTCATGTCTATCTGTGTGATTTCAAACTTGCAATTGATCTCTTGATTAATAGTGAACTTCTGATTTATTTTCTCACGAAATTGTTGCTGCACTTGTTCTTGTTTGTCAGACTTCTTATTCTTCGCTTCTTGATTCTTATTCATCGATTCCTGATTCTTATTCATCGCTTATTGATTCTTATTCAACTCTCCTAACATTTGAGCCTGATTACTCATCATGTCACACAACTTTGTCAAAATATCACCTCCTAATTCAAGTTCTTCTGTACTAGCAGGTTTGGTAGTACCTATTGATGTACCAGTTATTTCTTCCATTGCTGGAACCTCATGAGCTTGTAATTCTATCTCCACTATAAATTAATTACTATGAACTTACAAGTCCATACGTATTTTAATGAAATAATGTATGTATATGTAACATTTTTAAAAATATTTACAGAATACCTATACACACATACGTATATAACGTATGTTCATTTGAAAAGTCAATCTAGGTTACTTTGAAATTTTGATTGAATAAGACGCAAATATATTAGTATGTGTTTGTTGTTCCGTAAACGTAAATCCAAATGACATTTGATAATGCCAATCACAAATATCAGTTAGTGCATAAAATAATCGTGCGTCGATTCTGGTTTAAATAAATTGCTTCTCAGTTTTAAAATGGCTTTCACTTTAGAACATTAGAATTGATGGTTTATGGGTTTATTCAGTGCAAGATTGCATGGTAGAATTTCAAGTTGAGTTTCCACATTTTGTAATAGATTATATACAATTTAAGAATACTTTGAATAGAACTTTAAAACTTTTTTCTGAAACTGGTAGTCTCTTAAGAAAATCAGGCAGCAGAGCAGTTAAGAAACGTACACCTCAAGTTGTCAATCGTGTTGAAGAAATAATGGAAAATGAACCACAAACATCTGTTCGACATTTGAGTCAACAAATAAACCTTTCTGTTGGTACAACTCACAAGTTATTAAAAAAAGATATGCAACTTTATCCATACCGTGTCACAGCAGTACAAGAATTGTTAGAAATTGATTAACCACGTAGACTAACTACAGTTTTGTAATTGGTTTGTAAATATGAACAATAATGTAGAACTTTCGCAAAGAGTCATCTTTACTGATGAAGCATGGTTTTATAAAACGGGATACCTAAATTCACAAAATACAGGAATTTGGAGTAGTGAAAATCCACATGTAATTAATGAAGAATCGCTACATCCAGAGAAAATTGGTGTTTGGGCAGCGATAAGCCAAAGGCGAATCATTGGACCAATATTTTTTCAGGGAACGTTAACTGCTCAAAGGTACCGCACGGAAATTTTACAACCATTTGTCAATCAGTTGCATGATGATGAACTTCAAAATGCATTTTTCCAACAAGACGGAGCACCTTGTCACTGTACTGCAGAATCTTTGGATTATTTAAGAGATTTTTTTGATGAGCGTATAATTAGTCGAAATACTGAAATTGCCTGGCCTGCACGTTCATGCGATTTAACACCTTGCTACTTCTTCTTTTTGTGGCCTTATCTAAAAAATAACATATTTCGAACACCTATATTGAATTTGAATGATATGCTACAGAGAATCGAACAGAAATGCATGGAAATTAATAACAATCCAGTAATGTTACAGAATATCATCAGAAATTTTGAACGGAGGATTTTAAAGTGCATTGATCTTGAAGGACAACATTTTCAACATTTGTTATAGTTTTCAATAAATACCTATTATTTGTTATTTATTTGTATGTATGAAACTGTCAAAATATACGACTTCGTAGGTTAAGTAGAAATTTTAATTTACGACATACTTCAAAATGTTCTAAGTAAATTACATGCTACTAGATTGACTTTTCAAATGAATACTTGTTTCATACAGTAAATAATAAAAATAAATTAAAACACTTGGCTTGTTTCACTATGAGATTTATTTAAATTCTCTAACAATTGTTTCGGCTGTTATGCCATTCTCAAAGAGATCTATAAATCTAACTTAAAGACTATCGCACTTGTTCTTATATGTTGTCTGTTCTTGTGTGTAGTGGGGGTGGTATTATATTGTGTATTACGGTGTCTATAAAGGGTGTATTGGCATATTCTATCTGTGTGTTGGTGATTAATAGATTTTGTTTTTTCGCTATTTTTATTTCTAATATTTCTAGGAGGTCCAATCTCTTGCTTTTTGTGATATTGTGTATTAAGTCGCAGTTATCTATATCGGGGAAGTGGTTGAGTTCTATACAGTGTTCGGCAAAGCCTGTGTTTTTCTCACTATATAAAATTGACTTTTTGTGTTCTTTAACTCTGTTTTTAATGGCTCGTCCACTTTGGCCGATATAGATAGCTTCACAGTCTTTACATTTTAATTTATAAACACCTGATTGGTCCATTTTATCTCTTTTATCTTTGTTGTTGCTAATCATTGTTCCTAAATTTGTTTTATTTACCCAGCTTATTTTGATATCTAATCCTTTTACTATTCTGTTTATTTTATTAGTGAGTTGTGGTATGTATGTAATTTTGTGCCATCTTTGTATATTTTCTGTTATTTTCGGGTATAGGTATTTGTTCTTATTATTTTGTATTTCTTTACGTTTTAACAGTTTATCTACGATTTTAGGGTCATATCCATTATTTCTTGCGATTAATTTAATTGTGTTTATTTCTGTATTAAAATCTGTCTTGCTTAATGGTGTGTTTGTGGCTCTATGTATATAACTATTGAATGTTGACATTTTTATTTTCATCGATTGTTTCGCGTTTGCATGTAATATGTTGTCTGTAAAAGTGGGTTTTCTGTAGATTTCGAATGTAAGCTTATTATTATGTCTGTTTATTGTAATGTCTAGAAAGTTTATTTTCTTGTCTTTTTCTGTTTCTTTTGTAAATTGTATCTTGTGGTTTATAGAATTTATTACTTTTACATTTGACATTAAAAGCCTTTTTACCTAAATCAGAATTACTTCAAATTCAACAATGAAACATACACACAAATAGAAGGATTGCCGATGGGAAATCCGTTAAGCCCGCTATTAGCAGAAATATACATGAATAAATTCGAAGAAGAACTATTCAAGAAAAACACGGTATTAATTCAACAAGTCCATTTCTGGGCCAGATATGTAGACGACGTAATTTGCATATGGAAGGGTACAGATAGGCAATTAACGGAGTTCCTAAAAGTAATAAATTCTATAAACCACAAGATACAATTTACAAAAGAAACAGAAAAAGACAAGAAAATAAACTTTCTAGACATTACAATAAACAGACATAATAATAAGCTTACATTCGAAATCTACAGAAAACCCACTTTTACAGACAACATATTACATGCAAACGCGAAACAATCGATGAAAATAAAAATGTCAACATTCAATAGTTATATACATAGAGCCACAAACACACCATTAAGCAAGACAGATTTTAATACAGAAATAAACACAATTAAACTGTATCACACTCTCTTCGTCCTTTTCTGTCAATGAAAGGGAGCTGCTTTATTTATTTATTTATTTATTTATTTATTTATTTAAACTATACATCCTTATACCGTTAGGTGTCGGATTTTTTTACTACATTTCAAGTTACTATTGCATTTATTCTTTCCTTCCACAAGTTTCTATTCTGTGCCAAGTTCCTTGTTTCACACCATTGTATACCACGTTCTGCGGCTGCCTGTCGTACTTGTTCTTCCCATTGTATTCTAGGTCTTCCTATTCTGTTCTTTCCCTGTACTCTGGCTTCATACACCTGTTTTGATGGTCTATTTTCGTGCATCCGGTGCAAGTGTCCTAACCAACCCAGCTGTCTTTCTTCAATAATTCTCTTAACCGGTTTCAGGTTCCTTCTTTGTAGTATTACCTCATTTCTAATTCTGTCCTTCCTTGTAATTCCTTCAATTTTTCTCAGGAATCTCATTTCTGCTGCTGTTATTCTGCTTTTGTTTCTATCTGAAATCGTCCAAGACTCACAACTGTATACTAGTGAAGGTCTTACTACTTTTTTATATATCTCTGTTTTTATTTCCTTTGATACTTCCTTTTTTCCAAAAAATGTATCTTTAAGCATGTTAAAAATTATCCCTATCTTTCCTATTCTCTCTGCTATTGCTTTATCTATCCTTCCATTTTCTTCTATTACTGTGCCTAAATAGTTGAAACTTTTAACTTGTTCTAGTTGTCTTCCCCCTAAGCATATTTTGTGTATCTTTTCCTTTCCTGCCATTATCATCGTTTTTGTTTTGCTTATGTTAATTTTCATGTTTATTTTTCTGAATTCTGATTGGTATATATTTAGATTCTGTTGTAGATTCTTTTCTGAATCTGCTACTACAATCATGTCGTCTGCGAACAATAATTCGCGTAGGGCAATTTGGTGCATTCTCCAGCTACCCACTATCAGTTTCTCACATCTCTGTTTACAATTTTTTATAACATCGTCCATTAATATCGTGAATAGAAGAGGGCTAAGAACACAACCTTGTTTTAATCCTATTTTTGTTTCAAATTCTGTTGATTCTTCGTTATGTGTTCTAACTTTATTTTTATTACCTTTATACAGGGCCTTTATTGTATCGATAATATATCCTTCTATCCCCCTGTTTTCTAGAGCTTTCCAGATGTCTTCTCTTTTAATTCTATCGAACGCCGTTTGTAGGTCGATAAAGCAGATATGTATTTCTTTTCCTTTTTTCAGAAATTTCTCTCCTAATTGTCTAACTATGAATATTAGATCTTGTGCACTTCTACCTCTTCTAAATCCATGCTGTTGTTCTTCTAGTGTTGGTTCTATTATCTCCCTTAGTCTCTTTTCTAGTATCCTTGTTAGTACTTTTCCAGGTATACTAGTTAATGCAATTCCCCGATAGTTTGCGCATTCTCTCATGTCTCCTTTCTTATAAAGTGGTAGTATTATTGCCATGTTCCAATCTTTCGGTACTTCCTGTTTTGTTAATATATCGTTCAGCAGATTACAAAATTTAGTTGTTGCTTTATCTCCCATATATTTTATCATATCTGCTGTTATTTTATCTTCCCCAGGTGCCTTTCCCGATTTCAGTTTATTAATGGCTTCTATTACTTCTTCTTTTATAATTGGCTGAATATTTATTTCTGTACTATATTCTACTTGTTTGTTTTTTTCTTTCTCGTGCGCTTCGCTATTTGTTTCTGTTAGTTCTTTGAAGTGCTCCCTCCATCTTCTCATTATTAGTTTTTCCTCTGTTATTATGTTTCCATCCTTGTCCCTTATATTTTTCAGTTTTATTTGTTTCTTTTGTCGTAGGTTCTTCAGCATGCTATAGAACAGTTTCTGATTTTCTGCGTAATTTTCCCTCATCTTCTGACCAAATTCTTCCCATGACTGTCTCTTTGCAAGCTTAACCATTTTATTTACCTCAGTCCTTAACTGCTTGTATATATTATGATCCTCTTCTGATCTTGTTTGTAGCTGCTTTATATAGATTTTTTTTATTTTTTCGATTACTTCCTGATCAATTGGCTGCTCAATACTTCGAGAGGGAGATGTGTGGGTGCGTTATCAATGATAAGCAAATCTTTCCCACCTTTATTCTTCTCCTCGCGGTATTTTGTTACACTAGAAATGAATTCATGCTTTTACCATTCGAGAAAAATAAAGAATAAAAAATGAAGACATCCACGCGCTTTTTTGTGACATGTATAAAACAGGAAGTGTATGCACATTTTTAAAGCTACGTGTATTTTTACTCTTGCCAATCACCAATAACTTTATTTTGTGCTCCCGACTTGCATTAGCGCATACCATTGCGATAATCCTTTCTTTGCTCACTTTAAACCCTCGAGCGAATTGTTCACGTCTTGACGCCAGTGTCTTCCGTGGAAGAGCTCGCCATTTTATCCCAGTCTCATCAGCTCCCTAATACCATGTCGATCCATTAAGCTGCTCATTAAATTGAAGTGTTCTTTCGCAGATAAGGGATCCTGAAATTGGCTATGCTAGGCTTCTTTTTTGGGTGAACCACATGTACATTGCATCTTCCAATGCTCTGTTGTTTGCTGAACGCGCAGTTTTATTTTTAGCGTCCCTTCTTCTAAGTCCAATTTTGGAGCAAACTGTTCGAGCTGAGATCTTTTCACCCTAATGACACATATACTGCATGTGCCTACCCGATAAATCTTTGCTAGTGATGGCCCACTTTCACCTTTTGATAACCATGCTAAAATGTTTAATTTCGTTTCAACGCTTAAGAAAGTGTACTTCTCTTCGAACTTGACGCCATGCGCATTTGCAAGTGATGCCCCACTTTCACGTTTTAATAACCATGCTAAAATTTTTAATTTCGTTTCAACGCTTAAAAAAGTGTACTTCTCTTCGAACTTGACGCCATCACATGTAAAGCAAAATAATGCGTCACAGAATACTAAACGCAGACACACAACAACACTATTGAACACAAACAATGGACTATAAAAACAAAACCTTTGACTACGCACAGAGCTATGGTGCTAAGTAAAACCGTTTCGTCAAAAAAAAAAGGCTTCGGGCGACTTCAATTGCCCCACCTACCCGCTCCTGCCAACATCTAGCGGCCCACCCAGCTACTAAGATAGCCTCAATTCAGGGATGGTAATATTAATCAATAAAAAAGATTAAAGATAGCGAAAATACTAAGTATAGAAAAAAAAAACTGAATAAACTCTACTCAGAAAATTAACCCCGTCAAAATACGTATTTCTCTGGTTCACAACTAAATACAAAATTATAGGCCAGATTTATTATGTAGACCAGGTATATGTCTGGAAGCTTTTTAATATTTTAAAAATACACTAAATTAAAATTTACAAAGTTGAATATTGGAATTAAATTAAACAAATGTTTGCGGTTTTATAATATTAAAGAAAAGGAACGAATGATTATTTACTTAAAATAACAAATAATAGTGAAAAGGTAAATCTTAATTTAAAATCATAAATTAAAAAAATTAGAAAACTAAATTTATTTTAACGTAAGAAACACATATCCTTTTACACGTTTTCGACATTGCGCAAAACAAGAAAGAAAACCTCGTCGGAGAGATCTTTATACTTTATGCACAAGTTGTTTTTTTGTTAAAGAGGAACATTTGTGTAATTACGTTGTATCTTTGAAATTAATTTAATCGTTCAAATATAGCAAACCAAATGAAAAATAAATAACCAATGATGCTTTTAAAAAGTAAAAGAGTAAAGAAAAATTGAATATGTATAGAGAAAGTCTAAATCTGAATATTTCAATAACGAATAAATATATTGAACAGAGTTATTAGCTAAACTATGAATTTGAACTTGTAAATTACGCAGGTAGCGTTTATAAAAAAAATTAACTGAAAATGATTTAGGTAAATAAAAGAATGATAAATTAATTCAAAAACACAGAAAACCCTTAACTTGATTGTTCGTCGTCTGTAGTGGGTAACTTAGCCGTGATTGTCGATGTCTAATTTTCTTTTGTCATTAATGGATCGGGAAACTTCTACAGCAGGCCGTGGAGAAAAAAACCGTAGATATTTATTTCAAAGAACTGCGGGACTTCAGTCGCCCATAAAAAAATCCACCAGAACAAATCCCGTGGTTTTTTTTTGACGAAAACAAGTTTTCTCTCTTCAACCATTACCTCGTGATCTCGTTCTTCATGAGGTACGAAAGTTTCCTCTTCACCGTCGATGGAGACTTCCCTACCAAAGTTAGGCGTCACACCAGTAACCTCATGCTCGGAGGACCTGATGGCAAAGCCAATCTTAGGCAGGAAATTATCCCAAAGACGATGGTTGTCTTTAAGATAAGCCGAGAGCATGGTTTTGATAACCCGATTGACTCTCTCAGTCGGATTGCCTTGGGGATGATAATTCGCGGTAGAGGCTAAATGAACGTGATATGTTTCGGCAGGATCCTGCATAAGCTTACTACGAAACCGTAAAGCTTACTACGAAACTGTATTCCATTATCTATTATCAAAACCGAAGGAACTCCAAGCATTAAAAAGACATCATTCTCCAAAATCTGCGGGATCATCTTATCAGTGGCGGTACGTAACGGGAATAACAAGACAAATTTACTGAAGGTATCGCAAATGACCAAGATATAAGAAAAACCTTTACTAGAACGGGACAAGGGGCCGATAATATCAGCGATCGCAATCTGCCAAGGTCTAGTGGCAATAACCACTTTATTCAAGAGGTGGCCAGCGGGAGCACGTTGTTCAGGCTTGGTACTGACACAAACCGCACAATATCGGACGAAATTGGCGACATCGGCCCGCATTTCAGGCCAGTAATATTTCTGCGCAACACGAGCCACAGTTTTAGTCACGCCTCCATGCCCACAAGTAGGACGATCATGACACTGTCCAATAATTTCAGTGCGTTCGGTTTTGGTAGGTACAAGCTTCCACTCACTCACCTGATTACCCAAGACGGGATAGCGTGACACTACATGTTTGTACAGTCGGGCTTGTTCAGCTCGCCAAAGAGGAAAATGTGGCGGTCGACGTTGCACCTTCTCAACTATGTGGGTCAATCAATTGTCGCGACCTCAACAAGACAAGCCTCAATATCATCAGCGGCTGAAACGTTGCGAGACAAGAAATCTGGAACGGCATGCTCAGAGCCTTTCTTATAAATCACTTCATAATCAAAAGGCATCAACCTTAATTGCCAGCAAGTTAATCGTCCTTACGGATCATTCAGACGGTGAAGCCAAAAAAGAGAATGGCAATCCGCGATGACCTTAAATTGAAAACCTTCGAGATAGGGACGTAATTTCTCTACAGACCAAATGATTGCGAGTAATTCCCTTTCGGTAGCACTAAACTTACGTTCGGATCTAGTAACGGAACGAGAGAGATTACAAAAAACCTTCTCTCCATCGTCGAAGTATTGCAATAAGACACAGCCGATACCGACTTCTGACGCGTCTGTGGCGAGATGAAACATACGTGTAAAGTCGGGAAAAGTTAAAATTGGTGCAGTCACTAAACTTTCTTTCAAAGACCTGAAAACTTTCTCGCACTCCTCACTCCAACATCAACGTGCATTCTTTTTAGTCAAGGCGGAGAGTGGTGAAACCACAGAAGAAAAATCCTTACACCACTTACGATACCAGCTACACGTACCCACAAAACGTTTTACTTCTTTAAGTGTGCGCGGAAGTGGAATTCGCACAATAGACTCGACCTTTTCGGGATCTAGTCTCAACCCTAATTCATCAACTACGAAACCTAAATACTTCAGCTGCGGCTTACAAAATTGACACTTATCGAAACTCACTGCATGAAGACGATCAATAGCCAAACTTAATGTGTTTACATGTGGCTCAAAATCTTTGCTAACGACTACAATGTCATCAAGATAAACGAAAACTGAGGGCTGAAGTTCAGGGTCCAAAATAGAATCCATTAACATCTGCCACGCACAATGCACATTGGTTAATCCGAAACTCATGGCCTAAAAACAATATATCCCCTTGGGGACGACAAAGGCAGTATAATTCCTAGATTCCTCAGCGATAGGCTCTTGATGGTAGGCGCTCTTAATATTGAGAGAACTGAGAAATTCGGCATCTCGCAACTGGTCCATGATAGAAGAGATGAGGGGTAGTGGGTACGCATCTTTACGAGTGACAGCATTAAGCTGTCAATAATCGACAAAAAGCGATGGGTGCCGTCCTTTTTGGGAAGCATACAGACCGGTGCAGACCAAGGTCGTCGACAGGGTTCAGCTAACATTTTCTGAATCTCAGCATCGATGATCTGCTGTTTAGCCGGAGAAACAGGATAGTAGCGCTGCTTAATGGGCTTAGTGCCCGGAAGCATTTCTACAGTATGAGACATCAAATGCGTACGACCAAGACTACTACTCATCAATGACTGTCGGTAATGAGTCTAAAGCAAAGCGTTGTGCTTCTACAAATACTCTGAATGGAAACCGTTGGATCAGAATTCGAAAAATGCCAACAGTTATTGCGATGATCAGGGACTATATCGAAAGAAATTCAGAAGTCAACTCCAAGAATTAGTTTATGCGGCAAGTCTGGAACTACAAGAAAATCAACGAAAAACACAGGCACAGATATGACTCCTATACTAAAAGTTTTCTGCCCATTCGCTACCGTAGACTCGACAACCTGATGCCGTAATGATAAACCTGAACGAGACAACAAGGAATATCCTTCACCTCCCAGTAAGGATCTGTTAGCGCTAGAATCCAAAAGACCGAAAATCGAATAGACAAGATCGACAAGATAAATTAAATTACGGTCGATATTATTTGAAACCGTACTATCGGCCATTCGACTACCTAACGACTCCCAAAAGCGTTTCCTGAACATCTGAGACATGTACGCACAGTGACACCCGGTTCACCACACCGATAACCAAAAGCTCGCCGAGGCGCAGAACAAGAATTATAGAGATGACCTGCCTGTCCGCAATTTTAACATTTGCCAGCACTAGAGGCGTTGGAGGTGCCGGTCTGGACAGCGCTGACAGTGGCCTCACTAGGTCGAGGGCTGAACGTCTGTAATAGGGGCGCTAACACATCCCAAATCGGGCTCTACATAATTAGCTCGACGGCGAGAAGGCGGTTTGTTGTGGTTCGCACGATGTTTTTTCAACTCGAGCTTGAGGCTCTCGTCCTCTAGATCAGCCAGACTGTGAACGGTAGGAAAATGCAGCCTATAGAAGGGAGCTAAATTACGAACAAGCAAGCTCAATTGCATGTCCTCAGATAAGTAACCATAACGCCTAAACATGGCCGACATACTAGGATAATATTCTACAAAACTTTCGTAAGGATGTTGGGTGCGGCTCTGAATATCTTCGAAAAGACGTGTCTTATAATCGGGGTGTTCAAAATGCTTAATAAGTAACTCACGCAAGGAAGGCGAGCTATTAAAGCGATGACGATAAGAACATAACCATAATAATGCTTTACCCTCAAACAAATCAATCGTTGAGTCGAACAACTGCGATTCCGAAACATTACGCGCTGTAGGAAATTCCTCGACGCGCTCCAAAAAATTATGTACTGAAACTCGATGATCTCCATTGAACTTAACCTGCCATTTCTGAACAGTTTGCAAACGAGTAGTGGAATGTTGTAACAGAGTCGAATGACCAGGATGAACAGGTTCGGCGAACGTGCGCTCAGGAAGCGAAGGTGGCTCAAAATAGGACAAAGCCGGATTCAAAACATCATGTATCGCCTTCTGGGCTGCAGACCTGATACGTTCGAGTTCGTCCAAACGTTCCAATAAGGTGGCTAAAAATAGAGATCGCTCAGCACTCTGCTCAGGACTTAAAGTAGCTGACGACAAACGACCCTATTGATCGCATGATGTAAACGAGCACAAAGCGTGTCCTACTGCCTAACGTTACTAATCTCCTGATATGCTACCATCATCTAAGCATCACGCATTTTCGCTAGCAGAACAGCCAACTCTGACTCTACATCTACCGAGAACTAAATTAAGGAAGTATCAGCACCTTCAAGGCGTAATAAAAGACGTAAAAAACTGCGCAACTGATCGACTGTCTTAGAGTCGTCTACACTAATCCCTCTAAATTGAAGCTCATACTGGAACTCATCCTTTCGGAGACTACCAGCATCAATGGGCAGAAAACCCGACTCCATATTTACTAAACTGGATATAAAACAGAAAAATTTATATAAAAGAAAAGAATCCCCTTATGAAATAAGGAGAAAATCCAAAATGAAAAAGGCAAAGAAGCTAAACCCACACACCTAATCAAATAAGCGAAGCGGCAGGTATCAATAAATATTATTCAGTTAGGAACAAAAAAACAGCCTGTATAAGGAAAATGTAGGTAAAAGAAAACAACAAAACGACTAAATTTACGTTGGGCACCAACTGGCTACGGTTCTAAGGAAAGCCGTTTCGTCAAAAAAAAAAGTAAAAAAACAAGGTTCGGGCGACTTCAATTGCCACGCCTTCCCGCTCCTGCCAATGTCTAGCGGTCCACCCCGCTACTAAGACAGCCTCAATAAAGGGGTGGGAGACCAAGAGGTACTGCGACGAAAGGTGAAAGAGGGCGCCACCGAATTAGGTACCGATAAACGCCGCAAATTCGGAAATTAAGATAGCAAAATAATGGCAGGCCACCCGGCGAGTAAATGGCGCAACCAAGCCGTCCGAAACGAAAAAAAGCCGTGATTGTCGACGTCTATAATACATCATCTGAACAAAAAAAATCGTCGAAAGCGTAAAAAAGCACGATCACCAACTGTATTTCAGTTAACATTCTGAACTTACTGCAAATGAGAATTAATGAATATTAAATCTCATTTTTACATGTAAATGTCGCCTTATGTGATGCGTTAATAACTACAATCCGATAAACTAAGTTTGTACCAGTATGTAGAACACACCTCGTCGCGACTCCGACCTTCCTGGTAATTAGGGTAATTAAAAATTGCTGAAAAGCCACGTCCATCAACGGAACGTACAGACGCGTTTCGCTTTTATTGGAGCTTATCAATGTACGGTATCTCGAAGACGGATATGGCTTTTCACTTCCATACTTTGTGTATATATAGTTAACATTCTGAACTTACTGCAAATGAGAATTAATGAATATTAAATCTCATTTTTACATGTAAATGTCGCCTTATGTGATGCGTTAATAACTACAATCGGACAAACTAAGTTTGTACAAGTATGTAGAACACACGTCGTCGCGATTCCGACCTTCCTGGTAATTAGGATAATTAAAAATTGCTGAAATCAACGGAACGTACAGACGCGTTTTGCTCTTATTGGAGCTTATCAATGTACGGTATCTCGAAGACGGATATGGCTTTTCACTTCTATACTTTGTGTATATACATATAGTTAACATTCTGAACTTACTGCAATTGAGAATTAATGAATATTAAATCTCATTTTTACATGTAAATGTCGCCTTATGTGATGCGTTAATAACTACAATCCGACAAACTAAGTTTGTACTAGTATGTAGAACAAACCTCGTCGCGACTCCGACCTTCCTGGTAATTAGGATAATTAAAAATTGCTGAAAAGCCACGTCCATCAACGGAACGTACAGACGCGTTTCGCTCTTATTGGTGTGTTCTACATACTGGTACAAACTTAGTCTGTAGGATTGTAGTTATTAACGCATCACATAAGGCGACATTTACATGTAAAAATGAGATTTAATATTCATTAATTCTCATTTGCAGTAAGTTCAGAATGTTAACTATATATACACAGAGTATAGAAGTGAAAAGTCATATCCGTCTTCGAGATACCGTACATTGATAAGCTCCAATAAGAGCGAAATGCGTCTGTACGTTCCGTTGATTTCAGCAATTTTTAATTATCCTAATTACCAGGAAGGTCGGAATCGCGACGAGGTGTGTTCTACATACTGGTACAAACTTAGTTTGTCGGATTGTAGTTATTAACGCATCACATAAGGCGACATTTACATGTAAAAATGAGATTTAATATTCTTTAATTCTCATTTGCAGTAAGTTCAGAATGTTAACTATATATACACAAAGTATAGAAGTGAAAAGCCATATCCGTCTTCGAGATACCGTACATTGATAAGCTCCAATAAGAGCGAAACGCGTCTGTACGTTCCGTTGATGGACGTGGCTTTTCAGTAATTTGAATTATTGTATTTCAGTTGAGAATGCATAATAAAAAACAGAAAAATATGGGTAAGGAATATGTCAATAGAAAAGGACAAAAGAAAGACCCAAAGATGATGAAGAATCCCTGTATTGATTGCAAATATAAGTGTCTTAAGAAATTTTCTGATGAAAATAGACTACACATTTTCAGGAATTTCTGGAATATTGGGGATCATGATGTACAGATACAATATATTTTGTCTTTAGTTGAAACTCTGCCATGCTAACAATGTAGAAAATATAAAAATAAAAGAAACAATCAAATATTTACTATTTAAAACTTAATACTAATAAAACAAGGGGTTGTGTAAAAATGTTTACTAATACTTTGTCTATAAGTCGCACAAGAGTACAAATGGCTATGAAAAAGAGAACGACTTCGAAGACTGTAAAATACAATGATTTACGAGGTAAGCATGAACCCAAAAACAAGATATCACCTTCTGATATGCAGTTCATAATAAACCATATTAGCTCATATCCTGCATTTGAAAGTCATTATTCCAGAACTAAATCACAAAAAAAATATTTACATCCAGACTTAAATATCACCATAATGTATAACCAGTATACTAACTTATGTACAGAACAAAATTGGCAACCCAAATGTGACCAAACATATCGCAAGGTCTTTAAAAAACAGAAGCTTTCTTTTAAACACCCATACAATGATACATCTGACACATGTGACAGATTAAAGACACAACTAAGTAAAAACAAAAACATAAGCCAAACAGAAAAAGAAGCACTAGAAAATCAGTTAAAAGATCATGCAAAAAATATACTGAAGCGTTTGAAGAAGGAAGAAGGGACAAAGAAAAAGCACGTCAAAACTTTGCGAGAAAGCCATAGATTTACAGAAAGTATTTGAAACGCATTTTTTGACTACAGGAAAATTATTTTATAAAAGGCAATTGTCTACATACAATTTAACTGTACATGATTTATCAACTAACCAGGTTACATGTTATATGTGGTGTGAACTAGATGGAGGTCGTGGTTCTGATGAAATTGCATCCATTTTGTAGAAGGACATAATGAATGTAGTATCCGATAACTGTAAACATTTAATTATATATTCAGACAATTGTCCCGGCCAAAATCATAATTTCACATTACCTCTGATGTACCAACAAAGTAACGAGCCATCGAAAAAATTCATAATTGGAGTAGACTGTGAAATTGGGTTGATACTTTAACCACTTCCACATAATGACATTTATTATTTGACATTGAAACTATAAGTTTGTGTCAAATTTTTCAAAACTCTTATTAAGAAAATTAAATTTATTTAGATGTAAATGGACAACATTTTCAACAACTTCTGTAGCTATATGTAAATTTTGATTATGACTTCGATATTAAATAAATTATTTGTTTTCTTTTTTGTTGTAGTATCATTTCAATGCCATAACCTTTTTTTACAATGAAACCAAATGAAACTGTCAAGCATCAAGTAATGTGTCATTATGTGGAAGTGGTTAAAGTACCAACCCAATTTCACAGTCTACTCCAATTATGAATTTTTTCGATGGCTCGTTATAAAATTGAAATCTAACTTGCATACAATTGAACATAAATTTTTAGAACCGGGCATACACGTATGGAGTGTGATACCGATCATTCCAAAATTAAAAGAAGTAAACCTAACGAAATGGGTATTTTTACACCAAGAGACTGGTGCAACATGGTTAGAATGATTCCATCTGGAAAAGGGAAAAGAATGTTGTTAACAGATGGATTTTTTTAAATTTAAATGTTTATCTGAGGGATCTAATGCAGTTTATGTAAGACGCTTAAAGTTTATGGATGGAGTTCATGTGGAATGGACAAAAAATAGATACATTAAAATAATAAAAAACAAGCCTCAGTAAATGTAGTTATTAAAAACAATAACAGGCGTCAATTCTCATATATTAAATATAGTTCGTAGGTCAAGTAAACTTGGAAATATTATACTGCAACTGTAATACTTAATTATCTTTCTATTCCGGATAAGAAATTTTATAATTTACTTTTATTGTTACCATATATTCCAAAAGAAAATCATAGTTTCTACAAAGACATTCTGCATTATTGAAGAGTTCCAGATATACATGCTGACCTAATTAGTGATTCAGAAGATGAATAATTATAATAATTCTTTTTGTTTGTTCTAATAGTGTATATTATAGTTTTCAATTAAATTTAATATTCTCTAAAATAAAGAAAAATTTCTCATTATGTATATGTTTGTATGTCAATATGTGCCAACTATCATATACTTTAAAATAATGTCATGGCAAAATGAGCTATGTGTTATAAAATGTCAATTATTTTTGACATACACTAAAATATAACGTGTGTTCATTTGAAAAGTCAATCTAGGTTACTTTGAAATTTTGATAGAATAAGACACATATATATTAGTATGTGTTTGTTCTTCCGTAAACGTAAATCCAAATGACATTTGATAATGTCAATCACATTTGTTATTTATTTGTATGTATGAAACTGTCAAAATATACGACTTCGAAGGTTAAGTAGTAAATTTTAATTTACGACATACTTCAAAATGTTCTCAGTAAATCACATGCTACTAGATTGGCTTTTCAAATGAACACCCGTTACTATAAATCTCCAATACATACATTACTCTATGATTTACTTTAACAATATCAAACATCATTGCAATAATAATTCGTATAATACTACAATACGTATAAAATAAAACTTTCTATTGCTTCTACTATAAAATTTAAGAAAATGCAGATAGCTCCCTTTGCCATTTCACTGCCGATATATACTAATATAACAAAATTAGTAAATGTCAAACATACCCACGTTGCTTCCGTAACTAATTAAATTATGTTCTTTCTTGAATATACGCCAAATAAATTATACACATTTATACAGAAAGGACAATTGACAAAAATAGGAATATATATGATTGATTATTGATAGTCATAACAAATTAATTGATATATAACTCTTGGTTGCAACATTTGATATATTGCCTGCTAACAATATTTAGATTTGTCTAGGTGAATATAAATTTTGGTTAATGAATTTATGTATATATGATAATTTTGTTGCAACATACTCCGATCTCCTATGTACATTGAAGCTATTAGATAGAAATATGTGAAGCATATCCAGTGATAATTACCACTAGTGATAACTTTTTTTCACAAGGAAATAAAGATAATTATGACACATAGATGTTATTACGAGTACGTAGACTCAACTTAAAGCACAATCTGTGCAAAATTATTCACCCATAACATAATAATTATTATGTTTTCAAAATATGTACATCTCATGTTGATACTACCGGTGCTAAAGTATGCGATTGTGTAGGCTATTCAGAAATGTATTAAAATGTAATCGTACGTGAGAGATATGTTCGTTGTTGAATGATTGTTAACTTTATTTAAAATAATAATTTAGTCAACTAATAATTTGTAATTACAATAGGGAAAATTCAAGTAGTACAAAGTATCGTTAAATAATTATTAATTAATCCAAACAAGCTTTCAAAATTTAATTTACATCTACATACGAAAAAAACTGTGACATAACTGAAATCATTACTACTTTACTATTAGAGAAACATTTATATCGTATCTTTACCAATATTATGATTGTAATTTTGATGTAATAATACTACTACTTCGCATCATTTATTACTCGCTAATCGTTACGAGTACAATTAATTTAGAATTACTCAGTCATAAACCAGTACCCAAGTTTCTCGTTAAAACATTGTTCCAAATAATTAATTGTAGTTCAATATAGGGTGAAGTTTTATTTTGTTGAAGAAACCCATTTCTTATTTCACCGTTATGCAAGTGATTAATAAGCAGCTCCAAAAACATTTCTCTCTGACGATCAGCATTAATACTATGATGACAGTAAAGAAAATACATAGGTTCAACAGTATGTCTTCTGCTAATTTCAATTCAAACACCAATTTTAATCGGATGAAGGCCTGCTTCAAAGAAGATTTTGAATTTATATTCTATATAATTATATATTTCCATTTTTTATACGTTCTCTTTTCAATATGGCAGAAAGTATTTAGGTACTTCAAAGAGTAATTCTTTGAAACAATATGTACTTAAATGCATCTTTTATCTGTTTAGTCATTATGTCATTAATTCATTCGATTTTATAATAAAAATGCGCATATCGTCGCATTCAGCTATATATATATATATATATATATATATATATATATATATATATATATATAATAACTTCGTGACCTTGGTATGATATGGTAAACCTAATCA
Organism: Melolontha melolontha; assembly: GCA_935421215.2. Classification (NCBI taxonomy): domain Eukaryota; kingdom Metazoa; phylum Arthropoda; class Insecta; order Coleoptera; family Scarabaeidae; genus Melolontha; species Melolontha melolontha. The sequence continues at coordinate 138,666,205 of OW285235.1, forward strand.
GTAGGCGATTAAAGGTCTGTATATTACTTCAAAATATATGTATTTAAAAAAACTCTACATGTTTCGGCTGTATACGCCTTTTTCAAGAGAATACATCCATTATATCCTGTCATTCATATTTTGTATTCTCTTGAAAAAGGCGTATACAGCCGAAACATGTAGAGTTTTTTTAAATACATATATTTTGAAGTAATATACAGACCTTTAATCGCCTACTGATTAGGTTTACTATATATATATATATATATATAGGTATATATATATAGTGGATTAAATTATTGGTGATTTAAGGTCTGTTTTACTCTGATATGTATTTATTTAAAATACTCTTACATGTTTCGGCACAGCACAACTATATACATATTTTTTTCCTTCTGTACCAGCATAACTTGACGAAAGAAAATCTCTATTTTCGGCGTAATCTCTTTTGTTCGTCAGATGCCACTAGATTATCTGGTGCCACCTGACAACATTTGCTACTTACCTGTGAGGTGATCTATCTAACTTTACTTCATTAGCCAAACTGACGAAGTCTATTGAGGTAGAAACACGTGTCTTTGGCTGAAGTAAACGTTGGAAAATACGGGGTGTATGTCCATGTGTAAAGATACAGATGTGTGTAATGGATGTCTGTTTCATTTGTAACAAATATGTGCTTAACGTATTGATGTACTCAAATTTCTTTGATCTCTATTGAACGTGTATTCAAGATCTTGCACGACTATTTGGACTGTTTGGAAGTAATCGTGATGAGTGTCACGTTTACCGACGACCAAAAATAAAATCGCGTGTCAATTTCAACGCATTATTTGAATACGTAAAAACGTAATTCAAGTTTTTGCGACGTTATACAGAGAATACAATAATACACTGATGGTTTTTGGTATTGAATATTTTTTCAATTTATGGTTAGACTTTGAATTTGTTTACGGATTCTAATCAAGACAGTATGGGAATTTCTTTAACATTAAGTGTAATTAGTTGCTAGGAACAATTACACGGTTCAGCCGCGCGTTTCTAGTGTTACGACAGAACGTTCGTTCCGCCGTCAATTCAATCATCGTGATGTACCATCCCGTAATACCATTTTGGTACGGTATCAAAAGTGACATAATAAAGGTAATATTGCGAACAAAAAAAACGACTGGAAGACACGTAAGTACTATGACTGCTGAAAATATTGAACGCTCAACTGCACAGCATGAACCTGCCTTAATGTTAAAGAAAACCAGCGTTCATAGAATACTTAAGTGTATTAAATGGCACCCCTATAAATTAACACATGTTCAGGAACTAACCCCATTAGATAGACAAAATCGACTTGTGCTTTGCAGACAACAATTTTTAAATTTGTTTGCTGGTGAATCAAATATCGCACGTTGTCTGTTTATGAGCGATGAGGCTCATTTTTATTTAAATGGCTTCGTTAATAAACAAAATTAATCTTGATAATTTTTAACAAAACATTTTTAACGAAATTGAAACGGTTCCATCGGAGATGCTTAGCAGAGTGATGGATGATTTCGTGCGACGGCTAGAAAAATGTGTAACAGAAGTAGGTCACCCACGCCATTCAATTTTTAAATTAAAAAAAACTTCTATAGTTATAGATTCTGTTGTTGTCATTGTAATTTTTTTATGTTTGACCAATAAAAAATTATTCCATATTAAAAACCGTCAATGCATTTTGGAATTCCATACATAAGCGTGAGCGAAACATAGATCCATCACTTCTTGCTAAAAATAAAAGAACAGTGAAAACAATTCTTTGTTGACGAACGGGCACCAAAGAAAGCAAAAATGGTTTCGTTATCGGAAAGGTTATGGATGCAGTATTTTGGGATTCGCAGGACATAATCAATATCTATATTTTGGAAAAAGGACGAAAGGAGGATCACATGATCGTATTATGATTATTTATTTAATAATTTCAATGTTGACTTACAACAAAAACACAATACTTGACGAAGAAAAATATGTTGGTTCACGATGATAATTTACCAGCTTATTCGTCTGCAATTGTAACCGCTAAATTGCTGGAGTTACATCGCAAATTGCTGTCTCGTTCCCCATATTCACCTGATTTGGCAATAAGCATAGAAAAGTTGTAATATTACTGGTCTATGTGTATAGAGTTAGAAGCAAAATAATACATTTTTTTGTGTCGATACACATAGGTTCATAAGTGAACAACATAAAAATAGTATTTAATATAATGTATTGCAAATTGTACAAACTAATTTTTCGAAAGACAGCAAATACTATAATGCGCAAATATGTGTTGGTTAAGTTATAAATAACAATCGTGGCCAACAAAAGCCTTTAATAATTATTAATAAGGATTATTATTTCGTATGAGAAGCGAGTTAAAAGTTATTTAAAAAAATACCAAAAATCATAAAAACTTATACACTAAAATGTCTAAATTTTTCAACTACTATCAGAGCAGTGGCGGCTCTTGATGACGTACGATGTGCGCTGCTTCGCGGATGAGACTGCTTCGTTTAAGCTTTCATATATACAGAGAAGCAAGTAACCGTACCGAAATCTTCCGAAATAGTTCGAAGTAGTCTCATCCGTGCAGCAGCGCACATCGTACGTCATCAAGAGCCGCCACTGTTCAGAGAAACTTCTTCTATGGTAGTCGTTTACTATGTAGGCATAGCTCCACATTTCCACAGTCACAGAAGCTAGTCTCCATTTATGCAGCATTGAGCTGCACCTTCTGTGGCCTGTGCAGAACCTATTTAATTGAGACCATTGCCTACGTAGACGAGTTGCCTGGCAGAGGTTTCGAACGATTATAAATTAAATCTTTATTTCTCAATTCAAGGTGTTGTTCGAGAAGGGCTAACCAATTATCAGTCACATTGATAGGCGGCTGAACTTTCGTATCCAGCGAAATCGATCTCATAGATTTCAGACGGGTCCTGGGAATGCTTTCCAAATCTTCATGTATAGAAAGATCAATGTCGTTGGTAATCTTAACCCAATCATTCTGTGCTGCAGCGAGACGTCTGATATTTAGCGATATTAATAAAAAAATTAGTAGCGTATAACTTCAAGAATTATGAATGAAATAAAAGAAACTTTGATATGAAGGATCCTCTAATTCTTATTTAATAATTATAATTTGCGTTTCTCGAAAAGTTAAGTTTGGCAACTCTTACTAAACTGTCTTCGCTTAGTATTTTATTCAAAACAATATTCATTTTAAATTTTTGAACGCAACTATAGTTTTAAATTTACAATTAGGGCATATCGATAAAATCGCGCAATGCATTATATTCTATAATGAATACGTGTACAAAAATATGGTTGCCGTAACAATATGTTGACAAGACATTGAAAGGTTTCAGGTCAAACGTAAATCGTAAATTATAAATGCAATTTATTCTTTGTTGTTCGACAACAGCAAAAATAAATTTGTGTGAATTTGCTATTTACGGACAAAGGATGCATACAAATACAATGTATGTCTTCGACATAAAAAATGACAATTATAGTGTATATCTTCATTTTGAATGTAAGACGAAATCATTTTGAAAAAAGAAATTATATATATATATTGTGGTGATACATATAATCAGTAATCACATCATTATTATTACTATGAGAAACAAGAAAGACATTATTAGAATTAGTCATAAGTAGTATAAAATGTTAAAAATGTTAAATTTCATTCACATGTTTAACATCTGCACAAAACATCAGATTGGTTAAAAAAGTTAAGACGTCTAAATACATTTAGAAATTCGACAAAACCCCATTATTTATATTTGTCACATAAAATCAATCATTATTCAATATATAACGTGTGTATATGGTGTAATAAAATAATTATGACAAGCGCTATATTTTTTGAAACGTCAAACGCGCGAAAAGGAATATTTGTAAATGCGCATAATTCATTAATTAGAGTTAAGATTAGAATTATAAGCTTTTGGAAAATCTGATTTTTATTTAGCATATATTTAATATTAAATTTCGCCGATTAAAATTTTAAAAACTTAGCTATGAAAGAAAACATTCGACAAATGTGTATTCTACAAATTTGCAAAAAGCACAACACATTTTTTAAGCTCCGAGATAATATTCAAAATACACCGGAAAACCCAGTATAAATAGATTAAAGATATCTTTATCGTAAAAAAATCCTGACATGAAGCTCCTATTGCACGAAAAGTAATTTCGGCCAGCTCGAATTGAGGTTAAAAACCACCGAACCTTATAACCATCAAATCCCACAGAGAACCTCTTCCTGTTCCAATAACACCTTTTTCCTGGTGCCGAAGACGTCCAGCCATTTCCAGAATCCTTTAGAAGTGTCCTGACTAAGTTTTAATCATATGTACAGGTATATTTTTATACATCCAAGGTCATCCACCTTTACCTTAAAATATTAAGAATTAAGATATTATTTCAATACATATATATCTACCATAATAGTGTACTTAAATATCATATAAAAGTGTAATAACAACTTACCAAAGATTTAAATCTGTCATAAAGGTTAAATTATCACTTTTGTGGAAGAATTACAGTATTAAAATTACCTTCACTTTTCATCTACTCATATAAATTTGCACAAATGTGCCAAAATCATTTATAACTACTAAATAAAAAAATAAGTATACATTTTATAAAATATTGTTTTATTTATATTTGCATTTTCATCTAATTGAGACATACATTCATTCGAAGAAGCATTATTTATGACTTCGAATTCGCAAATTAACCCATTAAATTAAGAAACATATCCACTCTACAAATATACACCCCGAGATTATACTTACTAAATAAACCTAAGAGCGCGAAAATGGTTGATATGTAAGTATCAAATTTATATTATCACAGCATACTTTACCCGTAACAATATATATATATATATATATATATATATATATATATATATATATATATATATATACATAGGTAAAATTCCTTTGAGTGCAAAATGCTGAATCAATTTAACTCTAATACGTATATAAATTCACTGCTTTGGGTCAATGTATAATCAAATAAAACGATTTATTGCTATGTAACGTTTCGAAACTGTATTTGTTTCTTCATCAGACCTAATAAAATATTTACAGATTAGCCATACAAAGTAAAATATAAAAATATACTTACATTAGCAATTAAATTGCTAAAAGTGATCTTATAGAATGAAAATACCAATTAGCAATCATATTTTAGTTGTATTTACATTTGACTAAAACAAAACTATTGCGAAAAGTGCGAAACAATTTATAAGAATTAAAAAAAAAAACTAAATTTAACATGAAATGGTTCAAATGTCAGTGCATTAGACAAAGTTAGAATGACAATGCATAACTCCGAAGAAAGACTTGTGAAGCGATAAGGGATACAAAAACCAGATGTAGAAAAAGTATATATAATTAAGTGTGTGTAAGAGTTTGAAATAAAATAAAATGCACATACGGGGATTAGTCACAAAACTAGACCAGAAGGTATTAAACAAACAATTGAAGTGAATTTTAATGTATTTCATGAGACCATGAGATTATTAGTGATTTTTCTGATAGCTAAATTTTCTAAGGTAATTCTTTTGTAATAATTATTTTCGCTGAATAACCAATTTACACTATTAAAATTGACATTGTGTTTGTAAGTACTGATATGAGATCCCAAGGCACATTTTTTGGAGTTTACCTTCGAATCACTGCGATGTCAGGTGCTACGTTCACGCCATTTCTGGGCTGTCTGACCTATATAATATCTGAAGCATTCATTGCATTTGACTACATAAACTATAAGATTTTGTTGAAGCGAAGGTATCGAGCTCTTTAATTTGGATATATCTGGATAAATCTGCTTCCTGAAATAGCAGACGTAAAAACTATTTTGGACTGATAAATACGGACTTAATTTTGTCAATTAACTTGGGCAATGCATCTATAAATCTCTTCTATACATATCCAAAATGAGATCTTAACGTCGACAAACAATTTAATAACATTAAAATAGCTAAATACCACACCTATACTTTGAAGAAATTGTATAGTAAGACCAAGGACATAACACCTTTCTTTTTAAATAGTTATGTTGTCTACAGGTGTTCAGATTGTTATGGCGTTTAAAACCATAAAAAAGAACCTTTTGAGAAATGGTCCACATTAACAGAGACACAAATAACGTTAATTATAGATCTGATACTAACGGACTATAATTTATTATAGTATAATTTATTTCAATATACATACTCGGTTTGGCGGTTAATTGGCCATCTCAATTTTTTTATTAATTGGTCCTCGTATTGTTAAATTTATAGTGTATTGTTTTTGGTTTTGATATTCTTGTGACTTTAGTCTTTTGCTATACATATGTTTCGTTTTATATTTTTTATATTTAAACTTTTACATATACATGTTTTTTAAAGGTTGATGTGACACCTTGTATCTATAGCTACATTAATGTTTAAAATTTAATCAATTTTAATATGTCTGTTTACGTCACTTTCATTTTACAACTCTACATTCTGTGAGTATTTTGCTATTGCTTGATACGCTAATTTATTTAATGTCTTGTTCATTAATCTTGTAGTATCTCCTGAAGAAGAGAGACAGACCTCTTGCCCGTTTTTAATTTAGTATTAACCTATATATGTATAAGTAGATTAAATTAGTCGTCGATTTAAATACTGGTTTACTTTGATATGTATATATTTAAATCAATTTTACATGTTTCGACACAGTGTCTTTTTCAAAGAAATTAAAAATATATTTTTAATTTCTTTGAAAAAGACACTACGTGTCGAAACATGTAACATGTAAGACTCACTGGTCTAAAGTGATACATATCTGTATTTTGGAAGATTTATTAAAATCAAACAAAGATCTTCAAACTCATATTTCTAAATATATAGGTATGAGTATATTTTGACTAGATATAAGAATTTACATGCTATTCTTCTGCTATGAAGGAAAATATAATTAATGTATTTATCACATTGGAAATTAATGTATATTTTTGTAAATTGTGAATAATAAATGTATTAAATTTAACATGCTATCGTATTATTTTTCTCCTTATTACATTGGATGCTAGGCCTAGTTGCAAGGACCCCTTTTGTAAAACAGAAACCCTGAGAACAATTTTAAGAGTCTAAACTACGAATGTGTGTATGACGATTCATTTTTAATAATTGGCGCCCATTTTGAAAATCGAAGTACACAGCAATATGTGTAAAGTTAACATTGCCATTTCTGGTAAAGAAAATTTATGGAAATAGAGTTGAATTAGTTGATGCGGATATCTGATAAGGGTATATATTATATTTCAAAATTATATGAATATATTGAATAAATTTAGTTTAACTATAATAATGAAATAAGCAATTTAAATATCAGTATTAAATAGAATAATGACTGTTTTTTTTTGTTTTTGTTTAATTGTTTGAAAGACTAGCCAGCTTTTATACGAGGTTGCTTCAGAAGGACGCTAAAGCAACACAAGAGCACGTATACTGGACGCAGTAACATGAATAATTGATCAAATAATTTAAAGTTAAAAAAATAAAAATTTAAGATAATTTTATTTGGGGTATAAATATGTAGTGGTTTAAAAGACTAGGTTGCCTCAACAATTTTTCATTGAATCCTAAATAAAAGACCCCAGATAAAACTGTTATAATATTGATATTAATATAAGTATCTGCTATAGAACTGGGTGAAGAGATGATTACATTATATATATATATATATATATATATATATATATATATATATATAATATTTTCGTGACCTTGGTATGATATGGTAAACTTAATAAGTCGGCGATTAAAGGTCTGGTTTATTACTTCAAAGTAATACTGTGGACTTTGAAGTAATAAACCAGACCTTTAATCGCCGACTTATTAAGTTATATATATATATATATATATATATATATATATATATATATATATATATATATATATTATAAGTATATATATATATGAAATCATTGTTTCTCAGGTTCTTCTCCGCGTATGAGATACGTCCTGAAAAGGACTCATTTTCTCGACGTTTCAACGAGATCGCAATCGTTATCTTCTGAAGTTGGTCTTGCGGTGGTCAAAGTTGGCAGTCGACCGCCAAATTCGACCAGCGCTCGTTGAATCGTCGAGAAAAATTAGTCCTCCTCAGGACATATCTCACAGGCGGAGATAAACCAGAGAAACAATGATTTCATCATTCAACCGCTAGAACATCAAGAGTAATATATATATATAGGGAGGTCTTAGAAATGATCCACATTTTCAAAAACAGCAGAACAATAAACGACAGGAACGAAATTGATGGACTGTCTAAACTCTATTACCCACTGATTAAACAATAGATAAAATCAACCCCCCCCCCCCCCGCACACACAAACACAAACCAAAAAAACAAAAAAAACTTTTTATCAGTTCCCATTTGTAAATACTTTTACTACATACCCCTAAACACGGTCCTGATCAATTTGCTAAATTCCAAAAATAGAACAGAAATTAACCTCTCTTAACAAAGCCACAAACACTTACAATATTCCAACCAGCGCGATCGATTCGTTACAAAAAAAGGTCTCGGGCCCCCGATACACATGTTACACAGAATGCGTGATTTTGAAAACCAAAAGAAACGGTGAGTTTTTGTCATTCATTGTTCATGTAATGTAGTTTAACATCGAAAGTTTAACATCTCATTCATTTATACAGATTTAACCACTGTAATTTATCCTTACTCATTATTAACCTAATTTTAAATTTTAACTTTAATTGTTAATTTAATTGGTAATTCAGTCTTTAATCTAACTTTAATTCTAATTGTCAATTTAATTGTTAATTCAGTCTCACAAAAGCAAACACAACCCTCACGTTTTCAGTGTAGTAATTCTTGTTTCTATTTACCTTACTGTATTGTAGTTTAATTCAAATTTTCTATTCATTTATACAGATGTAATCACTTTAATTGTCCTTACTCATTATTAATCTAATTTTAAATTTTAACTTTAATTGTTAATCTAATTGGTAATTCAGTCTTTAATCTAATTTTAATTTTAATTGTTAATTTAATTGTTAATTCAATCTCACAAAAGCAAACACAGTTCTCATGTTCTCATTGTATTAATTCTTGTTTCTAGATACTTGAAAAAGACTGAAAAATAATAAAAGTCGAAACGTCGTAGAATAAAACATCATAATTCAATAAAAGGTCGCTAAACCAATAAAAAGTCTATTATTTTTAATATTAAGACACGGCCAATAAAATAAATAAGAAAAACAAAATTCTTATAGACACTAAATATATATATATATATATATATATATATATATATATGTGTGTATATAGAATATTTAATAACATTAAAATAGCTAAATACAACACTTTGAAGAAGTTGTATAGTAAGATCAAAGACATAACATCTTTCTTTTTAAACAGTCCTGTTGTCTACAGGTTAGCATGTTCGGATTGTGGTGGTGTCAAACATCACAATGGCCAAAACAGCGCATCGCGCAGCATAAAAGTGATGTCCGTATTGGAAAGAGATCTTGTGCATTGGTGAACCATGCACTTGATCGTGACCATACATTCAATTTTGTTGCCGTTAAGATCTTAGACGTTGAAAAGAACCTTTTTAGAAATGATCCACTTTAACAGAGACACAAATAACGTGAATTATAGATCTGATACTAATGGCCTAAGTATAATTTATTTTAATATACTCGGTTTGACAGTTAGTTGACCATCTAAAAATTGTTTTGTTATTTGGTCCTTATATTGTTTAAATAAATTTGTATAAATTTATAATGCATTGTTTTGTGATATTCTTGTGACTTTAGTTTTTTGCAATATGTTTCGTTTTATATATTTTTTATTTTTCATATTTTAACTTTTACATATACATGTTTTTTAAAGATTTTAAAGCCTTGTATCTATAGTTACTTTAATATTTTATACCTAATCAATTTTATTGCCCTTGTACGTCACTTTTATTTTTTTTAATTTGAACTCTACATTTTGTAAGTATTTTACTACTGCTTTATACTCTTATTTATTTAATGTTATTTCTCATTAATCTTGTAGTATCTTCGGAAGAAGCAACAAAGTTGTTGTGAAATATAGGGATAATTAATAAATAAGTTTTTAATTGACAGACCGCTTGCCCGCTTTTAATTTATTTTATTCAATATATTACGTTCGAAATTTTCTATTAAATTATATATATATATATATATATATATATATATATATATATATATATATATATATATAGATAATTATTTCGTGACCTTTGTATGTTATGGTTGGTAAATTCAATTTGTTGACGATTTAAGGTCTGGTTTTACTTCAAAATGTATATATTTAAAACAATCCTACATGTTTCGGAAAATGATGCCTTTTTCAGGGAATATAAAATATAAATGACAGTATATTAATGTCCTACTCATACATTTGTAGTTGCTATGGATAAAATTATTCATAGATACATTCCAATTTAATAATAATAAATCATGCCTTAGAATTCTAAAATAGATAGACAACAAAAACAGGGAAACGCAACACATGAGTTATTATTATGTATGCGCCCGTGGAGCGACTTAAGATGTTAAGCTGTCGGCATTCGCCTTAAACGATAAGGAAAACCACGAAAAGCTATTCGGACAGCCAGACAGGGATCAAAACACGGAACTGTCAGCATGATAAGCAAATGTATAAATATTTAAATAACATAAGATATATAGTTATATAACAGCAACATATATTATGATGGTAAATTGCAGATCGTTACATAATTAAGTTATAGTATATACTGCTTAAATTTTCTATATGACTTCTGTTGTTAATTGAAAAAAAATTCAATTAACATACAATTATATATCTTATGTTATTTAAATATGTATACATTTGCTTATCATGCTGACAGTTCCGTGTTTTGATCCCTGTCTGGCTGTCCGAGTAGGTTTTCGTGGTTTTCCTTCTCGTTTAAGGCGAATGCCGACAGCTTAATATCTTAAGTCGGTCCACGGGCGTATACATAATAATTACTCATGTCTTGCGTTTCCCTGTGTTTGTTGTCTATCTATTTTAGAATACTAAGACATGATTTATTATTATTACATTGGAATGTATCTTTGAATAATTTTATCCATAGCAACTACAAATGTATAAGTATGACATTAATATACTGTCATTTATATTTTATATTCCTTGAAAAAGGCATCATTTGCCGAAACATGTAGGATTGTTTTAAATATATACATTTTGAAGTAAAACCAGACCTTAAATCGTCAACAAATTGAATTTACTATATATATATATATATGTACTTCCGTTAACTTCCGAAATGGCAGGTTGTAATATTACATCATGAGTGAATTGATTCACCACACGTTGCTCATGATTGTTTTTAGATGTGTTGTTATATTATAAATTATAATAGTTTTTTTTTTTTTTTTTAGAGTTTTAAATTAATTATGACGTTTGTTTGTGTTACGTGGGACAATTGACAAATTTATCGACCTATCATGTTTTGTAATATATAATTTTCGCATAATAAGTGTTCACATTTGTAAGTAGAATTTTTCTTATGATTGTTTGACTAAATATCTAAGTTATGTACATTTTTTTCTTATTAAAGTGACCCCCGAAGAAGCTCTAAACCTAAGAGCGAAATATAGGGTAAAAAAATAAAGAACATTAACTAATTAATGGTTTTTTATTGCCGGATTCCCCAACAACAATTGTTTTTCATACTTGTTTTAACGGCAAAGACTCTTTGTCTACATATATATGTATATGTATATATATATATATATATACGTATATATATATATATATATATATATATATATATATTGATACCTTGTGGTAGCTTATCTTCCCACGGAAACCGTCACCAAGCATGTGAGATATTTTTAATAAGGGCCAGGCAGCTCAAAACACGGGTTCGTCCGCTGATAGTCGCCAATGCAAAATTAGTATCCGCTGTGTATCCATTTGTACGTATACAGATATGTTCTAAGACAGGGATGCACAGACTTATAGGGAACACACTCGGGAAAATTATAAACCAAGGACGGGCCACTACAAAGAATACTTATTAACACAAATATTTTTATTTTTAAATAGTATGAATTACTACAAATGATAAAAATAAAAGAACATTCGAAAATGTTTGTTGTAATTATGTAATCGTAATGTAATCTAATCATTACAATGTGCTATTTCATGTTTTATTATTTTGATGCATGACATTGCATTGACCTAACAATTTTGTTTATGTTTGGCTCCACATTACTTGTCGCCACACGTAAAATTGCTTCCAGATTTTCATTTGCCAGACGATTTCGAGTTTTTGTTTTGTTAAGTTTCATCACTGAAAACGTTTGCTCACAAATATACGTCGATCCGAATAAACTTGGGCATTTCAATGCCTTTATTCGCAACTCTTTATAAGCGGTTTTGTCAACGCAACCGTAAAAGTTGAGTAAATTACCTTCATTAAACTTGTTTCGTAAATTATCATCATTTTGCATGTCTATCAATTCCAGCTGTATTAATTGCGGTGCATTTTCGGGTGAAATGTTGAAAGGATTGCTGAAAATGTCTAATAGATGTTTAACTTTTTTGAAGTCTAGAAAACGATCATGAAAAGCTTGTATTAAAATATCAATTTTTTCAATATAAGCGAAATTGACATCAGTTTTATTGAATTTTTCCATATTTTTTTTGTAGTTCGGAAAATGGCTGTAATTGGCTGAATTGATTTGTGTCCTGAAAAAACTCAATTTGCATTGAAAGGACGAAACATGAGAGTATAACTGCGAAATCAATTGATCTTTGCCTTGGAGTCGCGTATTTAAGACATTCAAGTGATTTGTGATGTCTACAAGAAACGCTAAATCACACAGCCAATCAGGGTTGTCGAGTTCGGAGACGTCCTTTTCCTTTCCGATAGAAATATTTTGATTTCTTCAATCAAGTTAAGAAACCTCTCTAGTGACAACCCACGACTAAACACCTTACTTCAGTGTAAAACAGGAGATCACCATATTCGCTTTCAATATCCTCGAGAAATTGTGTGAATTGTCGGTGATTGAGACCTCGTGATTTTAAGGATCTTACTAACAATTATAAAAGTTAGAATAAAATAAAAAGTTAAGAAATATTGATAAGAATGGATTTTTGCCTACTTTTGCAGTTTTTCGAACAATTTTTAAAATTCGTTGGCGGCCGCATAAATATCGACAGTGGGCCGCATGCGGCCCGCGGGCCGCAGTATGTGCATCGCTGTTCTAAGATATATGTATTATCATACTTATACACTTGGTATTAGTAAATATCGATTTATTATATTTTACATGGTTTATCTGTCTTCTTTGTTTATATATAAAATAAGAGATGCAGCATAAATATTGTATTATAAATAAATAATAATGTGCAACATAAAATAGAAATGCTAACTACTAAAATGAAAATAAAACCTGGTTGGTTATTTTATTTATTGTGAAAACATGTAATTTACTTCTTTGGTACTTATGAACGTCTCATTAAAATATGATTAAATAAACATAACTCTATGTTAAGATCTGTTATTTTGTTTCAAAACAAATTGTTGTAACGCTATCTATGATATTTCATCAACATACATTTGTTATCTGATTTCTTATAAGCTACTGAAAAGAAATATCATATTTAATTTATAACTTATCAATTCTTTTCACTTTCAGATCAGTGCGGAAAGTGCAAGGCGGCAACAAGAAGACTCAATCTAAAGAAGTATTGCAAAAGAGATTACGGTAAGGAAATTCATTGTCATAATTAACGACTTTTAATCGTTAGATTATTAATCTTACCTTAGCTATTTAGGTCTTCTGCGTAAAAAAAATATTCATGTAGATAAAGCCGAAAGTCTGTTGGACATAAAGTACGTAGGATTTGTCTGAAACATTTTTTTCAATTCATGATAAATGGCGCCATAATCAATGAAATTTTTTTTCAATTTCTCGCACTGAGAACCTATGCATACGATTTTGCAATTCGTTTACAATAAAAAGAAAACCACGAAAAATGACTTGTCAAAGAAGTACTATTATCAAAACCCAGGCACGGGCGTCCTTCTTCACATACTTGGTCAACGCGATTTCCTTCGCTCATAACTTATCGGGGAGCTGTCAAATAATTAATAATTTAATACTATTTCTGATGTTGAAAATAATTTTTATAAAAATCTTTTCGTATGTACAATGTATGTATTTAACATTTGCTATTTTTTCCATTCGTATTTTTTATAATTCCAAAAACACAAAACAAACGTACAAATGAAAGAAATAACTTTAAGAAACATCTTATTTTACTCAGTTTGAAGAATATTTCGAAAAGTAAAAGACTTGTGTCTGTTACGCTGTTAATAGTACCTACTACAGAACGGAGTATTTAATTGTACAAGGGAAAATTGAAAAAGTTCTGGTGTATGGAGAAGCTGGCAGAAATCTTAATAATGCTGTTAATCTCTACGCTCAGCGTTTTTCGGATAAGATTCGGTCACGTGCTTCATTTTACCGTACTATCAAACAAATCACTACTGATGGAAGTGTGTCTGAAAAAAAGGACTCGTCGAGCAACACTCACTGGAGAAAATAATGAACACGCTCTATTAGCTGCAGTGGCTGTTAATCCTTATGTTAGCACAAGAGAAATAGCTCGCGATTCTGAATTGTTCCACACCAGTGATTGGAAAAATTTAAAACGTCATAAATATCATCCATATTATGTGTCTTTACATCAAGATATTCATTACGTTGATTTGCAAAATTGTTAGTGGACACGTGAACAATTACAACAAAACCCCGATTTTTTTCATTACGTATTGTTTCACAAACCACAGAACCGTTAATCGACGCAATACACATTACTGGAGTGTTGAAAATCTGCACTTGCTGCTAAGTTTAACACCCTTGGACTGTCAACGTGTGGTGTGGAATAATTAGGAACAAAACCTCCGGCCCCAACATTATTGAAGACCACTTGAATGGTGAAATTTACCAAGACAATTTGGAAAATGAACTGCCAGCACTACTTGAAGACGTTAGCTTATAAGTGCGACAAAACATGTCGTTTCAACATTATGGTTGTCCAGCTATAGCACGTGAAGTACTTGATCGGAATTTCAATAGTCGCTGGATCAGTGGAACTGGTTCAATAAATTGGCCTGCTAGATCGCCAGATCTTACTTAGCCAGATTTCTTTTTATGGGGTTATCTCGAGTGCAAAGTATACCATCAAGCACCAAGAACACGTGAAAATATGATTGAACGAATCAGAAATGCTTGTGCCGAAATTCAAGAAGATAAAGTTCTCAGTTGTCTAAACTCGTTCGAAATGCGGATCAATAAGTACATTGATAATTTTGAGCACATACTTTAACTGAAAGATGATAAAGCGAGGGGAAATCTGTCACTCTAAGTCAGACGCGAAAGGACTTACATAAATGAAGCACCCCGATAAGTGAGAAGCGAGGAAACTCAGGTTAATCAAGCACCACAAGGTGGTACTACGTACATATCGTTTCTTTTGAGTTGTTGAATAAAGTTTTTCTAATTTATATTATTTACGAATAAAATGTATTATTGCACACGTATTGCAGAATCGTATGCATAGGTTCTCAGTGCGAGAAATAAAAAAAATTGAATTTCGTCGATTACAGCACCATCTATCAGGAATTTAAAAAAATGTTTCAGACAAATGCAACGTACTTTTTCTAGTAGAATTCGAATCTGTAATAAAATATACGGGTTCATATTTAGGTTTTCAAAATAACTCCCGCCCCACAAACATGGAGGGAGAAAGAGGGAAATTTGTGTTTTTTTTTAAATCCTTTTAAACATGTTTAATAGGAATCCACTTTTTATGATTTACAATAGTTTCTTTAAATATAACTGAGATATGCATTTAATTAGTATATTCATTCAACGAAATTGCTTTGGAATTTATTAATTGCTAATGTAAGTATAGCAAGCGCCAATTAAGTTGGCGCTAGGAGGGGGTGCGCAGAAGCCGTTTTTAAAAAAGTTCACCCCCACTACTCAAGTAATTGTCAGAATACATTTGTCATTGACGTTTGACGGAACATAATGTCTTTGCTAGGGGATCAAAAAGTGATACACGCTCAGAGGTTAGAATTATCTGACATTTGATGTAAAACCAAATACAACTCTCCCCACTACTTTTAGTCCTGCGCAAACTTACCACTCCTCGCGCCAACTTAATTGGCGTTTGCTATACATTCCAATATTTTTCTGTGTATGGCTAATTTGTAAATGTTTTATCAAGTCTGATGAAAAAGCAAATAACTTTTAATTGTAAAATCGCCTTTGAACAGGATTCGAACCCAAGTCCATTAATTGCCGGACCACCGCTCTACCACTTAGGCTATCAAGGTCTATGGATCTGAATACATGTGGGAAGCCCTAGTCACTTTATATCGCTTTCAAGCAATTAATTTGGAACAAAATGCCGACAACAGGCGATATATTAACATCTGCTTCCCTAAAGTGATTTGGGCTCCACAGATGTATTCATATCCACAGTCCTTGATAGCACAAGTGGTAGAGCGGTGGTCCGGCAAACCATGGACATGGGTTCGAATCCTGCTTGAGGGCAAATTTTTTCAATTAAGCATTCGGATAATTAGCATCATAAAATGTAGAAAACAATATTTACATTCACATTACTTCGCGAAAAAGCAATTAATTTGCAACAAAATGCCGACTACAGGCGATATAAAGTGATTAGGGCTCCTATATGTATTCAGATCCACAATCTTTGATGGCTTAAGTGGTATAGCGGTGTTCCGGCAAACCATGGACGCTGTTTCGAAACCTGCTTAAGGGCGAATTTTTTTCAATTAAAAATCGAATAATTAGCGTCATAAAATATAGAAAACAATACACACACACACACAAACGCACGCACGCACCCGCACGCACGCACTCACCCGCACGCACACAGGCACGCACACACGAACGCACCCACACACACACGCACGCACGCACACACACACACGCGCACGCATGCACGCACACACAAACACACAAACGCACGCACGCACGCACGCACGCACCCGCACGCACGCACTCAACCGCACGCACGCAGACACGCACACACGCACGCACCCACACACACGCACGCACGCATGCACGCACGCACACACACACACACACACCCACGCATGCACGCACGCACACCCACAAACGCACGCACTTACCCGCACGCACGCAGGCACGCACACACGAACGCACCCACACACACACGCACTCACACACACACACACACACGCACGCATGCACGCACGCACACACACACACACACACACACACACGCGCGCGCGCGCGCGCACCCGCACACGACCACGCACACGCAAGAGACTAAACAATGATCAAAAGCAAAATTAGGTAAAAAATCTTAGGAAATGACGAAGAAAATCGAAAACTTTTTTGCGGAACACTGAAGCAATTGATAAAGAAAAAGAGATGATGAATATAAAAGATAAACAAGGAATTATAATATGAAAGAAAAGCAAAGTAATGGAAATATGAAAACAGTATTTTCAGAAATTAATTGACACGCGAGTAATAAAAGTACATGAAGGACTGGCAGTATCAAAATGACGCATGGTAATGACCAAATGTATAGGAAAAGAGGAAACGAAACCACTAACGGAAATAATAAATGACAACAATAATAAAAAGTAAAAAAAAGAATGGAATTCAGGTATTATACTTTCATTATGTAAAAAATATGACAAAAAAACTGCAATAGCTGCTGTAGGTTAACTTATAGTTAATATTTGGATACTTATAAGTGTCCCAATACTAACTAGAGTAATAGAAAAGACATAAGAAATACGAGGTAGACGCCATAAATTGTCGGCCTTAGAACAATACAACAATTTTTATTTTTCAATGTAATCTCCCCTAACGACGATACATTTATTACAACAACGAATTAATAATTCTATACTCTTGAAAAAATAGTCTAAAGTTTTTCCGCCAAAATATTGTATTACAGCTGCTTGCAATTCACTATCGTCCTTAAAACGACGTCCCAAAGGTATTTCCTTAAATTAGAAAATAAATAAAAATCACTGGGAGCCATGTCCGCACTATACGGTGAATGTTCCAATTCTTGAAAGCCGCATTCGTGAATGGCAGCTTGTGAAATGGCGGCAGTATGGACGGGTGCATTGTCGTTCTTCGTTGATTGAACAACTTTCGCCTTTCTGGGACAAGGTTCATCGGGTCGTCGCCATTTCATTGATTCTTTTTTTGATAGAGGATCGTAAAACAGTAGCATTGTTTCATATCCCGTGACAATGGACTCTTAAATCGGTTTTGGATTGTCCCCACACATGTTTAAGAACGTTCGCGCACATTTGACCCGACGTTGACGTTGGAGAGGCGGTACCCATCTAATTTTATTCATACCCAAATGGTCATGGAGAATTCGGCGAATACTTGTTTCGGAAATGTTTGGCATCTCTGCTAATTCCTTCATTTTCAAACGGCGATCTTCTAGTACTAAATCCTCAATAATTGAAATTTGTTCAGGCGTTATCACTTCAATTGGGCGACTAGACCGCTCAGCATCTTCCAAGGATTCTTGCCCCAAACGGAAACATTTTGACCACTTTTTTTTACAGTGGAATACGAAGGAAATAAATCACCGTAAACGGCGTCTAAACGTTGTTTGATTTCATTAGGCGTGTGCCCTTCTTTTGTTAAAAATTTTATGACCGCACGATACACAATTTCGTCACAGCGAATATTTTCATGCGCTAGTCACGTTATCTGGCCAGCTACTAAAAACTACTACTCGTAGAACCGTCATATGTAGCACATGTAGCACATGTAGCACATGTAGCTATGGCGTAAAGGGCTTTGAGCACGTTTGAACTTGCATAAGCCTATGAGGCCGAGAATTTATGGCGCTAACGTCGTAAGATCAAGGAGAGCCAATATGATATTTGGAATGTCAGAAGCACTCAAGATTTTTTTTCTAGAACAAGCAAATAAGAAAATGTTGATTAAAAAGAAGGAAAAACATTTAACAGGATTCGAAGGGAAAACATGGAGGATACTAGAGAAATTAGGGATAAATATAAGTTCAGTAGAAGTAGTAAAAGCCATGTATAATTACAACACAGAAAGATCAAGTAATGAAGAATCGAAGGAATTCGTAACAAAGATAAATGTCAAATAATTTTTGTTTTATGTTCGTACTAGATGAAACTATAGAAAAGGCAATCAAAAGGATGAAAAAGCTAACATCATGGCATTAAAAATAGAAAAAGCACATCTGGCAGAATTGATGCTGACGAGCAAAATTTATGATATAATATAGATGTGTTCGACGAAGAAATAATAAAGATTAATATGAAAATTAATATTGGCAAAACAAAGTATGAAATGCAAAGAAAAATAAAGAAATAACAAATTAAACACGTAGAGAACTTCAAATGACCGAGATCAATAATAAATAGGAATGCAAAGATAAATATCGATAAAAATTAACGGAAAAATATTTAGTATGTTGAAAATCCTGAAGCATGCTAACAATCTTAACCGTGATGGTTGACATCCTCTTCACAATGCCATCCTTCAATAAAAACTATTTCACGGTAAACATAAAGTTCCAATGAACCGGAACAGCGCCTATATAAGTCTGCTCCTATTTAACAGACCTTCAATTTCAACAATAGTTGCCTGAAGATAACTCTTGCAAGCATGGAAAAAACGGCAATAAAAGAAGAGGAAATAGTAGAAACGTTGCCAGCATCAGAATCGAGAAAAATAATCCCTTACATTATATGTAAATATAACTAAAAATATCCTCAACTGCGGCCTATTTAGTTAATGTAATTTATAGTCCTTAAAGAGATTTCGAATCCACGGTCCCCGTAGTAATCTCACAAAAGCGAAATATCACAACGAAACCTACTTTTCCAGACATTAATTTAAAAATATTAAATATTAAAAACTGCACAAACGTTGTTATAATTCAAAATTATAGCGTACATACTAGATTCCACATATTGTATACTCGCATACAAGTTTGCAGTGCTTACATAGTTTCTGGTGCTTTATATTTATGAATATGATTATATAAGCCAGTGTATCTAAATTAATACCCCGGTACCAGTAGATATTTAACAACCGCCTTCTTATAAATTTTACGATCATTCAGACTGAAAGGAACTGATGAACATATATTAATTTATACTTTATAAGTCGTGATTGCCAGTCGATTTAAATAGATAAGAAGAACTTGGTTAATAGCTTGGCATTATGTACGTACATACGTGGACCACACAAACACAGCAAATCGGTTCTAAAATAGTTTCAATTATGTTTCAATTGAATGTAACGGAAAATTTGCTGAACGTATAAGTAATTTATGCAAATTGTTTATTTTTTTCATATTTCTTTTCGGCGAGTGATTGTATAGACAGTAAGAGTTAATTGGTTTCAAAGTATCAAAGTGTTAATATGTAATTGGATAAATAGCAAACCATCAGAAAAACAGCTCCAGTCATGACATTGTTTTGCAATATAATTAGCAATACCACTAGCAAGATATAGTGCCGACCTCATAATAATAAGTTGCTCCCTGTGCCACAAATTAGTAGACACAAAGTATCCAAAATTAATCATCGTCATTATTATAACAATCGAATACGCATGTCATGTATCAAATATTCTTAATATTAGAATCCAAACGAGTGCATATATTCGATCAGGACTTTTTTTTTATAACACATTTAATAAACATGTTCTCAGTATAGGTAAAGGAGCAGAAACTGAAAACGGGCGAGGATTCGAAACATAAAGCAAACGATCACGATTTCTACCACCTTCAAAAATAAATATGAGGTTTATAGAAACTGAAACCCCGTAGACTATCACGGTCTGTTTCGCTAATAATATGTACAATCTTCCTCCGAATTTAGTCATGGGATAATTGTAACAATTTTGCTGACAGTCACTGCTTAAAATACATCATGGAGAATATTGGAAATTTTTAACTTTATTTGCCCTTTGAGAAACTGGCTTCTCTTCAGTCGCAACAAATTAAACTCAAACAATTATAAAAGGAAAACCTGCACAATAATTATTCAAAAATTAACAAAAATCAATAGCGAGTACGCTAGAACATTTTATAACATGGAGAAGCGGTCAACAAGAATTCATTCACCAGAAAGCCTATGACTACTCTACCAGGATTGTACGTATTCTACCCTTTAGGGATACGGCTTCATAAACATTAATTTTGCAATATTCATAATTTGACATGTTAGGGTTTGTTACATAATAAAGTCAATTCCCTCCTAACTTGTTTTTTTTTAGTATTATTCTTTCTTGTGCTAATATACGTATATGTATATTTTTGTGTCTTGATTTTTCGATCTCGTAAGTTCAACCACATATAATATTATGCCTTTTTCATAGAATTTAATAATTTAAAATTCTTTGAAAAAGACAATAATTGCCGAAGCATTCATTCACGTTCAATTATTATGAACATGTTACATATATACGATTCTGACATGATTTCGTTCCTTAGTGTCATACATATACAAAAACGTTAAAATGATATTACAGAAAATTTAAATGCAAAATATCCCGAAAATGAATAAAATTCCTACTTACTTACTTAATCCTGGAAACTTCTGCAGCATTCGATTTTGAGTTGGTAATACACGAAAAGAAAGTGCCACTAGACTGACAAATAGGCATCATAATACCGATATATAAAAAAAGAGATAGTATGGATTGCTCGAACTTTAGAGGAATAACTCTAGGTAGTACGATCGGATATATTTATGCTAGAATATTAGAAAAAATACTAAGACACAAATTAGATAACATCCTATAAGAGTCGCTTTAGAAAAGAAAGGACTAATGACCAGATATTTGTTCTAAGACACTTTTTATTTTATTTGGAAAACAATCACCAACTATAGGTTATATTTGTAAAAAAACGGGAATTTTCATTATGTGCTGGCTATGATAAAATCCCTAAAAAAACACAAGAATTGCAACTAGCTTGCAATAAAAATAGAACATGTTCTATTACGTGCAATGCAATAAAAACTGAAACAGTTTACCGAAAATGGTTGGATTGCGCATGCGTGCAATAAAAGTTGCTGCAAGAAAAATTGCATGCAACGAAAATTGCAAACCGTAAATCTGCCTTAACAGCTTTGGAATTGCCAGATAACTTAAGTGTTTCCATGAGTAGTAAGGCAAATAATAGCCCGTCCGACTGTACCTCTTTACGGATACGCGTTACCTTCCACCTTAGTTAGTCACTACTAACCGTGAGCCCCTCAGGAGATAATAATGGTAACAAAATATATTGTATACAAAATTAGGACCTAGAGGTTAACTCAAAGTATAGGGTTAATTAAGAATTTACTATCATATCTATGAATGTAGAAGGACATAATCATTTGCATCAATAAGGCTAGACGAATGAGAAAGAAAAATGCAAGTAATTTTTTATATACTTCCAAAAGAATTTTTAGTTTCCTTCCGAAATTGGTGGAGACTGTGGCTTGAAATCTGAAACAGAAATAAGAAAAACAGCCTAACCACAATATATATCAATAAATACTATATACGTATTTCGGTAACTAAGTTGCCATCTTCAGTAGAATAACCTTAAAACAAAAAAATGTTAAACGTAGCGTTTTGGCTAAGGTAAACCTTAGAAGATATGCTCTTCACCAAATCGCCAGTGGGATAACACTAGTGTTATCAGTGTTATCTCACTGGCGATTTGGTGAAGAGAATATCTTCTAAAGTTTGCCTTAGCCAAAAACATTTTAACATTTTTTCAGTTTTAAGGTTATTCTACTGAAGATGGCAACTTAGTTGCCGAAATACGTATATAGTATTTTTAGTGTTTTTCTTATTTCTGTTTTAGTTTTCTTATTTAGTGATATGGGAAAATATGTACGTTCGACGGTTGCTACGAACGTTTTTAGAAAAAGTATGAGATACTCGTACATACATTAATCGGTATAAATGACTTTATTGTTTTTCGAAGTAGATCAAAGATCTATCAAACGAATTCTGGAAACATGCATTTAGATTTTTACAAACTGGAAGAAATAGAAATCACCAGGTGATAAACACATGGTTTGATCTTATTTCGGAACAGTAAAAAAGCTGATTGATGTTTTGTTTAGGGGCTCGTAGGAATAAATTCAAGTTTCGTCACTAGTGGCGACATTATAAACAAAATTTGAAGTATTTAGATTGAATTTATTAAACATAAGCTTGAATTTGTTAAACTTGAGTTTTTTTGAATTTCGATAAAATTCTGCGAAATCCCACGAGCACAAATTTAAATATTCATATAAGATCTCATGTATTTATTTCGTGTCAAGGCCGGTCTAATCTGTATAATTTCTCTTACGGCATCGACGTTTGTGGCAACTACAGAGGTTGATAGAATATGTTCACAAAATTCATCATTAAGATTTTTACGTCCACGTTTGAAATCTGCCAACTAGTTGCAAATAGTACCAATTGATTATGCTTTATATCCAATAGCCAAATCTGTACATTGTTATTGGATTAATCTTCACAGGAAAGCGTTCAAAATTGTTGTACGAAATTGTTTATGAAAAAATTCCATTTCTTTTACAAAAGTTTTTAAAGTGAAGCACAAGTGCAACTTGTTTGCTTTTTTTTTTAATAGTGATAATCTACAAAATATCAAATTCTACAAAAATTTTAGTTTACGCCACCTAATACTTGGCTACTGACAGTAAA
This sequence comes from Melolontha melolontha, assembly GCA_935421215.2. Lineage (NCBI taxonomy): Eukaryota > Metazoa > Arthropoda > Insecta > Coleoptera > Scarabaeidae > Melolontha > Melolontha melolontha. Next base: position 138,690,032 of record OW285235.1, read on the forward strand.
AACTCTCGCAGTAACCCATGTGGATATTCTGGTTACCTAAAAATACTTTGAAAAAGATTTTTTATTTTTTATTAGACCTGTTTCTATTGCCCCTATTTTGCAAAATTTTCCAAATGTCCTCTCTTTTTACTCTATTGAAAGCTTTCTCCATGTCTATGAAACAGGCATAATAGTAATTATATTGTCTTCCCTAATATTTGAAGAAAACATGGCGAGTTTTTTAAAAGAGTAATATTAAATGATGAACCTTGGTGTTGGTTAAGAAAATATTAATTTTTTTAAATGCGTTTTTGTCCATTCTTTAGAAAATTTCGAATTATTTTAGATCGTTGATATCCAAAAATTCTTCTGTTAAATTTACATTTCTTTTTTTTTTTCTATTTAACTCACAATCTTCGTTACCGAATGTTTGCGTTTTCTACTAATAATGCAGAAGACGCAATAATTAGTGGCAAACTAGCAGCTTTAATTTTAATTTTATCTTGATTTTTATCCATAACTGTTGCTTTCTACTTTTATAGATTAACCTTATATGTACAGTACAGATTATGTGTGTTAATTTTTTGTGATAAATATTTGTGTTGGTGAACCTGATTGATAAAAATAATTTCACGGACTTGCACACAAAATTTCAAAATGTAAAGCTACGGCTTAGCGTGCAAGAAAAATTGCCTGCAATAAAAATTGCATGCAATGAAAATTGCAAACTGTAAAGTGGCCTTTAGGTTTAATTAAACGAATGAGACTTGAGAATGTACTCTAATGGAACATGAAGACCAAAATAGATCTGAAAATATCGCAGTGGAATAGGTTCTCTGGCCCCCGAAAGTAATCTATTCTACTCTGCCAATATTATACTTTGTTAATATTATGCGCAAAAGTTGAACTTTGTCCAATACTTTAATTTTTGGTTAATGTAAGTAAGTAAGTATAATGTAAATATATTCTTCGTTTTAATCAAATTTACCGGACTTTAATTAATCTCGTTTAAAAAATCGGAACTAGGCTAAAATTCGAGGAAGGTCTGAACCGCCAATAATCTTAATCATTATACGTAACATACTCTTTAGGAAACAACTTGTATCAACAAATAAAATTATGAAGTTTGTTTATAACTTTCTATTTGTATTTTATAGCAGACTTTCTAATATTTTACATTCTATTACACAATCTCTAAATATGCTACTGTATGACAATGAGGATTAGGTCAATGGCGAACTAAGTAAAGCATTAGAGCTGCTAAATAAAATCAATCACATTCGGTTTAATTATTTCATTGCACAAATTCTATTTTTTTTCACTTTTCTCTATCTAAAAGCCACTATATATATTCTCTATTCTCTTGATTTTTTAGTCCTACAATATCTTATTCTAAAACACACGATATTTCGTCTACATTTCCTGAATTTTCTTCTTTTTTTTTTAAACTTGTTTAACAACAAATGTTTATTCAAATCAAATTTCTAGTGGTACATGCTCTAGACGAGTTCCACAATTTTGTATGATTCTTGTTTTCCGTACACTAATTCATATTGAGTCGTACTATGTTGTTTTCAAAGGGTAATTTAAAATTGATTTGATAATAAGAATAAACTATTTAAAAAAAATACTCTAAGTTTATGTACATACTATTTCATATAGAATAAATCTTTTCAGCAGTTTTTACACTTTTAATTTTTCTAAATTTTATGTTAAATGTTGGATTCTTCTATTAAGTTAAATTGTTTGTTTATCTAGTAAAATACATTTATAATTACATACATAATACATTAAATCATAAAATAAATAGTAAATTAGTGGTGTTAGCGAATTGATCCGTATCTACATAGTAAATATAAATCTAAAATCTGTGTAAAAAAAAAATAATTTTAAAAAACGAATAAAATATTTTTTGAAAATATTCATTCTAAATTATACTATTCCTCTAGTGATAATAAAAATCTCTCTGCTGTTACAAATTCTCAATTGTAACTGTTATTTGTGACGTTTTTTACTAGCCTTTACCATTGTCTAATTTATCACTCGTTCCTGTGTGTGTAATTTGTCCGAGTGGAATAAAATATTAATGTAATTCCTTATGGTTTAACATGTTTTTTCTTCTAAAATTAATTATAACTATTCAACACATGCGTGTCATAAAAACGTTAATCCCTTTACGAAAACATGTAGGTACACATGTTTTAATTAGTAAAATGTTTCAGACCGCATACCTAATTTCATAGGTAAGACTAATTACTAATGTTGTTAAAGGTACACAGCTGAGCCCTTATAACTAGCCGTAATTGAAAACGCCTATTGATACCTTCACCTATGTCAAACCAATTGTTTAAAAACTTTATAGTATGTCAATTTAGATAATTTGCTATTTTCCTGATTCTTTTCGTTCAGGTTTTATTATTGTATTATTTTCGCAATCGTATACACGATTAAAATATACACAATACCGCTTAAACTTATTTGAAGAAATCTTAATAAAACCAATGCAAAAAGGATAAACGCCAAATTGTCCTCGATATAAACAGGCTTATGAAGATTTCCTCTGATAAAATAAACCGTTCTAATAAAGAAAATATAATTATTAAAATTCGAAATAAGCAACTAATCAATTTAAATTGTCGCAACAATTATCGCAATATTGTGTACCCAACTTAAAAGTGAACAAAATAATTTAAAATGTACTGAGTGGAAAAAGGTCACTTATTCGTATACAAAAACGAGTAAATTTTATATCATGTAATATTATTAAAAAATCGGGTGTGGAGAGCATAATACGAGTACATATTTGTGGCTAAAAGTATCATCAAGATATGTAAACATGTGTTTCGTCCCACTATTTGCTATGGAAACCACTTGCAAGTCTTACACTTGGCATGGAGATGGCGCTGGCTGACTTGGTATTTGTGATATTGACATTAGTCGATGGGCGCCGCTGAACTTTTTTCCATGCTGTCTTTTATGCCTTAACAATATGCAATGGAGTAGTCGAATTTTGTCTCCGACATCATGCATTGATGAGTCCAATAGTAGGACGAAATCTGTGTCTGCGTGTCTGAATGACGATTGTCACACAAATATGTATTTATATTGTGTTCTCTATATCTTTTTTTAAAAATACTGTTTGATACTTTCAAAAACATGTATGTTTGTAAATTTGTCTCTTATTTTTTTTTTTTGTTAATGAATAACTGTTAATGGCTGCGTTCAGCATATGCAGCTGATGAGCTGCTAAGGCAGCAGTGTCGTTTATAACAGATAGACTTAGATGCAGCTTGTGGTCAGCAGCTGAGGGAATTCCCAACCGTAAATTAAATACGCTCACTGAACTATGCGCTCCAAACATGTTTTCTGCAAATCAAAGAGAATCGATTTAATATGAAAGCGCCTGATAGAAGTCGAAGAACAAAAAGTTTAAGTTTATCTCTTAAACTTTTTTGACCATTCGTAAAGGTATAGAAGAATAATAATAAATAATGATAATATAGAATAATAATAATAATAAAGAAGGATAATCAATAATAATTTCATCCAATACAAAGAGAGAAATTGCAACCACTTTCGGTTATATCAGAAGTCATAGCTAACTCTGATGTTTTAAATGGAATATTATACCTTTTATTGCTTTTTTAGATTCCTTGTAAAGTACTATAACACTTTATATTAAGATTTATTTTGTAAAAAAAACGTTTTTGAATTATTTTGATTTTTGTGAATTTTTTTGCTTTTCATTGTACTATTTAAAACCATATATCTCAGGCGTATTTGATGTAAACTACGTCATATTCCCACTGGAGACAGTGAAAGGTATAAGTTTCCGAGTAATGTCTAAACATTTAAGAAACCTCTTACAGGGTGTTCGAAATTTATTGATTATTTAAGTAATCTTTAATTAAAGAAAAATCGATTTTTTTTTAATGGAACACCTTATAGATGAGCACGGCATAGTAAGTAGGTAAACATTTTGCATCGTACAGGTATAGGATTCCCTATGTCTATCTCTCATAGTTTTAGAGTTATTAATGATTATTTTCTAAATTGAGCATTATTAAGAAAAATCGTTGTAGTAAGCATTGAAAAGTAAATCTGATCTGTCAAAATTGTCACAAAGTGTATTTTGTGTCTAACTTGTTTTATGCCTGTTCAAAAATATCCAAGACGAATTAAATATTTATTCTAATAGAGATATTTTGAATTTACTTTTTAATGAAAGATATCCACAATTTACCAGCAATTAATAAAACTAAATTCAAAATTATTAATGATTGTTTTCTAAATTGAGCATTATTAGTAGAAGGCTTTGGAAAAAAAATCTAAATAATTTTCAAATTATAGCAATTATATTTAATTTCATCAAACTAGATGTGCAACCAAAAAACTGCGCAGGATTTTTATACCGTTTCTTGTAGATTTTTACTCACTAAAACAGGAAAAAAATCCATCTCGTCAGGTTTTCTTGCAAAACTCGTGTTTGTAATTTCATTTCGAGTAAAACGCCTGTTTAACCCGAAATTTGGTGTCCTATTCTTGATTCTAAAAATACTTTGCAAATGTGACTTCTTACTTTCATTTAAAATATATTATAATGAGACTCGAGAATAAATATAAAGAGAAAATGAGCGGAATGGAGGGAGGGACAGTGGAAGGGTAGTAAGGCAAGGGTAGTGTTGGCATGTCCCAACTGGTTTAATTTGTTTAGCGAAAAGTGATGAACCTTACTGGCTGGGTTGAGCATGTTTATCAATGTTTGCCAGGGTATTGAGAATGAATATAAATTAGCGTATTATCAGATTTGACCATGTTTCGACATGATAAATAAGTTTAGGATCTTGGTGACTGTACTCATTTCGTTTTGACATTCCTATAATGTGGCGTGAGCAGCAACCACACTACCGACTGCTATTTCTGTTCGGTAGATGTGAAAGGTTTCAATAAGAAAATAAAAACAAAATATCTTACCCAAATCTTAATTCAGCTATTCGTCCAGTGCTTCATAGCTCTGAAATACGAGTTCCGCACCCACCTTCCAGTTTGGATAGTATCCTGAGTGATTCCGAGGATGGAAACACATTATCTCCTCCAGTTCAGATTTTTTGTTGATGAGGGACCCCAACTTTTTTCTCAGAGCGAGCTCAATGATCTGGTTAGAGATTAAGGCTTTTCAAAAATGATGCCGAATTGCTGGGGTCAAGATTAAAAAATAAAAACCTGCTGTCACCCAGAACTTCATTTTCGTGGTACAGACAACGAAAGAGAGAACTCACTAAATTTTTCTTCAAAGAGGAAATCTCATTTTTTGTAATGATGTTCAAGGGCTAATGAAGTGTTTTGAAATAGAATATGATCCATTTGAGCGGGGCCTATTCCTTGATTCGTCAAAAACAAACCTCAAAACAGTCTTGCTGCATAATGGGAATAAATTTGCATTTGTATTTTGCCGAAAAAAATTATATGTGATGGAGAGAAATGGTGATCATTTTTAGACTCAGCAGACTATAAAACATAATATTTACCAAAAACATTCCATGTAGCTGAAAAAGAATATTTTTTTGCAGGCCTGTGTAATTCTATCCTGAATCTAAGTTGATACCAAGTTTATTCGAGTACATGTTATATCGATTTTTAGTACAATATTATATTTTTGATAAAATCAAAAACAACAAAATCCTGAAATTTTGGACACAGAAGTCGTTCTAGTCGTTACTCGATCATGCCACACGTTGTACCGATTCAGAAGGAATATGCTTGCAAAATACAAGTACCTCCTATTCAATTGCCTTGTTAACATTTCTGTACTATGAATTCAATCTCATTATTTAATTGTCTCACTGTGTAACATGCTTTTCTTGATATATTGGACTTTTGTTGATAGGTAAAATGAAAAAAAGAATGCTACTCTCATGGCATTGTAATTTTCCCTGTTACAGCAGCAAGCTTTTGTAGTCCATTAGAAACTTTTTCAGTATCAAAAAAATTTGAGTGAATTGAGAACGATGATCCACTTCTTTATTACTAAGATATTTAAATTTCGAACGTATAAAACATTCTCATCGTTAAATTTGTTTTGTAAAAAAATTGAAGTGTAATTTACACAAACTAATAAATTAAAATTAGCCAGCAAACAAATTTATTTGCACATTTGCCGCCTAATTTTATCGGGGGGCGGAGGTAAGAAAGAATAACAATAATTTTAATTTAATACGTCATCCAAATATTTGTTAGTTTTTCCTCAAAAAAATTCATCTGTTTAATACAATTAGTCTTTATAAAAATTAATATAATTTTTTTTTTAATTTTTCAATGCCGAAGTGATCACATTTTTATTTTCTGTTGATTTCCTATTTGGAAATCATAATGTTTTATTACATCTAATAAAATAAAATGTGTTTTCTAATTTTTGCCTCCTTATTTATTTCTCTATATTCGAACATTTTAAAATTAAATAAGAAGTTTTGGTCTTTTTAACAGTATTACACTAAAATGAAACTATCTCGTATTTTAATTTTTATTAATATAAGTCGATATATGAACGACATTTAAAACACAAAATTTCGTTGGCATTACTTTTAATAATCTGTCTATTAAAACATGTGTTTTCTTACTTTTAATTAGACAGAAGCATAATCCCATAAGTATATACGTTTCACGAAAACTGTGGGAAGTTCTTGGGAGGCGTCTTTATGTTTACACACCCATGTTTAAAAGTGTACAAGATAATTTAGTGCAGAGATTATATGTTAAAATGATATCCCGTACCTCACATTAAGTAGCCTGCATGTAATTTAAAGAAAAATACAACATCATCAATTACACGAGTTAGACGAGAATTTGATTGTATTTAAGGTCATTAGCATACGTTCTACGCAAGCGAACTGGAAGAAGATTTATGATGAATTATTGATACCCAGGTAACGTAATACGTTCTAGCGATTTTATTGTCGCAGTCAAGTGAAATGAGTTATTACTGTATTCACTAGTGATGAAATCATAGATAATGAACTGTCAACGTCATTTTCGATTCTAAGTTTGGCACTAAGAAGTGTACATGTGTAGTTAAATATCTTTATCTAGAAAAACACAAATTTAAAAATTTGCAGGAAAATTTTATTTAAATTGGGTACTACTATACGTATTCTAGTTGTTTATTTTTAGAACAGCAGTACTATACACAAAAGAGTAGATACGCGGAATGAATTAAGAAGCAAGCATTTGTTAAAACAGTCGCAAAATATAAAAAGCATCAATGTATAAACAGACACAAAAAAAAAACTTAATTTAAACTTAAGATATATGTTGCACATAAGTTAGTAAATTTGAATCCTCTTTGGACACTGCTCTTCTATGTGATTTTATATAACAAGATTAGTGATATAAAAATTCAAGTTAAATGTAATTCTTACGTTTAAAAACATACGATATATGCTTCTTATTCTTCTTCTTCACTGTTTTGGGTTGGAAGCCACCGCGTCCAGGCACTTGAGCACACTGCTCCTTGTACTATCTCCAATAGATCTCTCAATTCCGCTCTGTTAGTCTTGTGTCCTCGATAAAAGCCACTATCCTCCTCGGGGGAAGTTTTAGTACACTCGAAGGATCCAATAGAGCCCTCCCGAAATATTTCTGTCTGAGTTCCTTCAGTTCCCCACAAGTGCATATTACATGAAGGCTAGTTTCCTCCTGGTTTTCACATCTCCTACACCAGGGCTCGCTAACCAAGCCCATGGTGTACAAATGCTTCCTTAAAGGACAATGTCCGGTTATTAACACGGTAATTATTTTAATTTCTTTTTTGCTACTACGAATTAGGTTTGCTGAAAACTTTCCGTCCAGCCCCCTTAGTAGTGTTTTGGTATGGAGTTGACCTTCCGTTAACCTCCATTAATAGAAGACATCGAGGTGTTATCGAAAGCTCCCTCTATGTCTAAGAAGACTGCAAGTGCAATTTCCTTGTAGTGTAGGCTTCTTTCGAGACCTCTCACCAGGTTATGCAGGGCACCCTCACCTGATTTTCCCATCTGGTATGCCCATTGCAGTGGGTGTAGATGAGATCTATCCAGAGCCCCTTCTTTAATATTTAAATATATCATTTTTTCCATAGTCTTCAACATAAAAGAGGTAAGACTAATTGGTCTAAACGATTTAGGGTGGGTATATGTTACTTTTCCGGGCTTAGGGATTGAACACTACCCTAGTTTCTCTCCATGCCCTAGGGATATAACCCATAGCATGGCTAGACTTGAATATCTCCATTAGAGGACCCATAATTTCACCAATTCCCTCTTGAAGGAGCTTGGGAAACACTCCGTCTGGTCCTGTGGATTTATATGGTTCAAACGATCCTATCGCCCATCTAATTAAATGGGGCTTGAAGATCTCGTTTGATGTCTCCCAACCATTCCTAGTCGCCCTCCAAGAGGTGGCAACTTGATTGGTATCACAATCATCCATACGCTCCGAACCTGGAAAGTGTACCCCCAGAAGATACTCTAAAGTCTCTTCCACGGTAATGGTACACCTCCCGTCCGATTTTTGTATAGATCTAATTGCGTTGGAAGGATCTTTTTTGAGAATTCTGTTTATTCTGGCCATGTCAGGAACACCTTCGATGTCCTCACAGAATTTTTTCCAGGCCTTCCTCTTGCTCTCTTTGATTTTATCATTGTATTTATTGAGGAGAGCCTTGTAGGCTTCCCAATTACCTGTTTTCTTCGCCCTATTAAATGACCGGCGAGTTTCTTTCCTTAAATTGGTTAACTCTGCATTCCACCAGGCAGCCCGCTTAGCTATACGGCGCTCCCTAAGGGGACAGTTATTTTCATAGCAGGAAAGAATGGTTCGTTGCAACCAGTCAACAGCCAACTCCAGCTCTTCCACATTCCCTATTCTAACAGGGATATTTCGGGCCGCAGCTAACAGGTCTTCCTTGTAAGAGCCCCAGTCTGTTCTCTTGGGATCCCTGTATAGTCTGGGTTCCGTTAAATGTGTACATAGTTCATAGCGGACATACGCATTATCAGAGAGCGACGGCCCATCGGATACATGCCGCCCCCTTACAATATCCCGTATTACCAACGTACATAAAGTTATATCTATAGCTGATTCCCCCCCTTGATGTCTTAAATGTCGGTTTATCACCTTGACTCAGACAGTCAAGTTTAGTACCACAGAGATAGCTATAGAGAGACTTACCCCTATAATTGTTATCCTAGCTGCCCCAAGCCTTATGATGAGCATTGGTATCTGCGCCGATAATCAATTCCAGATTGTTCTTACTGGTATATGCCACCAATGCCTCAAAATCAGGCCCTGGTAGCTCTGGAGAGTCAGTGGGTAGGTATAAAGACGCAATTGTCGTCTCCAATATCCCCCCATCGACACTCAGTCTAATCCTGGCTGCCGTTATGTCCCCACTGCATAGCTCCATGATAGGCATCACGTCCAGGTCGTCTCGGAAACAGATACAAGTTCTAATTTTAGTGTCTGGGACAGCAACTAACAGCTCCCTTCCCCTAATATTTGGTCCTCCCACCTTACCTCTACTTATCCATGGCTCTTGGATGAGGAGGATATCGATATCTTCAGCCAGCATCCTTTGACAAAGTGCCGCTGTGGTGGTTTTCTTATGTTGAAGATTTATTTGAAGAATCTTCAACATTTTGACCCTTAGAGGTTGATGCCTGAGGTTCTTCTAGAGTACGCTCATCCTGCATCACCGGTTTCTGGTCTTTTTTTGTTTCGAGGGTTACAAAGCTAGCCCTCTGAAAGCGATAGTAAGGTCTCCAATCAGTCCTCACCAACGTTTCCTCAGACTCCTTGTCAATCCGAAGGCCCACATGTAGGCCCTTTTCGGAAGACCTGGAACTGAGGGTAATCCATCGGTCCACTTTAAGCCCTGGATTTTGCCTCCCGAGTCTTTTCAAGCCCACTGTCAGATCCTCTTTTTTAGTCTGTGGCAGAAACGCTAAAACTCGTTGCTGTTTCGGCAGCTCCTCGCTCATCACGAGTCTCCAAACAGTTTCCTTTTCCAAGTAATCTCTTGTAGTGTTGTACGAGTCTTCATCTGCACAGATCACTCCATAGTAGCCGTTCATAAGACGGGAGGATTCAAACCTCGGCGCCTTTTGCGCCCTATCTATGACCATGATCAGGGCCTCTTGTATAGCTCCCACATTTCCCTCAGTCACTAAGCTGACCGGGTAATCTTTAGGAACTATTGCAGCCTTAATACCTTTAAGAGCTGCTTTGTAACTCACGCCCGAAGCAGAACACTTCGTGCGCTTAGTTATTTTATCCTCAGGAGTGCCCCTAGCCGACACGGTTCGCTTAACGGTCCCTGTTGGCTTAGGTTCTCCCTGAGGTTCTTTTGGGACAGGGGGAGCCTTATTTTACTCGTATCCACCCCCTGTTTCCTCATCTTCTTATTTCATTCTTTGTGCCCCGGAAAGATGTTTTCTTTCCATGAGTGCACCCTCTGTTTTCGCAACGTTCTCAGTTTCAGTCCGTTGCGTTTCAGTTTTGTTTTTTGGAGTCTCGTCAGTCTCCATTGCCAAGGGAGTCTCTATAGACTCCTTAGGTTTTGGATTCTCCTCAGACTCCATTTTTTTAATAATTTGGTTTGTTTCTCGGTTCATATAATTCCCACGAGTATGGAAGAAGTATGTGGTCAATGCCCACAGAGCTTCCATTACAGGCACAAGGCGTAAATACAAGGGGGTGCCGCCTAGTGCACCCAGGGGAACGTTTGAGACCACATATACCCCAGTGGCCATATACCCCAGTGGCTTTCGCTAAGGATTAAAAGGTTTTTAGACCTATACATCCCGCTTATGACTGCCACTAATCAGGTCCCCCAAGAGAGACCAGACCGTCCCCTTATCCGCCACCTAGGGACGCGCCTGGTGGGTAGCTCAACCCCCGCGGAAGAGGTCCGCGAACAGGTAGATGCGAACGATATATGCTTATAAACATGCATAACTAACTTTGCTTGTTATAATAATCTTTTGTGTCTGTTGCAATGATAGAATAAAAATACATCTGTAATATAGTATATCATATGTATTAAAACAAATTCACCGGTATTTAATTTATTTTAACCAAGATAAACTTAGGTCATAAAACATATTTGAAATGATTTTTCGATTAAACAACCCTCTGTCCTAAAAATAATCAAAATGACTTAAATAAAATATATAATTAAGAAATCTTAACAAAAAATATTTTATTTATTCAAAATATTTTCAGGCCTAAAGAGGACATTAAATGCCTTTCTTTCCGTCACTGATTGCAATGATTTTGAGAATGTTTGTTATTGACCGTTGAATGTCTTATGGTGTTTCACTTATCATGCTGCCAGAAGATAATATTTTCCGCTCCTCGTTATATACTTCTGCATTGTTTTAGTTTATTGAGCCACATCTTACAATTCGCTGAATCGTGTCTTTTATGTTTTGGCGATGTATTTATATTAATTAATAATTAGTAATTAATTAAATAATAATTATTTAATACCCGTCTCCAAGTATTACTCAATTTATAGTCACTCTCTCAGTCAAGTCCCTGTTTCTGGGATTTTTCATTATTTCCAAAGACTACTTAATCACTCATTAAAAGTAATACTTCTTACTTCTAGCCAATATACCCATATTCACGTTTTTTGTTGTCGATGTTAATTACTCTCTCTTACAATTAGTATAGATATTCAACGACTGTAGATTTTCTATTTTGTTCGGTGTTATTCTAAATTATATATACATACTGCGTCTAATTTATCCTTATATTTAAGATTTGTCAGACTGGTATTGTAGCTCGTATATCTCTTTGGTTTTTTAATTTTAGTTTTCAGTATTTACTTTGCTGTATTATATCTTACTTTAAAGCTTTTTTTCGAAAATTTTCTCTTGTTTGTTAGTTACTCTGGCGATATATATATCGAGTAGATTGTTGTTGTCCTAGGTCCATCTCATTTTGCTTGTACCCGTTTCTGTATAAAGAATTTTCTACTTTTAGTAGTCCTTTTGGGCTGTTCTCAGGACAGCTGTTCTTTTCTACTACCCCTAGATATTTCATTATGACTGATCTTCAATTATGTAATATGATACAATTAATTACTCCTAAGGTTTATTACTTTTCACAATATTAAAGCATTTTTTAGATTTTTTTTCTTTATTTTATTAATTAAAATAAATATTATATAAATACACATGTTTATACGAAAAACTAAAACTATTTAATGTATGTAATATGTACAAAACATAGACTAGGTACATATTATAGATAATATGTACAGTACTGTGCAATAAAATCTGGAACAAACATATTTAAGTTGCGTAATTAAGGTCTCGTACTCATGTCGATTGACTTAATGTCCTGTCAAACACCATTAACGATGCCTCAACATTTAAATCAACTGATAAAAGACAGGATTGTGTCTAAAATAGACGATGGTTGGTCAATACGAAGAATGCCCACATATTTTAATTTAAATAAAAATATCGTGTTTGGTGTAAAAAAAGCAGTGGATGCAGGACGGGTCTTTAGCAAGGAAAATCGGTTCTGGACGTCCCAGAAGCAGCATTGACGCTGATGATGCGGTTTTGATCAATTACATAAGAATGAATCCCTTTACTACAGCAAGGAAAACAGTTACAGAAACTTTTTTTCCATCTTCTAGGTCTATAGCCTGCCGAAGAATATGTATTTTCAATTTCTATTCTATTGCCTCTTCAAAGATTTTATCAACCGACGAAAATAATCAGTCCCGATTACTATTCGCTTTAAATAAAATCTGTAATGGGGAAGAGTACTGGAACAGAGTAATATTTACGAATGAAAAATGCTTTCAATCGTCCTACAGCGGAAAAGTGAGAGTATATAGACCATCGCATTCTCGATTTAATGAAAATGATATTTACCGCTCACAGAAATCTGGAAGGTTTTCGATAAACGTGTGAGCCTGGATGAGTTCGGCTGGTTTGGGTGTATGGTGGAATATCGACCTTTTTTGTCGCTACATATGTAGACATATTAGAGCATGTAATGCTACCATCTATAGCGCAAACGTTTCCAGACAATAACTACATATTTCAGCAAGACAATTGCCCGGTTCACACAGTCCGTGTTGTTGGACGATGGTTCCAGAATCGCAATATAGAAGTTCTGCCATGGCCTTCAAAAGTCCAGATAAAAATGTAGGGGGCTTATGGTCAAAAATATCTATAAAAGAAATTTTCATCCTTAAACTTCTCGCAATGCGGAAGAACTGTGGGTGGTCATAGAAGAAGAATGGGGAATACTAAGTGACATTGAGCACCTAACAAGAAATTTAATTCATTTAATGCCAAGAAGATTAACCCAAGCCATTGCCGAAAACAGCTTGCTTTTATCTAATGTCTTTATTCTGTTATTTATTGTATTCTGTCATAAAAACAATGTTTTGCTATTGAATTTTATTTAAATTGTTGGTTTACTATATACAGTCAAATTCTCTACTAGTAACATAATAATAAGTAGAGCTTCCCGAATCCAGTAGCGCAAATATTATCTACTATTATTTTTCTTACATAATGCCTCGTTACTGTGCCACTTATAACCACATGACAGCGTTGAAGCAAGATTCACGATATAACATGTCCCAGGTTTTTTCTGCACAACTCAACTAGATATTGGCATTACAAGTTGTCCCAGATTTGATTGCACAGTACTGTACACTGGCTTGCAATAAAATCCCGTACACTTTAATGTCAAGTTAGCTTATTTTTTAAGATTATTTACTAATGTAAGCTGACTTTAGCTTTGACAGATTTGACATATAAGATATGAAGCAAATATGATATTATCATCAACATATGTAGTCCGTTTGACAGTACGGTATTTAGTATAAAATCAAATACAAGATTTGCTTGATGCATTGTTAATAACAACGATAAACATTCCAATATAGAAGTAGGTATCTAATTATAAGAATTAGTACTTAATCATTGCTCAATTAGCTTCTAAAACCTGTGCAGGTCTTGTTGGCATTGACCGAATAAGGTTTCTCTAAATATCCTTCTCCTCGCTTAATTTCTCGCAAACATTCTCAATTGCCGCCCATAATTAATTTTTATTACGGAATCTGAAATTTCGTTCATAAATTTGTTTCACCAATAGTACACGCCAAACGTTTTAAATCGGATTCAAATCCGGGCTGCGTGATGGCCAAGGTAATATGTCAACGTTCCGATTGGTAATCCATAACTGGATTGGTAATGATAACTCTGGCTATGTGCACAGGATTGTTATCTTGTTGAAAAATGAAAGTATTATTAAGGTATGTTTGTGATACTGACGCAAGCATAACATTCTCTAAAATGTCTAGATATGATTGTGCGTTTAAGCGGCCTTCAATTTGCCATGCAACTCTGACATCTTGTGCAAACATCCATGCCTAGATGTTAACAGAAAATCTTCCTGATCTATTTGACGGAGAAACATATCTTTCATCACATCTTGTGTTTGTAGGGCGGCACACATTCACGTAACCATCGTTGCTTTACTGGTTGCTTCCCAGAAATTTTGTTCGTAATGTATATAATTTAATGAAAATGAGACTCTGGATCTGGATTGTTTATTTTCTACAGATAATAACTGTTTTTTAGCACTTGCATAATTTTTTAATTCGGAAGTGCTAATTGAAAATTTCTGTGAAATACAAAATCTTGCTGTTTTTTAAATATTTTCTCTTAAATAATCTAATAAAAATTCATCTTGTTGCTGATTCAAAAGTTTCGGCCGCCCTGAACCTTCTTTCTTCTTCCCATTTTTTGTTAACACTCAAAACCGTAGATTTATTTATATTAAATGTTCTAGCTACATTTCTTATGAACCATCCTTCTTCTAATTTGGCAATATTAATACTTTATCACATTCAGATAATTTTAACATTTTGATTAATTTTGATTGATTTAAATTGACTAATGTCAAATTAGAAATGTCACGAGAAAAGTCAATTTAATATAGCCAAAACTAAGTATGGGATTTTATTGCAAGCCAGTGTACATATACATATTATATATTATACATATTGCTGTGTAGTTTGATTCTAAAATGGGCTCTAATTATCAAACGTGAATCGTCACACACGTATATATAATGTTAGACTCTTTTGTGTAATGTTCTCAGATATAAAAGGGTTCTTTTGCAACTAGGCCTAGCATCCAGTGTAAAAGAGCGAGAAATAAGACGCCAAATATACATATATGTAATTATCTTTAAAGTTTTTATTCAGATTTGTATAAATCTTTCAATACGCTTGTGTATTATCTCAGCTCTAGGAGTATCTAAACTAAAGTGTCTGTGTTATCTGTTCTATTTTATAACAGGAATTTTAATAAATTTAGAATTATTAATTAATCCAAATACATTTAATCCTAACTCTTTATTAACTTCAAAGTTTTACCATATTCGGTACTTTGTACAGACCTTTGCGCATTATATAGATTGTCGTCGAACTTCGCGTGATACATGTTCATCGTATAATATTCAAACGTATCTAAAACTTTATATTATCTACGATTTTCAAAAATAAATTGTGGCCGTTGCTTTTCAAAGGTTTCGAAGAAGAAGTTTTCTTTTTCAATACGATAGCCCTTATATATCCCTCGTGATGCCAACACTTTTTCCAAACGTAAAACTGTCTTCTTTCGGCCCTTTTTCAAAGTCATGTTTTATATTTAAAACTTGTGTTCTTTCGTTAATTTTTAAATGTTTTATTGCATCTAAAAGCCAATCAGATTCATCCTATCAAGTAAACGTCATTCCATGTATTTTTGTAAGGTTTCTTTAAATCACATGAAATATTTTATTTTTAACGTACATGTTCCATCTTTATCTTGTTCATAATATCGTTCTTATCTATGTTTGAATCGAATATGCTCTATCCTTCTAGTACACTATCCTGCTCTATCATTCGACAACACCTTATGCTACACAACCCCCGAACGCAAAACAAAATTTGACGTTTGTATTGTTTACATCGTCTTAAAATGGATATACGACTTTTTATACAATATAATGCTTTTATTTAAACTTTATAAAGTCTTCCGAGGTCTTATCAAC
This sequence comes from Melolontha melolontha, assembly GCA_935421215.2. NCBI lineage: Eukaryota > Metazoa > Arthropoda > Insecta > Coleoptera > Scarabaeidae > Melolontha > Melolontha melolontha. The sequence continues at coordinate 138,706,121 of OW285235.1, forward strand.
ATCATTGATCCTCTAATAAAGGAAAGAGGAATTTAGGAAAGAGTTGGGCAAGGGATTTTCGTCTTCTTCATCAAAAATTGTATCTTCTTGGATAACATCAGAGAATTTATGTTTTTTTTAGAATTTTCAAAATCACATTCGCTGTCAAACGTTAGAATCCTTTTTTTATTCAAAAAATTGGTGTAAATTAATTTGAAATATCTGAATTATTCCTGATTCTAAGGGCTGACAATGCAAAGTGGTATTTGGCGGCAGGAAGACTAGTTTAACATTTTCTTATGGAACTTTAGAATATGACGTGGCATTATGCAAGAAAAGAAGCACTTTTCTATTTTGTTTTTTCATTTTATTGTCAAATTTATGCAGCCATCTTGTCATAATTTCCGTCATTCAAGCCTTTTTATTAGAAACCGATTCTAAGGGTAATTTATCAGCATGATTTTTACTTCTTCCAATTATTAATAAATCTTCTTTCTCGCCTTCCATATTTGCACACAATAAAATAGTCAAACGTTGTTTTGCTGCCTTCTTCATTACACAATTCTCATTTTTTAATGCAAATGTCTTATTTGGCATGACGCGGTAATAAATAGTGACCTGTTTCGTCAGCGTCAGCATTATAGACATCTCGAGGAGAGTGATTCCTTACAACCAATGCTAACTCGGTTTTCCAGTCCTCTATATCGTCCAAATTAACCTTAATTAACCACAAATTAATTTAGAAGTTATACTGTGTTGCCTGCAAAAACTTCCCAACCATCCATTTGATGCTGCGAAATTTTCCATTTTTAAACTGCTTGCTAGCTTCAATGTTTTTTGTTTAAGTAGCGGTCCAGATATTGTAATTGCTTTATTTCTGGTTTTTCAAAACCAATTGTAGACAATTTGATCCACTACCAATCCTTCCCACTACGGAAATTTTCATTTTTGCTCCAAGTTAACGCCTGCCCAAACCATCTTTTTTAATTCACCTTTTTTCATAATATTGTCAATTTGTGTTTTTTCAACCCCATATTTTTAGCCAACTTTTGCAAACTTAACGGATACTTTTCATTTTTCGCGATTATATTTATTTTGTCTTTTAGCGACAAACGTTTTCTTTTCAGCGACATACTTAATTAAGAACATTTCAAATACGGAGACAACTTTAAACTAATCCAGTAACCGAAATCTTTCGGATACGGAGAGAATTTTAAGCTAACCAAGTAATTGATAGACCACATTATGTGTAAACTTGTAGAAATGAAGGCGATCTCTGTTTGGTCAAACATAAATATGCACGTATTATACCGGCAATTTGCTTTCGTGGCGTGTTCGAGACTGGGATCGCATTTCTACAAGTTTAATTTAATTATGTGTACATACTAGGAATACATAATGATGCACACGACACAATACACATATACACAATACGAAATAATATTGGGTATTTCCATGAATAACGATATATCATAAATAGTCCGATCGATATCGGCAGGTAAATTTCTACGAAGATAGGCCGTAAAAATTTTGGTTTATTTGGCTGGAGTCATTTTATAAGGGTTGCCGTAAATAACGGGTTTTCGTATATGGAAATTTCCTCATAGTCGGTTCAGAAATCTTTGAAACTGTCCGTTACTTCAGGTTGCCGCTTTAGACAGGTGGGCCGTTAACACAAGTTTTACTGTAATTAATAATAATAAAACAGTATTTATATTATTTCATAACTATAGATCTAATTGTACCTATTATAAAATGAATTCGAATGAAATAGATAAATTTCAATTTCTCGAGATCATATTAAATCTGCTACACATTTGAGAATTTCTTTCACACATGTAATGAGGAATATGCTTTGCATTAAAATTCTTTAAAGAATTGCTGCATCCAGAAAATTTTCAGAAACCTTTATTCCTACTTCTTTATACCTAATATGCACAACAAAATGGCTTATGAAGTGAATACAAGAACACTGATAAGATATAATAAACAGTTGAGAATATCGAGGAGCGATTTATGGAGGAGAAACTCTAAGACACTTAAAATTATTCAGAGGCGTACACCACAACTAGGAAGGGAACAATAAGAGAACTGGTTAGAGCACACTTTTCCAAGTCCAAGAAGAACCTAGGAGGGGCGAAAACTAACAACAAAACTTCCAGGAAGAACTGGTGGATTAAATGATCAATTATGAGAAACTGAAATGGGTAGTAGACACATTTGAACACTATAAATCGTAGCCTGGTCTTTAGATATATTCCAAGAGTCTGGATAAATACCAAGGTGACCATATCAAAGCCTTGAAAGGTTAAACGGCGTAGTTCCTAAGACCAATTAGTCTTATATCCTTCCCACTTAAAACATTGGAAAAATTTATTGATAGGCATATTAGGGTCAGTGTCTAATGGACTACTCTAGAGTTGGGGCTCTTAAAGACAATGAAACTATACTATGGGATATGCTGGCAATTTAGTTATTATTACCAGAGGAGAGTTCAATAGCACAGTCAGGGAACGCATGCAAGTGGATGGATTTGGAAAAATTAAGGATAAGACCCTATAAGTCTACCATCACGGTGTTTACTCATCGTAGGAACCTGGAAGACTGGAACCTCCTGGCATTAAAGTATCTTGATGTTACACGACTTGAAAATTATCTGGAATCAATATTTGGAAAACATTGTAAGGAAAGCGGTGACACATTTAATAGTAGTCAGGCACTCATACGGTAAAAAATTGTGTTTTAAGCCAAAATGAATTTATTGCATAAGCCTGAAAAATAACGTCTAGACTGGCATGGGAATGCCTCGAAGAACTATGAAAACTAGCAGATCAAAATAAGGTAGAGCCGATGTGGGTCAGATCAGAACACCAGCGGTTGAAAACAATGTGAATGAACTTGCTTGCCGAGAAGCTGAAATAAGATTTTTCGAACTCTGAGAATAAATAAAGGTTTGGCGCGCAGTGAAATAACAGACTGGATCAGAGAATTACATCAAGTATATTGACAAAATCTACTAAGACAAAAATACAGCAAAGAATTTATAGATGACTTATGCCGGATAAATACTAAAGAAATGCTGTTAATGAGCAGGAACCAGCAGCGTATTATTGTAGGTCTCATCACTGGCCACACCAATGTAACACTTATGTAAGATTGGCCTGTATGAAGATGACCTTAGGTGCCGTTTATACAATCAGGGACCAGAAACAGCAAAATATATACTGTGGTATGATTGTAGGACACTGTATCACAAAAGACATTATTTGGGCAACATTTGGTCAAAGTAGAACCAGAATTATACAGAACACGTTTTGCCAGAGACTTGTACAATCTTGTCCAGGGTACTAGGATTGAGTATTGTAGACTGGGACAGGTGAAGTACAATAACCCTATAGACTACAGTGCTAGAACGGAGACTCAGTCAAATGAATTTGTAAAATTATTTTAAAAAAATGCAATAAAATAATATTCTGCGCAACTGCGTTAGTTACTTAAACACAGAATCTTATAAACCTATTTGAACATACGTTTTTATTAACCTTTTACAATACCCGTACACACGCACTTGTGTATGTATTTATTGGGATTTGTAACTATAATGTATATATTTTCAGCAATAATGGCAAGAGTTCTCAAACGGCTAGACGAACCCGAGGACGAGTACAGCAAAGGATGGGTCAAGTTCACAATGAAGGTGGAAACAATCTACAAGAAAGGAAGAGATTCCAAAATAAGAAAAGGCATTATGACTCTCGTTATCCCCGTAGTTGACTTAGCATGTAAATGTCCGAAAATAAAGACTAACAAGTAAGTACTACGAGTATTATTAAATTTCATAATTCAAATTAAACAAATTAAACAAACATTATATTTCTGGGAGATTAGGAGATCAAAAGATGTTCCGTAAAGATCGATATAATAAGCTTAATTTTGTATTCTACTGTATTTTCATACTACTTTCAAAAAAATTCGAACACCCAGTACGAGTTCATCAATTTTATTAAAATCGATCAACTCCTATTGAGTGTTTGGATTTTTTTGAGTCAGTATACATTTACTAACTCAATCGGCACTACGCCAGCAACTGGTACAATACATATTAAATATTTTATTACATAAAAGACTTTTATGATTGGCGTAAATACATTTCTTTCAAAAATTTGAAAGGCATTTCTCTGAAATAACCTGATGTTAACATAATTAAATGCATTAAAATATATAGTTAGTGTCAAAATTTCAGGTAATGAGTTTCATTTACGATAAGAAGCAAAATTTGAAACAAGTTTTTATTATCATTAATGCAGTTTCAAATAATACATCTTAAAATTACAACAAATAAATATCGTTAGAAAAGACATTTCGAATTGCACCTAAGAAGCAAGACATATCCAGCTTAATGCTTGCTTAATATAGTAAAGTATATTCGCAATGAAAAAATCTTAATAAGACAGGATGTGCACATGTGCACAAACCATTATAAGAAAATTCAAAAATTATTATTTTTATCAAACAAGATACGTAAAAAACCAAAATATTAAGTAAACGAAGGGAAAAAGAAATTTTAAGACGTTTGAAACAAAATCCATTTTCTAGTGCTAAAACGATGTGTGTAAACATATAAGAAAAAATCAAGTATCGAAAAAGTTTTCCAAACGTTCAAAGAATTATTTTTACGAGTCCGTTTCAAGGAAAAATACCATATCTCCCAAAATCGGCGCTAATAATTCATAACGCTATTGGAAAGCGTTAGCTTTAACAATTAGTTTAGATTCTTTGCGTTTTGCTCATCTATGAAAAAGAATGGTGACAACCAGAAAGTTAGGATTAAGAAAATTATGTTTGAACAAGATAATTAGCCTAAGCGCTGTATCGAGAATACTAAAATGACGAAAAATAACGTTCAATTGAATATTTATGGGTAGAACTAATTATCTTCATTGGGAATGGGACACCATCAATCTAGCAGTGATTGAAAAATTTTTACAATCAATGCTATACCAACTACGAGCAGTTTTGAATACCAAAGCATACTCCCTTGAATATTAGATTTTTGACATTAGGTGATACATTCGGTCCATTTTGTGCTGTATTTTGTATGTGGAGTTAGAAATATTAGTTTTTCTTTTCGTGAAGCCACTTATTTCTTGTCATCTTAAAATATATTTTGAAATGCATTAATATAATATAACAACAAAAGTTTGTTTCAAGTGTTCCTCCTTTACGGTAAATAAAACTGATAACCTACAATAACTAACTGCATATAGTATTAATACTGGGAATAGAGTTTGATTAATAAAAAGGTAAAAGCAGATGAATTTTCCTAAGTTTTTATTCTTTTGCCTCAATCTACTACGTCTTCATAATTTTGTTTTTCTAAAACAACATATTCTTTTCAAAACAATGAAACATAATTGATGTCTTTCTAGGGCATATTTATTCTTGGGGCGAGAGAAAGATGATTCTCCGACAGCGAAACTTCCAAGTACAGTTGGGGTGACCCAGCACTCAATCGCTCATGAATGGAAAAGCGAATGGGACTTGCGCATGCGTAGATTTAGGCGCAGGGCTCGCAAATGCAAATGAACTACATCGACTATTAATTAATAATCTAAAATTACTTCGATGAACCTTTTTAACGCATCGCTTGCTTCGCCACAATTACATTAAATTACAAAATACTGACTGTGTCACTGTGATTAATTTACCCATTTTCAGTATTTTTTCTCCTTCCATAAGTCATTGTTCCTCAAATAACCTCCAAAGATGTTCTTTTCTCGACAAATTTATCATCTAATGATGAATGTAATGACGCAAAAACGAAATGAATTTTGATAAATGATATCAAGACATTCTTTACGGTAATTTGATGAATAATAAAAGTAATATAAACGCGATTACTTATTAAATTTATATTAATCCCTAATGCCATGTACCAAATGCATTTATATAATTATTGTATGTACTGTTTCGAATTAGTCTGTTTAATAATTTGTACAGATTTTATTAGTGAAAATCAATACGATGTTTATATTATAAGTTATTTATTTTTTATTTTTATTTTATTTTTATGAGTGTATGAGTTCGAATGATTGACAAATATATTCTTCATTCACTGAATTATTATTTACTAAAAATCCCTATTAACAGTCATTCATAATATAATACAAAGCTTTATAACAAAACGAATCTAGTGAATGAAGAGTATTGGATTTGCGTATCTGACAGTATGTGTTAAAGAAATATTGTAATGAGATTTGTACAGTATTATAAATTTAATTATTAATATAAATATTCCATAACAATAATAACAATTAGGCTTGTATGTTTATGTAACATTATACTAGTTCCTAGTTTCCTAGAAGCCATAACTAAAATTAAGTGTTTTCATCAAAACTTATAAAAATGTAGCAGTAGAAACTACGTTAGTGTTCGATGTTGCCAACATATCAATATATAAATGTGTTATTTGTAACACTTACTTATTATATTGGAATCGCTGCAGGAAGAGAAAGATATTCTTCTTTTAATCAATAATACGGATTGTGATAGGCGACTTGTAATCGAAATATTTAATTTTTTAGAGCAGGGTCGTACATTAATAAGATTGCTCATTAAGTAAATTTATCCGAACGTATTCCAAAGTTATTTTATTTTTCTGCATGATAATGTGTAAGTTGTAATAACAATATCGTATAATGGAAGAATCTATGTCATTGAGACAATGGAAAACAGTCACCATTTAATATAAATATAATAAATTATTTGTAAATTTTTGTGTACCTAATACAACTTATATTGTAATAAATGTATTATGTATTATTTGTCTTTTATTGAACTAAAAACCAAATTTTCTATATGCTTTCTATATGCTTGCGGTAACTAGAAAAATTTCGAATGTTATTAAATTAGGGAGTTACCAATTATACAGAACAATATATTGCCGTTGCATATTCTCAATTGTGCTGTACATGAAATATACAGTGCGATCAAACTTATGAGGTGTATCAATACTTACTGTATTAATACACATGAAGGAAAGTGTTAAAGTCAAAGAACTTCTTAATTATTTTCTATATGCCCACGGTGTCGCATCGAATATTTCTAAGAAAAGAAAGCAAATGTGTTGATAAGCTTTTTACAGCAAAAGCTAGCGAATTCTTTTTCAAAGCTGTGGTTATTTAAGAGAGTAAAATTAACGTAAATAAACGATTTTTTCATTCTTAACATTGCCAAAAGCTGTTACTTTCTTAACCTATGACTTTTCGTAAAAAATGTTTTTATTCTTTTAAATGTTGAAAAATATATATAAATATATATATATATATATATATATATATATATATATATATATCTACAATTGTCATCAGCAATGTGCACAATATTGTTAATAATTTTACAGGCTCCGAAAATATTTCATTAAGTTTGTTATTAATAAATAATTGAAATATTGATATAAATCCAGAACATTTGCAAAAATCATCACATTCATAAATAACTTCTAGTTCAATTTCTAATTTCAGATCATTTATATCCGGAAAGTGGGTTTTAACTAGTTTTAAAAATATTTCTGGGAAAATATTTTTTATATTTTTTAGACTGTTCACTATAAAAAAAAGTTTAGCAATTGTTAAATGGTCAGTGATGTTAAAGTGTTCATTAATTTCACCCATTAGGGTATCGCTTACTTCCAAATATATAAATAAATGAAAATAAAATAAGATATTTCCAAGAAACAAAATCTTACAAACAAGTAGAATTCTTAAATACTCCTATAGTAAGCAACCTTATAAAAGAGTTAAAGTATTTTCCATCAAGTATCATAAGTATAATCCTTTGCGCCTAACATTGTTTTAAATATTGCAGAGTAGTCGCCTTGTTGAAAGTACCCATGCAACATTTTATTTTCATTTGTTTCATTCAAAAATAGAACTAAAACTAACTGTCTATATCTCCACGTAGCAATTAGAAGAATTATGTTGAAATAGAATACCTTACTTTTCACAATATAAGTTTATTAAAAACTAGATGTACATTAGTACATTAGTAGCAACTACCTTCGACATCATTCTTATGAATTTATGCCGCCGTGGTAGGCATTTATGGGTGAGGACCTATAATGCGCCTTGTACGCAGTATGATTATACATATAGCCTTCATCTTGAATCGATTTATTTTTCCTGTCAGCTGACTCGAATAATCATTACTGCATCTTGAATTCTGGGCTGAAACCGCGTCTTTGGTACTACTTCCTTCCTGGCTGCCGTTTCGCCACTGCTGCAAGAGGCATCTTCAGGGCTGCATTGCTGCTGCTGCACTGAAACTGAAAATTTGCTAGTTTGGGACGTGATCGTATAGAAGATGTTCCGGGTCACTGGACTGTCACAATTACAGTTAAGTTTTTGAGATAGAAGGTATTGCTAGGTATTGTCCAGAGGGTGTCCGTCATCACAGTTGATATTATTGGGATGTTTTAGGATCTCTATAGATTTACGTATTTTACGATTAAAGTAATAAGGCTTGCGAGATAGAATCTGCGCAGATTGAAATTGAATTTGGTAACCAGTTTCCAACCTATTTTCAACTAGCGCAGACTAGCGCCCTAGTGCTCTAGCTCGTTTTCCTCAACACTTGTGCTCACTGACACTTTGTCTCACCGATGTATACACTGCCACACGAGCATGGAATTCTGTAAATATCAGGGGTTCCCAAATCATTAGAGAAGGGAGCCGATAGTGTGTTGTTTAATAAGTATTTTTTTGATACGGTCGGTGACATCTTGTATATAAAAACTAGATGTACATTTCATGTGCACTCACACATGAGTAACAACTACCTTAAACATCATTCCTATGAGTTTATGCCGGTTAATGGGATTTAGAAATGACAGAATATTGAGAAACTAAACTGGACGGTCGACTCAACCACCATAGTGAAAGTAATAGAACTGTGCAGAGAATTAAGTAACTTAAGGAATTCATTTACAGAATTATGTCCATGTAGCCAGATAACGAAGGTGTCATCAACGTATCTAAACCAATACTTCGGTCTTTGGGTATAGAAAGAAAGGATTTATTGACAGGAGAAAGGTGGAGGAATCCATGGTTGCACCAGACATCTTTTAGTAGTAGCAGTCACGGAACTAGAAATAGGTAGAGGTTAGACAAGTGTCCACTAGGCCGGCTACGTCATCAGGCTGGTTTTCAGAGGATAGGCCTTCTCGGATGATTTATATGGTGCCAGGTATGAGGACTTTAGTGAACAGGGATTCTACATTAAAACTTATCAGCAAATCCCGAGGATTCACACAAAGTATTTGAAACGTCCGACAAAGGAGTCACTGTTACCAGTGTATAGAGTACGGAAATCTGTAAGGTATTTGGATGATTTGTAAGTGAATTGTGCGTTCGATGCGTGTAGTAGAATCTCACTTCCGAAATCTATAGAAATCATCTTGGAGAAGTGAAGATATCTTGCGTCCCACTTACAAACTATCCAAACACCTTGGAAATTTCCTCACTCCATACACTGGTAACAATGAGTCATTTATTCAAAACTCCAAACATAGAAAACGACCGCGGAAGCCTACAAACCAGATTCAAACAATCATTATTTAAAAAATCAATCAATTTAATTACAAAAATAAACTGGCATCTTATCATATAAATACGAATAAATACATAGATGAATTTCTGAAAATAAATGAAGTCTATAATTTCAAAGTAAATAATTGAACTTTGAAATGATATTAATTATTAATCTATTTATCGGATTTAGAAAGTAAATAATTGAACTTTCTAAATCCAAAATATGTTTTATATTTCAAAATAAATAACAAAAATTCTAAAATGAAACCAAAGATATCTCCAAATAATGTATTAAATGTTCATCAAATCATAGAGTAAGTAAACAGATTAATCAAAATAAATAACAAACATTCTAAAATGAAACAGAAGATATCTTCAAATAATGTATTAAATGTTCATAAAATCATAGAATAAGTAAACAGATTAATCGTTAAAAGTAAATCCAATTATAAAACAACCAAATACTTCTAAAATTAAGTTATACAAACTATGCCTCTAACAACGTATTAAAAATAATCAAAAGAAAACTATTTTAGAATATAAATGCAAGAAAGAATAAAAGAAGATATAACAACAATAACAAGGAAGTCAATCAAAATTCGTAATGAATGAAAAATAAACAGTAAAATCTATATCAGCCAATAAAGTCTACAGTGGTTTACTCTAACAAGGTATAAATTTCTGCTTCCAAATTAATCTTTCTTAATCGAAGTATTAGAAGCGCAATACTACATTTGAATTTCTATCAAAATATATTATAAAATTATAAATTATAAATTATATAGATTATAAATCTAATTATTAATTAACTAATTAAATTTATTCGATAGTATATAGCTAATTTCTTCACGTAATTTGCAGTTTTTTACATTGAACGAAATGTTCCTCTAAATCCTTTACTCGAAATTTTATACTGATCAACAGTGGTGACTTCTCAGTTGGCTTATTTGGTTAATAATCTTCTAATAATTTTTGAAATAATTTGAAGTATAACAACCAATTTAATTGGTTATTCTTAATTATTTTTAATGTAAAAATAATTGCATATGAATATAAATTTGTTTGTCAACTCTACGAAGTCAACTCTACCCAACTATATGCCATTGGTCGATTCGATTGGTGACCTTGAATGACTACACTTTTTTATAATGCATACGACCCTTTAGTAAGTTTAGTAACTGATGATCTTATACTAAAGTCTAAGCCATTAAAAAGTAATTTATGACAACAGCCTAGTTAATATCCAAATTTAACGTAAATAATATGGCACATGATTTGTTTCATTAAATTTTACTAACAAACAAAACTTATTGATGGCGCCAGTATTGTTAGAGAAATATTATGGAAAAGCGTCGCACGATAAGTCACTACCTTATCGTGCTGAAGATTTCGAGATCGGATCCGGGGCTTACTGTTTGAGAAGAAAGATATTTTCGCAGTCTTCTTTCAAATTTAAGGCGAATGTCGACAGCCAATACATCTATCTTAAGTCGCTCCACGAGCGCGCGTATAATAATAACTTATGGCCTATCGATGCCACTTGTTAAACTGTTGGATGCCAAGGAGTAAATTATTAATATTATTTTTATTATTATTTAAGTATATTATAAGGACCAACCCACATTAATGTTTAAAATTAATAGACACTTTAACTTCTGCTACTTTAATTGCTGAACTTTTTATGGGGATCTATTTGTCTAAAAATTATTTTCCGAACAATATGTTTAAAACTAGTTCAAACTAATTTACGGACATAAATGACGTGAAATTAAAAACCTAACTAGTTTAGTGTTATCTATGAAAGTTATTTATATATGTGATTATTTTTGCGAATATTCTGGAGCTATATTAATGCTTCAAATACTTTTTAATAATAAACTTAATGAAACATTTTCGGAAGCTGTAAAATTATTAACTATATTATGCACATTGGCGATGACGACTGCAGAGAGCGAAATATGTTTTTCAACATTCAAAAGATTAAAAACATTTTCACGAAATACCATAGGTCAAGAAAATACCTTAACCCGTTTATGCCCGAATTATTTCTTTTCGCAATTTTTTCGTTGCGGTGTAAATTTTAATTGTTGGGGATATTTTATAAGCTGTCTGGTTATAAATTTTTACATTTTACATTCTACTTTTGTGATTTTAGTGTAGTTCCAATAATGGAACAATGGGCATGAATGACAGCTATATTTTAGGTACACTTATGTCAAAAGAATTAATAAAACCAAGTATCTTTTTTAATATAAAGGTATAATTTATAAAAAAAACGTATTTTTGCATTTTATATACCTAATGGAAAATATTATAAAACTGATTCACAAACAAAAGTTATTTAGAGTGGAACAATGCAAAACAGTCTACATGACAGTTAACACCATATTTTTCACATGCTTTTGTAGTATTTTTTTTTGCAGACAGCGCAGCGATTTTGTTTCTGGGCTGCAATAATCCAATGGTCTAATCGATCATACCTGACCTGGTCGGGCACTCTTGAGGAAATTTCTTTATGTGTAATAGGACGACCAGCACCTTTTCCAGGCTTACCATATTTTGTCAGATAGGTCTGAACTATTGTTCGTCTAAACTTTAGAAGATCAATCTTTTTTCCGTAGCTTTTTCTGTGTAGTTGCCAAGCATTATGAACACTAGTGTCTACGCAATATGCAAAGACCGACCACCACCACTTTTTCGATCTAATTGATATTCTATAATTGTCGACATTTTGGTCTAACCGATCGACACCCCCCATAAACTTATTGTATTGAGATACCACAAATGGCCGAGTAACAGGAACTTTTTTCTTTTCTGCAGACATCCATCTGTCTACACTACCTACAGGACCGGTAGGATCGCAGCTGCTAACAGTAAGCACGATTCTATTGTCATGCCAACTTGTAATTGTAACATTAGTTTTTTTATCAGTGCAGAAATCGTAGTAACCCCTGGGTTTTTTCTCGATAAGTTTTGAAGACATTATAGCGGGGCATTTTTCAATTCTGTTGTACTTTATAGTTCCTGTATAACCGATACCTATATCTTGTAAACGGTTAACTAGTTTTAACGATGAAAATAAGCGATCGCCGTATATTTTGAAGGATGTGTTTTGCGGTAGATCTTTCAAGAGAGCAAGTACAACGGTCCCACCTACTCCCAATTCATTCTGCAATAATTTTGAGACTACCTTCGTTTTGTTGTTTCTGGTTGTGGAACACCCTGCTATGACAGTTTTAGTTGGTATAGAATCTTCAACTTGTTTTACTTTTCCTTGGTAGGGCTCAAATTTCATAAGATATCCAAGAGGTTCGCACAGGTACCACATTTTATAACCATATCTTATTGGTTTTCCCTTTAGGAATTGTTTAGCCTCATGTCTCCTAAAGTATGGTACCATGCTTTCATCAATGCTTAGTTTTTCCTTGAAGTTCTGAATACTTAAGAAATCTTTCATTTAGCATATTCATCAAAGGTCTCATTTTTCCGAATTACTATCCGAAGTTTTTATTGTCAGAGCAATGCAGATATCTTTTTATTTCCTCAAACCTATTTCTACGCATTGCATTTACGACAGACAAGTTACAGGTCTCAGTTCCAATCTCCCACCACATACGCCAACGAGGTACTGAACAATAGCCGGATAATAGAAGTATAGCTATAAAGCAACGAATTTCTTCCTCGCTAACCTGAAATGCTGGTTCTTTTTTTTTCCATATATATTCGTCATTTCAGTTAGAAAACTGCAAATAATTCCGTCAAAAAATAACTCAAAACATTCCACCGCGTCTTCTGGAATCGGTGGCATTTGCTTGGGAGAAACAAAAGCGGGTAAGTTGTCGTCAAGATCGGTGGAATTTTGCCAAACTCTGGTATATGTTCTCGGCAACTTTTTTCTTAGGTCTGATAATGAAATATTATCTTCGCTTGAATAGCCATCATTATTTTCCTCGATATTATTTTATATTTGAGTTTTTGTCTCTATCTCCTCTTGGCTAATTTGTTCATCATGGTATTCATCTTCATCACTATCTATGTCAGTGTCATCACCAACAGTAAATGTTTCCCCTCTGTTTGTAATTTTTGCAACAGCTTCAGCTTGAAGTTGACGACCGCTTAACTTACTTATATAATTAAAGTCCTCCTCGTCACCACTATCTTCCGCACTTTCATCACCGTCATTAGGGGGTGTTATAAAAACATCCGCCCGCCAGAACTCTTCGTCCTCTACTAGTTGTATAAGCTCTTCAGTAGTGTAATACCTAAAATTGAGAAAAAAATAGCATGAAGCCATCCATGCCCAATGTTCCAATAATGGAACTTTTAGAAAAAAAATCTACTGTCATGAGGGTATCAAATATATATTTTTTCGGTGCATGCCAATTAGTTTGGGTACTAACCAATAAGAGATAAATAGATTTGGTTAAAAAAATGTAAACATTTGATTTTACTTACTTTCGGTACGCCATTTTTTTCACACTGTTTCAAAATATGTAGCACTATAGATTTTTCAAACAAAACGCCCGATACACTAGAAAGATTCTTTATTCACTGCACAATAGTATCGAAATCACGTTGAGACTTGCAGTAAATACGTATGACTAATCTGCATCAGGTGGAGGGGGCTAATATAGCATGTTCCATTAATGGAACAATGGGATAAAATGGGTTAACGAAGTTGGCAATTTTAAGTATAGAAAAATCGTTTATAAAATATTCTAGTTTAATGAACACGTGATAAATAATTTTGCAGATACTATAGAGAGAAAAATTGATCTTAAATTTAAATCTGTTCAAAATATTTAATGAGTATTTACAATATATTCATTAAAACACTCAAATTCTTTTAATCAACAATATCTTTTGTCTCAGATTTCATATGTCCTCCCTGTACATTTGATCAGAGGTCACCATCGACGTATATAGGTACACTGCTCAACAAAACTAGCGGAACACTATTTTGAACGCCTGTAACTTTTCTGTGAGTAATAGAAGAAGAATTTTTTTAACGTTTTTTATTATTGCCTGGAATTAGTTAACTAAGCACAAGAGAAAATTACGTTGATACATTTTTTTCTTTTTCTCCTTAGATATTCAAATGTTTACATTTGAATATAGTGTTTTAACACTACCCAAACTAAAAATGGCTTTTGTTCCTTAAGCAAAAAATCAAAACTTTTTAAGTTAGTTTTTTGACATTTTAAACGTCAATTTTTAGTGTCAATTTACTTCTAAGATTAAAATGCCTTATTTAAGTGAAATCGAAGTCGCGAGGTCGGTTGCTTTACTTGAAGATGGTCGATCTATGCGATGAGTCGCCTATTAACTACAAACCAGTCCATCGATTATCGGCAGAGCATGGCATAAGTATCAAGAAACGATTAGATATTCTAGGAGAACCGGACAAGGACGTAGAAGAAAAATTAGTCGTCAGGATGACCGTTACATCATCAATTCTTGCCTTCGCTATCGAAGTTCCACCGCTCGTGACTTAGAAAACCTACTTCGAAATGCTACCGGTATAACAATCTCTGATCAAACGGTTAGAAGAAAACTTAAAGAAGCAAATTTGATTTCTCGGAGGCTTTTGCGAGCTCCTCGCTTTACCAGGGATCACAAACGGATCCGCCTAAACTTTGCTCGCGAACATGAATGGCAACTTCAACGCTAGAAGTCTGTGCTTTTTAGTGATGAATTCCGGTTTACTTGTACAGACGTCCTGGAGAAAGATACACTGCAGACCGTATACAGGAAGTGGATCGATTTGGATCAGTATCAGTTCTGATATGGGGTGGAATCAGCATAGATGATCGTACCGACTTGGTTGTTATTCCTCAACGTCTCAATGTACAGAATTAACTTAGAATGATGCTCTAACAGCATGTTGTACCATTTGCCAGCAATTTTGGCGATGGTTTTATCTTTCAGCAGGATAACTGCCAAATTTACACAGCAAATTTTGCAAGCAACCTTCTTTGAGAACAATACATCCAAGTGATGGAGTAGCCGGCCATGAGTCCAGATTTGAATCCTATCGAAAATGTTTGGGATTCACTTGATAGAAATAGCAGAAAGCGTTCTGTTGTACCTCAGGAGTTAGCCGAAATGTTTATAGAAGAATGGCAAAATTTACCACAAGACATGTTAAAACGCTATATGCGTAGCATGCCTCGACGATGCTTAGCTGTAATTAATGCTAACGGATGGCACACACGATATTAAATCTGTATATTCGGGTCTAAACAGAATTTTTAATAATTTTAAGTAATAAAATACATTTTGATTTTGGTAGTATTCTTAATTGTTTATTATTATACAAGAAAATTGTTCAATTATAAAAATATATATAATCTTGTTAACTAATATTGAAAATTTGATATTCCAAAGTTGATAATTATGTCGCTCCTTTAATTAAGAAATGTTGTAGTATTCAATTTGTGTTCCGCTAATTTTGTTGAGCAGTGTATATAAAATACATAATGTATTAATGTAACAAGTGTAAATAAAGAAACATGTATGTAAGTACCTTCCTTACAAATATGTACCATATTGTAGATAGATACCTACGAAAAATAGAAAAAAATAGAAAATAGAAAAAATTATCTGAGGCTGAAATACCTGAAGAAAAAAATAGAAAATAGAAAAAATTATCTGAGGCTGAAATACCTGAAGAAATACAGATACTAAAACCAAAATAGTATATTAAAAAACAAGTTTCATAAGGCACCATTTTGCTGCACGAGATCAATTTAGAAAACGAGCCGCGATAGCGGCGAGTTTTCTAAAGAGCGAGTGCGGCAAAAGGCCTTATGAAACGAGTTTTTTATACTATTTTTTCTATTTTGCGATTTTTACATTAATAAATTGCTTAAATTGGAATTATTTAATTTGAAAGTTCAGAGTTTAATTTTTATATAAAGCATGCAGTTGGTCACATTGATACTTGACATTTTCAAATTTAAATCTTGCTATCCGCGAAGTATATTATATTACATATTATTTACTAATTTTCGTTAACATTACTTGATACTTCATTTAAAAATATAAACATGAGTGACATAGAAACATATATATGTTGTTGTCAATTGTATACAACATACGTTGTTTGTGTAAAATACGGACATATATCATATCTGTCAAATGTACATAAATTCTTAAAATCAAATGACAGCAATGATATTTATTTCAACATAATTTGAAACATACTTGAGTAGGTAAAACCTACCAATTTTGTATAATACAAAAGTATTTTTAATAATATATAATATTATTAAAAATGGGGTGTGAAGAACACAATACAAGTTCATATATATTTTTGAATGTATCTTCTCCAAAGACGTAGATACGTATTTCACATTTCTACATGATTATCAATACCTACGCCCCTGTTGGAGAAGAGACACATTCAACAAAACATAACTACCTTGCTATCTCGCAGATATTATTAAGACAGAGCGTGAAGGAATATTCAGCGCTGTCTCTATAATAATCGCAGAACTAGCCGGGTGTTCCTTATAGTCGGTAACCACCGTATCTATAAAAAACTGTATTATCGTGTCTTCACTACTTGTCGGCGTAAACCGAATACGTATATAACAACATAATTTGAAACATACTTGAGTAGGTAAAACCTACCAATTTTGTATAATACAAAAGTATTTTTAATAATATATAATATTATTAAAAATGGGGTGTGAAGAACACAATACAAGTTCATATGTATTTTTGAATGTATCTTCTCCAAAAATGATTATCAATACGCCCCTGTTGGAGAAGAGACACATTCAACAAAACATAACTACCTTGCTATCTCGCAGATATTTATTTCTGTATTCGAACAACGCCAACATTGAAAAATGAAAAAAAGCGTATCGAAATGATGCTCATTTCGATACTGTTTTGGGTTTCATAATGAGTTCATTTCGAACGCAAAATAGAAAAATTAATAATTAGGTGCTTTTTCTAATATTCAATAAGAAAGGTAAATTTAAAAAGACAGTAATATGCCTGGATAACATTTCATTAAACCTTGTGTAATGAAAGCAATTTTTAATTATTCATAGAATTAAACTAGTGTATATTGTGCCATCTGTAAATTGATGTCTAAACTCTAGAGCGAATACCAGACAGATTGCCAACAGTGTTGCCATCTTTGGTGAATTAACCAAATTGTTCATTTTTATAACACATAAAATAATATAAATTTAACCTTATTTGTAAAATCGAAAAGAGGATTTCAAATATAAACCAAAATGTCCGGAAAAGGAACTTTTCAACCTGTAAGTTTTGATTATATATATATTTATATAAAATTAAGTTTTTATTAAGGATTCAGATGTACACATAACCTATGAAGATCAACAAAAAATTAATAAATTTGCTAGGTTGAATGCGAAATGGGAGGATTTAAAAGAAGAAATAAAAAGTAAAGAGGTATTACTTGACTTATGAAATATACATATATATGTACTAACGCAATTAGTTTGATTTTTATAGAATAATATGAAGAATTTGGAGGAAGCATGTGATGAAATTGCTTTAATGGATGATGAAAAAATTCCATATTTAGTTGGTGAAATTTTCATATACCAAGATAAAGACACAACAGATGTAAGAATAAGTTTAATACCATTCCACCTTTTTCTAATTATTAAGTTATGGATAATTAATAAGACGTTGATTGTTCTAGAAATGTAATATATTCAAAAATACGTCATGTATTTAACCAATAATCTTATAAAATAATGCAGAATCTAATTGTAAAGAAACTGGTAATGTTGTTACTATCAATTTATTTTACTGATAACAAGCGTTTTACATTAAAATAACCCCAAACTTGTGAATTTTGTGTCATAAAATGATTAGTTCTAGTCATTGACATTATAATCTTCTGGACCGCACTAGAACATGAAAGCGGCATTATAAAGAGAGGTTTAAGAGAAAGATGGAGTTTGTAAGGGCAAAAAATCCCTTATAATGATAGGCATTCTCATAAACTTCGCAATTTTTAATTGTTTTAAAAGGAAGTATTTACTATAGTCTATAAATAGGTTTAGACTGTTAAATAGTAAATGAGCCAAAATATAATTGTATTATAAGAACTATAATTTATTAAGAAAACAGTATTACATATTTATGTTCGACTGCATCATAGTTGCCTACTTTATTACAATTTTTTTAAATTCCTATTCAAATTCTAGTTACCTGAAAAAGTTGGATGAATTACTGATGTCTAAAATGAATCAATTTTGTAAATTTCTGTCTAATCCTTGATGGCATTTCATTTTTAGAACTATTAACATAATGTAAACAATCAGTAAAATCAGTTTTTAATATCAATTTTATTAATTGTAAAGTGTGATTTTCTAATGGAGCTTTATCGGCACAGTGTTCTACAAGTTCACAAAATAACCTGTCAATATTTAGCTTTCTAATAGTAGCAGCTATTAAGATAGATAGTATACCTGTTCTAGAATACTCAGTAATCAATCGTAAAACACTTTCTGCAACTGCAAATTTTCACTATATTTTCAGATGGCATTTGAAGACTGCCTCTATTTTTTATATTTCGGAGCGCAGAGAAAGAATAGATAGATGTCAAAGACTTGGCATATACATCACAATTAATATTTTAATAACCTTTTTGCTAACAATCCAGCTATATACTCTATTACATCTGTCATGTACTGACTGGTAGAAATAGATCCAATTATATCTCTTTCGATATTTTTTAATAGAATCTTGTGACAATTTCCAATATTTTTTTACGCTTACTTGGATCTTCTTCAACAAAATCCCCTACATATATTAAGTTACTTCTTTTCCTGAGAGAAAAAACAATTTAAAATAGTGTTAAACTTGTACAGAAATATACAACCGTTTTGAAATATATGTTGTTAAAGATTCGTCCAATTTTTTAAATTGTTTTATGTTGCTGTCTCTTTGAATATGACTAGAAGTATAGCAAACGCCAATTAAGTTGGCGCGAGGAGGGGTAAGTTCGCGCAGGATTAAAAGTAGTGGGGAGATTTGTATTTGGTTTTATATAAAATGTCAGATAATTCTAACCTCTGAGCGTGTATCACTTTATGATCCCCTAGCAAAGACATTATGTTCCGTCAAATGTCAATGACAAATGTATTCTGACAATTACTTGAGTAGTAGGGGTGGACGTTTTTAAAAACGGCTTCTGCGCACCCCCTCCTCGCGCCAACTTAATTGGCGTTTGCTATACTTGGACATGATTTGACATCAAGATTATCCACTGGAGGTAAGAGCTTCAAGACATCTACAAAAGTATTCACTTTGACATTATACAAAAAACAGAACTTATCTACTTACAGGGAACATAATTTCTATGTAATAATCTTCTAGATATGATTTTCTTCTGTTGATGTGGAATGTTAAATACTGAAGGCACAGCTTCTTTGCATAATACTTTATTGCCAGCCATATGGATTAATCATATAATCCAAATCTGTAAAATATTTACTACAAATGACAGCAGTTTTGTTAGGCTCATAGTTTTTTCTCTTAAGGAAAACAATCCACTGCTTTTTCAATTGTACATTTGTAGGAAATCTAATAGGATTAAATAATATCAATTATATAGCTCTTAAAATAACTAGTTTATACATTCTGAACTCTGCACACAACGAAATACCCTTACCGATGAAATTTTAAATCCTCTCCTTTTTATATCTAGAAGTACAATTATACGCACAACAATAGTGAACCATTGCTGTATAGTTTTATTTTTATGAAAAATTAACCCCACTACACGCCATCAAAATTAAATGTCTAACTATGGCAATGGCAACACGTCAATTTTTGCCCTTACACTTCTCTTTCTGCAGATATCTTGATTTAAATTCTCTCTCGCACATGCCGCGTCCAAAGGTTAATTCAATGGTTTTACTTGATTGTTCAAACCTGTAAAATTAATTCCCATAATTTAATAAGATCTCAATTCCATTTACTTTTATTTTTATTGGTAATTTTAGCATAAGTTTTATTTGAAGCTATGAATTATAATTTTTTGTATTAATTGAAGGCTTTATTTTATAAATCTTTAACCAAAGTTTAGAAATGCCTAATCATAAATAACTTAAAAATTATTGCTAGAGTTTTTATATACTCAGTACATGTTCCAATAAAAGACAAATCTAATTCCTTTATACAAAAAATATTTATACATCATTACAAATTGAAGTTACTCAAGCTCCTTTATTATTTTGTAAATACATTAAATAGCTCCACTAATAAATGTAATTAAAAGAACTTGGTAACTATAATTTTGCTCATATAAAAAATAGAAAGAGAAAACAAAAGAAATAACAATGGAAAGAGGATTCTGGATTTTTGTATAGTACATACATGATTTGATAATAATGAACACTTCCTATTAACATAAACACACTCATGAGAGTACAAACAAGTATAATTGAGAGATCAATTACTAATTATATGATTATAGAACTAGAATACAGGTCGATAATACGTGATGTTACAGTTGAAAAAAATTAAAATAAATTATCTTGTAGTGGCACAAATAAAAATTGAAAATGAAGAAGCAAACAAAAAGGTATACCCAAGTGATAAATTCTTACAAATTACAAAACAAACAATTATGAAGAAGAAATAAATGAAAAAACTAACAATGTATGGGAAATAACACACAATACAGATATTTAAGAAATGTGGAAGGTATTTAAAAGTATTATTATTGAAACAGCATGTGAAGTATGTGTATGTGGTACATGCAAACAGGATAAACACAAAAACAAATGACTTGGTGGGCAGAAAAAATTAAACAAGAAGTAATGAGTAAAAAGGAAAAATGGAAAGCATATGTATGAGAGAAGAACAAATATTTAAGAATGAAGACTTATAGGAAAGAGAACAATTTATCCAAAAAGAAGACCAAGAGATAACAAAAGAGGAGTTGATAGAAGCTATAAAACAACTAAAGAATGGCAAGGCACCGGGAAATGATAGAATTTGCACAGAAATGAAAAAGCAACATAGGAACAAAAGGAATACTCCACTACTCAGAATCTGTAACAAAATATGGAAATACGAACAAATTCCAAAGGATTGGGAGATGGGAATTATTCTTCTATTACACAAAAAAGGGCGATAGCAAAGATTGTAGTAATTACAGAGGTATAAAGCTACTGAGCACAGCAGTAAAACTCGTAGAAAAAATAGTCGAGAAACGTTAAGAAAACAAATAGAACCAATGTTAGCAGACACAAAGTGGATTTCGAGAAAATAGAAGTACCCAAGGACATGTATTTACTATCAACGGAACTTTGACAAGATCAAGAATAGCTTACCTAGCATTTTTGGACATGGATAAGTCTTTGACAAAGTGACAAAAGCAAAAATATGCGAAAGAAAAGGAAAGTTGAACCAAAACCAGAGTAATTAAATGCTTATACAAAAGAACGAGAAACTGTGTAATTAAAGGAAACTTGATGTCCGAGCAGTTTGACACCAGCAAAGGAGTGAGAAAGGGGGAAGCCTCAGTCCTCTACTGTATATTACCTTTATGGATGATTTTATCTAAAAGACTCAAAGAAGAGTAAAAACAATGTTTGTAGGTTACAGAAATCTAAAATGAAAAACAATTACAAGAACACATGAATGTTTGGAACGAAGTGCTAACTGAAAATGGAATGAAGTTGAATAAAAGTAACACCAAAACTATGGCAATATCTGACAACCACAAGAAAATACAAATAGAAAGTAAAAGAAGCTCGCTCAGAACAGAAATGAATTAATGTAAAGTGCAAGTTGTAACCCTAACACCCTCTGAGTACTAAAGGTACTTGAGTTTATATATATATATATATATATATATATATAAAATAACTTCGTGACCTTGGTATGATATGGTAAACCTAATTAGTAGGCGATTAAAGGTCTGTATATTACTTCAAAATATATGTATTTAAAAAACTCTACATGTTTCGGCTATATACGCCTTTTTCAAGAATACAGAATAGAGAATACAAAATATGAATGACAGGATCTTTAATCGCCTACTGATTAGGTTTACTATATATATATATATATATATATATATATATATATATATATATATATATGTATGTATATAATTTAAACGAAATTATCGACCGTAATATATTGAATAAAATAAATTAAAAGCAGGCAAGCGGTCTGTCAAATAAAAAACTCATTTACTAAGTATCCCTATATTTCGCAACAACTTTGTTGCTTCTTCCGGAGATAAAAATGTAGAGTTGAAAAAAATAATAAAATTGACGTACAAGGACAATAAAATTGATTAGATTTCTACGTCAATTTTACTATTTTTTTCAACTCTACATCGGAAGAAGCAACAAAGTTGTTGCGAAATATAGGGATACTTAATAAATGAGTTTTTTAATTGACAGACCGCTTGCCCGCTTTTAATTTATTTTATTCTATATATATATATATATATATATATATATATATATATAGAATAAATATAAGTAAATATATACAAGTGTCCCGTATCGTTATGTTCAAATTTTAGGAGTGTAATGTAGACTTCATTTCAAGTAAAAAAAACGCAAAACGTGTATATCCATATTTATTTGTTTCAAAGTTACAAATCAATGAATGTGATTGTTAACGTCGCATAATAAAATGTTATCCTAAAATAAATAAACACGTGTCGTAGTGCATACAGTAATTTCTTGGAGATCTACAAAAAAGAGTACTGGAAATTGATTTATGACAAAGAAGGTTCTTACTTATTTCGCAAGTGCTTAACCATGTATATCATACAATAAACAAATGTTCAGATAACTGTTAACGTTGCATTTTTTAATAAATAATTACATTACGTTTCACTTCATACAACAGCTTATTAGTGAGTGACACGTTTTCTTTATTCAAAATGCCTTACCGATTTTCTTCTCAAGAGTATGAGGACAGGCATTTTGTGTATGGCTACTGTAACGGCAGTGCACGTCAAGCAGTTATTGAATATCGACATCGGTTTCCCGATAGGCGCATTCTTCATTACAGAACGTTTCTGGAAGTACACAGACAATTTCGGGAATGCGGACTGCGTGAATATCTTTTCGACCGAGGAGTAAATTTGCCAGCAGACTTAGAGGAAGAAGCAGTAGCTATTGTTACAAGGGATCCAACTCTCAGTGTAGGTCGAATCGCTAGACAACTAGGAGTGCCACGAACGACAGTTTGGCGAATTTTAAAACGTGTGGGCTTATATATCCATACCACTATCGCAGGGGACACGGTTTGCTTGAGGCAGCCACTATGCTGGTCTAGTTTATTCTACCTGGATATTAAGACAGTCACGGCTTCATTTTAATTTCTGCAGAACAGTACTCTGGACAGATGAATCTACGTTCACGAGAAGTGGTGTTACAAATCAGAAACCTGCACAGGTGGTCATCAGAAATTTCCAAAGCTATACGCCCATCTAAATTTCAACATGAATTTTCTATTAACGTTTGGGCGACTCTAATCGATAACTTGTTGATTGGTCCCGTCGTTCTTCCTGGGAGGTTAAATGCGGACAATTGCCTTCAATTTCTTATTGACGAACTGCTAGGTCTTTTACAGGATGTCCCACTGAATGTTCGACGAGACATGTGGTTTCACATAGATGGGACACCACTACATTTCGAAATTGGGTTGACGTCAATTATCCAAGATGGATTGGTCGAGGTGGTCCTGTTGCATCGCCACCCAGATCACCCGATCTTAATCCCCTTGACTTTTATTTATAGGGGTAGGTACATGAAAAATTTAACCTACGCGCAAGTTTCGAACACAAGAGAAGAGTTATTGTATCGTATTGACCTGACTGCCGAGCAAATCCGACAAAACAAGTATGAAATTCGGATAAGTACTTCTTCTGTTGGCTTACGGGCACAAACCTGCATTCAACTAGGAGGTGGACTTTTCGAAAATATTATTAATAACTTTTTAAATAAAATCAGTTTTTATTGAGTTTAGGATTACATTTTTTTTCATGATCTGACAATCACATTCATAGATCTGTAACTTTGAAACAAATAAAAATGGATATACAAGTTTTGCGTTTTTGTTACTTGAAAAGAAGTCTACTTTACACTCCTACAATTTGAACATACGACGATACGACGGGACACTTGTATATAAATATACATATATATATTAATAATATAATATTAATCTTCAAAATTTGTTTCCAGCAATGTTTAGAGGAAGCAAAGCAAAATACTGAAAATGAAATCAGTGATTTGAAATCTCATTCTAGTAAAATTAAAGACATGATGGATGATCTGAAATCACATTTATATGGGAAGTTTGGTAGCCATATCAACTTAGAAGCTGATGATGATGAGTAAATTAAATATTTAATATTTATTTTAGCCTCTTTACATTTATAATGCATTTTTTAAATTGCTTTATATTATAATTGTTAATAGTTATAATTTTATGATTTATATGCTTGAATTAATTAAATAAAAAACTCACAAGTTAAATATTTGTTTTTAGTATTCTTAATACCCAAATATAAAATGGAAGTAACTGAAGTAAGTATCCTAATAACAATATAGAGTTACTTAAGTAATACATACATAGGTTATGTTTTTGTATTGATCCATGCTGATCGCGTAGTAATCAAGTAAAGAGTTATTCATGAAATTTGGAAGTTATTCAAGTAATTTATAACTGTACCTTATATCTCAAATACAAAAGAGCTTATATTGCTATCCATATCTGCGCACGAAAAAGTTTGTAATCTATGGTACATGAAGTAAATTGAATAGGAGAGAGATCACATTACTTTGTTTGAATGGTTGACTGCATCTAATTAAAGTGGATAAGAAAAGCACAAATATTATAGGAATCAGCAATAAATAATGTATAAACATAATCCAATAAATTAAGTAAAAAAGTTTATAAAGGAACAACATATTTATTTGAATATTGAACTACAGAGTATCTGTTTACAAAAAATAGAAAATATTTTGTAATCTATTGATTTTAACGCAAGCAAATTACACACAGCACAATTAGAGACTGGTTCAAAAAGTTATTCTTGATGTCTTTATACTAAAAAATAATTGGAATCATCACTGTAACAAAATAAATAATAAATTCTGCCATTTCATTTTTATCGATCACAACCTCCCTTTTCCACCAGTCTTCTATAATGTTTTCAGCATGGTTGATATAATATTTTATTTTCATTTAACCAACCCTGGATGATATTAATCTTTTTCGACATAGAAGTTGAGTGACTTTTTTCAGTAAAATTATGGTAAGGTCATGGGGATCATGATGATCAGAGTTGGATGCTTTTGATTTTTAAGTAGCTATTCTTCAAACTATAGCAGAAAGTTACTTGAGTTCATTTCTCCATGATAGTCTAGATCATTTCCTTTTGATGGAAATGTAAGCGATGCTTCAGGTATAAATTCTTTTCGTTTAGAGTAAAATTACTTTCGGATGAGACTAGCGCAGAAACACATTTTAGTAATTAGAACGAGAGACACCTCATAAATGAGAGAAACAGCTAGTAGTATAAATCCGTGTACTATACGAGCCACAAACGTTTATCGATTATTTGTCAGTCGATACCAGGCGCTCGATCTGTGTGTTTCGTAGTGGTCTTGTACGTACATTGCTCCCGCTGCCGACTGCTGCGACTGCTCAATGTTTTTAAGGTGTTCAGTATTTTTGTAATGTCATCGCTCGCGCAGCTTTAGTCTCATCCGAAAGTAATTTTACTCTACCAGCATGAACAATAATATAGGATTTTCACGATAAGAGTGCAAGCACGTCATTAACAGAAATTTCGGAATTATAAATATAAAGTCAATAAAATGCCCATGGGGAATAGTATATATAAAGATTTAATGTTGCCTTCATATTGACAGCACTGAAAATGACGCTCGCATTGTTGCAGCGTTGCCGTTGCTGAAATATTTCTTGTGCTTATTAGTCTATTAATCTTACTGAATAAGACATACATTATACGTAATAAGTTACTACGTATACAGTGTGGCCGCCATCGATAGCGCGATGCATGTATTAGTAACTACTGGTCGACTATAATGGGCGTGCCAACTTGAATTGCCACACCGACAGCGGGCGTATTATAAGCTATACGTATAAATGTATTCGTAGGCAAATCAAGTGAAAAGCAGTGTAGGAGGTATTGTGTTCCCGATAGAAGTAAATATTTGCAGTTGTTTGAAGCATCAGATAATCACTGATAACATCTCAGTGAAGTAACTCATCACAGCTTCATAAACAACAAAAAAAAACAAACATACATAAACAGAACTACTAGACTTTAACATAAAAAAACTTCTTAACGAAAATAATATTTAGTATTATAGTAGTATTACACTCTAAAAACTTAACAATAATAAAATACTTAAAAATAAAATATTTACTTCTTAAAACAGAATTGTAATTCAACATTGCAATAAACCTGCAATTAGCTAAAAGAAAATGTTATTCTTAAGCAATAATTAAATTCTAAATAAATTAATTAGTTAAGTGTTCAAATAAACCTCCTTCTTGACACGAACAGTAACCCAACTGATTATAAAAATTCCGACGCACATTTGTTAACATATCTGCTGTGACAGTATTAGTGACTTCGGTAATTCTCGCGCGAAGTTCCTCTAGATTTGATGGACGTTCATCACCGTATCCGTAGATCGAATTATGTAAAAAGGGCCATAAAAAGAAATCGTTAGGGGCTAGATCAGGAGATCGCGCTGGCCATTTAATAGGACCCGAGTTACCGATCCATCTGTTTCCAAAAACCACGTTTAAAAAGTTTGTTACATAACGGGTATTGTGCGCTGGGCAACCATCTTGCTGGAACCAAACTTCATTAATATTGAACCGCTCCCGTACTGCGGGGATAATACTATTTTCAAGTAACTGTAGATATCTATTTCCGTTTAAATTACCGTAAATAAAAAAAGGCCCAATTATATGATCCCCAATTATACCTGCCCATACGTTTAGCTTCTCTGGATACTGCGTTCGCGTTGGTATATTCAAATGTAGATTTTTACGCGACCAGTAACGACAAACTGCGCGGTTATGATGTCCGTGTAGCCGAAATGTTTTTCATCTGTGAACAATACGTTATTAAGAAAGAATTCATTTTCGTGATATTTATTTATCATTCTTTCGCAAAATTGCATACGGCGATAATAATCATCGGGAAAAAGTACTTGTGAACTTGTAAATTTATATGAACGATATTTATTAGTACGTAAAATCTTTTGAGCCGTTGTTTTACAGATACCTAATTCGCGTGCAATTTGTCGAGACGACATAGTGGGATTTACTTCGACTAAAGCACATACTCGAATTTCTATATCACTTATATTCTTATCCGGAACAACTTTATTTTTATTAGTTACTAAAGAAAATGTAGTTTCGAATCGATTAACTGTCCTACGAATGGTGCTTGCATTGGGAATTTGATTTTCAGGGTAATTAGCTGCAAATAAAGCTCGATTTACTTCCGCGGAATTACCACCGTAAAATTGTTTAATCATAAAGAGTTTTTGCTCCGGTGTATAATACTCCATTTTTTAAATGACCGTTACGAACACCAACAACGCGGTTTATTAAATATTGTGAGCGAGTAGTTCCCCTGACGATATAAACATTGCAACTAACACCCATATGCGGGAGCGACAGCTAATGCGCTTGCGCGACTACACCGTCTAAATGTGAATTTATTGGACAAATACTACTGCATCATAGGGATATGCGAAATATTAGGCTCTCTTGTAATCCATTGGAACATTGCGTCTACTTCTTTACCGTTCTAACACACGGACACCTCTGTGTGTTTTGCTTACACTACAGGTTTTGCTATAGTGCAGACGCACGCGGCCACATGGTATAGGTACTTATGTATTACATATCTATGTATCAATGATATCGATCGCTAAATGGTCAAAAGAATGTATAAGCATTTTTACTGCCAGCGAAGGCAAATACGGGGAATTCACGATCTAGTCACTCTAATGCGAAAATATTTCTCGTGCTTATTAGTAGAGAACGGACGCAATTTCCATAAAACGCAATCGGCAATTGGAATTGTGTATAACGTCGCTCAGTACATCCCGGCGTAATTCAATGAAGTATTTGTTTGACTTACTCGGACACCTGGTCTCGCCGCGATAACAATGGACAAGCCAGCTATTGTATTCCTTGTATTCCGAGAATATAGTGCTATTTAAAGTGTTTTCATGAGCGTAGATAGAAGCGGGGTTTTTATAATGTATTTTATTTATTAGTTTATATTTCGTAAGATAAATAAAGTGCTGTGAGTAAGTTTCTTGTTTTCATAGTTTTAACTGTTAATTACATCGTAATTTTTGTGATAAATCCTGTTTAATATCGTTTGATTGAATCTATTTCTACCAATTATTTCGACGTAAGAGTGTGCATTGAATTTCGTTCAGTTTCAATAACTTACGCACACATTTTTAGTTTTCATTTATTTAGATCTAGAGCATTGTTTAAGTTACTTTTTCGGACATGATATGGAAGAATGTTGAGAACGGTATTGTAAAACAATGGCGAGTTGGATTGACGGTCATACTGATTGTATGTCCATTGTCAGTGATTCCGAAATTTATTACAAAATCCGTAAAATATCGTCAAACATTCGTCACTTAGGATCGCAAACACATCTAAACTCTGTAAAACTTTTATGGCGGCTAATATTCCATTCAATAAACTTAGCAATCCCACTTTAAAAATATTTCTTCGAAAATATACTGGTCAAAACGTTCCTGATGAAACAACTTTACGCAAATATTATGTTTCTAGGTGC
Organism: Melolontha melolontha; assembly: GCA_935421215.2. Classification (NCBI taxonomy): domain Eukaryota; kingdom Metazoa; phylum Arthropoda; class Insecta; order Coleoptera; family Scarabaeidae; genus Melolontha; species Melolontha melolontha. The sequence continues at coordinate 138,735,545 of OW285235.1, forward strand.
TATACGGGAACAGTAGAACGCATTAGAAGCCATCTTTTAAATCAATACATATGGATAAGCGCCGACGAAACGGTGGATATGTTAGGACGCTGTGTGGTAAATGTCGTAGCTGGTGTACTACATCCAACTATTCCATATAACTCATATGTAATAGCAACAAGTGTTATAAATAGAGTTGATGCGGAAACAGTTGCTGAAACCATTAAGGAGAATATGCAAAAAATGCTTCATTCGGACGCCACGAACAACGAAAAAATACTTTTATTTGTCAGTGATAGTGCTGCGTATATGTTAAAAACAGGCAGACTATTGAAGAAAACATATCCTAATATGCTGCATATTACTTGTGTAGCACATGCTCTCCACAGAATCTGTGAATATATCAGAGACACTTTTCCGGAAGTTGATAGACTTGCATCAGCTTTTTTAAAAGTTTTCAGAAAAGCACCATTGAGAGTAGCTCTTTTCAGGGAAAAATTTCCATCTCTGTCACTGGCTCCCACTCCAGTAATAACTAGATGGGGAACATGGCTGGAAGCTACTAGTTATTATGCTGAGAATTTCGATAGTCTAAAACATTTCGTAACACTGCTAAAGGAGGATGCTAGAAGTATTGGTGAGTGCAAGGAGCTCACACAAATCCCAAATTTAAAAAATCAGTTGTACTTTCTTCACGAACACTTTGGAAAATTGCCAAAACTAATCACTTATTTTGAAAATCGAAATCTCAAATTAAATGACGGATTAACCACATTAGATGTGGCTGTTAATAATTTGAAAAGTATTCCAAGTGACTTCGGATGTGGCCTTCGGCAAAAGTTTGAAGCAATTCTTAATAGAAATCCAGATTTAATTACATTGCAGCAATGTATGGAGACAATTCCACAAAATCTAACGGCTAAATATGAAGAAATAAAAGAATATTTCCAGTATGCACCTATAACCAGTTGCGATGTAGAAAGGACGTTTTCTATTTATGAGGATGTACTTAATTCAAAGAGAACAAAATTGACAGAAGAAAACCTTGAGAAACTATTGCTAGTCCGTATTAATACTCCTTTACTCAACTTGAACGACAAAATGAACAAATAAAAATGTTCCAATTATAGAAATAAAATTAAAAACTTTAAAAATACAACTTTTCAACAAATACATATGTATTTCGTAATTTTATAGATCACCACCCGTTTGTTTTCCAATTATATAAATAAAATTAAAAACTTTATAAATACAACTTTTCAACAAATAAATATGTATTTCGTAATTTTATAGATCACCACCCGTTCGTTTTCCAATTATATAAATAAAATTAAATATTTTAGAAATACAGCCTTTCGCCAGTACTGCACTGGGTGGTAAGCGTGTCCGTTCTCTACTTATTAGTCTATTAATCTTACTAGTAATAAGTAGAGTGGACCAATCCGGAGCGATATTGGTAAATATTTCATATAAAAGCCGAAAAACTCCAATAATTTATCATTTTATATATATATATATATATATATATATATATATATATATATATATATATTGTGGTGGGGCACACCCATTTACATAAGAGGCTCTGGAACAAAAATACAAGACAATACTAAAGTGTTTACATTAATTTAGAAGATAAGATTTTGTTGGAACTGTATATTTCACATGTCATATCAATGAAGTTAATTCCGCGTTTTTAATTGCTTAAATTTGTATCATGAACTTTATTTATTTCTTTTAGTCATTTGCTTTAGTCATTTTTATTAATAATATTGTATTATCGAAGATTTTTAACTTGATTGAATGAATATTTTATAGACATATACTTTGGATATAGCTGTACCTATTTTAATTGTTTACGGCGGGAAAAATCCCAATTAAGAACAGGTATCTAGCTAAAGACTGTACATTCCAAAGATAATTTTTTGTATCACAAAATTAAATTTATTATTTTTGTAAAATATCCAAGCGATTTGTTTTAGTAAATTACGCCATATATATTTATTTAAAATTAAATTATAAATTACAAACAAAAATCATGAATAAGAAGCCTGGATATAAAAACAAACGAGAGTTAGCGTCGTTGGTTAAAATATTTTGGTACGCGTCGACATATTCAAAAATGTGTCCGAAGAACTTAGTGAGAAATTATTAATAGAAGTATAAATATCATACCCAAAGATATATCCTACGTATCATCAAACTACAAAGCCACAATTGACACAAATTCCGCAACCTAACTCCTTCCTGGTAGCTTGTAAACGAAATTCCTATCCCGATGGACGCTATCTGTAGAACACCATTACCAGAGTCTTAATCCCGAGGAAAAAGGATCCGAAAACCTTCCGAATTATCCAGTATCCACATTCAACAGACTTGAGTACTTTATTTATATCTATATCCTATAACATTCAAATTATTTGTATTAAGTTTTTAAAACACAATCGTTGATATTATTATTTTTATGCAAAACATTTATTTAATTGATAAGTTTACCTTAATATCGGAAAAATACAGTTCACTTGAGTTTAATTACCGTAAATTTAGTAAATATTGTTGCATTATCTCATTTCATATAATTAACCTAGCATTTATTAGTTTACTCGATCACGTGACTATTTATAGGTTAGCGCATTATATTTCATGTTCACACTTACCTTTTTGGAAAAGTATATTATCCATTAAACCATTTATTTATGCTCTTAACTCTCTTGTTTTATTTATTGTTATTATTTATGCTTTATATATTATTCATCCAGAACCATTCGAAATATAATAACTTGTTTTATCACAACCATTTATATTCTATTAAGTACCCAACTCGCACATTTATTGCTATTAAAGTATAACTTCAGTCTCATCGCTACTGCTAGCCGGCATACCTATAAAGATACATATAAGGTATTAACAATAAGAATTTGCACCTGGAAGATGCCTATTAAGTTAAGTACAAGTTGTTTATTTACGTTTATTTATGCTTTGTAATTTAGTCAAGCGACATCTGTATTATTTAATACTTAGCTACATCTTTAGGTCGTATTTTGAACTAGGCACACTTGTGAATTCAACATTATTTTTTAAATACCTTATTCAATTAATTCATAACTTTTCGTTTATTTTATGTATGTTACTCTTATTCTATTAAACCACTCTAGAGAGAGAGAGTTGTATCAATTGATGAACCAACGTGGGGGCCATTTAACATACCAGCTTCACTTTTGGCTTTGTATTAATTACACGACCAATTGATCTTGAATCAATATATATATATATATATATATATATATATATATATTGATATACAGTAGTACCCCGTTATCCGCTGACTCCGTATCCGCGGTTTCAGTCATCCGCTATTTACCTATGATGAGCAGAAAACGCGTTATATCATTAAATATAAAAGTTATAGGAGCATTTGTCGATATATCGTCGATATATGAGTCATCCCCTGAATTCGGCGCTCTCTTATGATAAGTTAAACAAGTTGGAACGTGCTTAAGGTGCCACTCGCTTTTACTTGTACATATAAACGCTCCTGTTAACTATGAGTTTAGTACTATTCGAATTGTCGGACAAGACAGTGCTTGCAATAGTTTTTAAATAAAGAAAGTAAATTTGAAACTCATTTTAAAATGGCTTCTAAATCAAAAAGGAAACGTGAAATGCTCACTATTAGTGAAAAAATAAAAATCATTAATATGATTGAAATAGAAAAAAAATCTATTACAACTGTTGCTAAAATATACAATAAAAACGAATCTTCGATACGAGAAGTGTTAAAAAACAAAGATAAGATTCGAGCTAGTTTTTCTAGTGCACCCCAAACTGCAAAAGTTGCAACCACAATACGTAATAAAGTGTTACTTAAGGTAGAAAATGCCTTAAATTTATGGGTGGAAGATATGACAAGAAAACATATTCCTATCGATGGCAAAGTGCTACAACAAAAGGCGTTGGTTTTATATGAAGATATGCAGACCCAGGATTATACTGAAGAGGAAAGAAAATCATTCACAGCAAGTAGGGGGTGGCTGCATAGATTTAAAACTCGGTTTAATTTAAAAAAATATAAAAATGACAGGGGAATCTGCGTCGGCTGATCATGTAGCTGCTGCCCTGTTTCCAGAAAAATTTAAACAAATTATTGCAGAAAAGAATTATCATCCTAAGCAAGTTTTTAACTGCGATGAGACTGGTCTTATGTGGAAAAAAATGCCTCAACGGACTTATATTCATAAGACTGCAAAGAGTGCACCAGGCTTTAAAGCAATTAAGGATAGACTTACTTTGATATTTTGTACAAATGCAGCTGGTCATATGATTAAACCCGGACTTGTTTACCGATCACAGAATCCACGTGCTCTTAAATACGAAGATAAAGCTTGCCTGCCTGTGTTTTGGCAATCAAATCGAAAGGCGTGGGTTACGGCTGTTCTATTTACACAATGGTTTCATCAATGCTTTATTGCGGAAGTGAAAAGATATTTGGAAAAGGAAGAATTACCATTTAAAGTGCTGCTGATACTAGACAATGCTCCTGGGCATCCTGTGTCACTAGGCACAGAAGATAAAAATGTTGAAGTTTTACCACCTAACACGACCTCATTGCTTCAGCACCTTGATCAAGGTGTCATTAGATGCTTTGAAGCCATATATATTCGACAGGTTTTCGAAATGCTGTATACAATGGCTAACGAATGCTCTGATATCGGGCTCATGGAATGCTGGAAGTCATTTACAATTGCTGACGCAATTCTATTTATCAAAGGAGCGATGGAATGGAGGAATTAAAGTCAGAAACGATAATAGCATGTTGGAAAAATCTGTGGAATGACATCGTTCTTAGTTCTGAAGACACACATGATATTAATTCACATCTAACAACGATATTTAACATAGCGCAGAAAATAGATGGAGAAGGATTTAACGATATAGCCCAAGAGGAACTCAGTGATTACATAAACGAAGAGGATCAAGTTATTCACCAACGAGGAATTGGAAGACCTTGTGAAATCTTCTCCAGAAGCGAGTGACGATGAGGATGAGGGTCAACAAGAACCGCCAGCATGGACGCTTGAAAAATTTTCAGCGATATTTCGAACTGCTCAAACATTAAAAGAACAGATAGTAGAATATGATCCAATAATGGAACGCCGTATAAAAATTACTCGCACTATAACAGAAGCCTTGAAACCTTTGGAGGATTTGTTTATTGAAATGAAAAGACAAAAACGACAACTACCAATAACAATGTTCTTTGAAAAAGTGGACAAAACTATCGATAATGCACAGCCATCAACATCGTTTGCTTCGGATGGATCTAAGTAAACAATCGACTGCTAACTTGGACTTGGAGGAAGATGAATGAATATGTAGCTCACGATGATAAAGTTTTTCTTGTTGTATATTTTCTTGTTGTGTATGTAAATATGTACTATATGTACATATGTATGAACTTATATATTTATTAAACTTAAATTCTATTTGTGCTACAGCACAAGAATATTTATTTATTTATTGTTTATTTATTTTAAATAAATATTCTATAACTTATTTTTTCTTGTTTCATTGTTTTAACTTTGCTTCATATTTCATATTGTACTCGAAAATAAAGCGTTCGCTACTATCCGCGGTTTCCAGTATCCGCGGAAGACCACAGAACCAAACCCCCGCGGATATGGGGGTACTACTGTATATATATATATATATATATATATATATATATATATCAAAAATTAATTAAAATTCGGGTAAGCGGTCAATTAAAAAACTCCTTTATTAAATTACCCTATATTTCGCAACAGACTTTGTCGCTTCTTCTGGGGTAAAAAATGTAGACGTACAAAATATAAAAATGATTAATCATTTTTATATTTTGTACTTCAATTTTATTATTTTTTAACTCTACATTTTTTACCCCAGAAGAAGCGACAAAGTCTGTCGCGAAATATAGGGTAATATAATAAAGGAGTTTTTTAATTGACCGCTTACCCGAATTTTAATTAATTTTTGATAATATATCATGGTCGATAATTTCTTTTCAATTATATATATATATATATATATATATATATATATATATATATATATATATATTAATTGATAAATTATTGGAGTATTTCGACTTTTATATGAAATATTTACAAATATCGGTCCGGATTGGTCCACTCTAGTAATAAGACATTCATTATACGTAATAAGTAGAGAACGGACACGCTTACCACCCAGTGCAGTACTGGCGAAAGGCTGTATTTCTAAAATATTTAATTTTATTTATATAATTGGAAAACGAACGGGTGGTGATCTATAAAATTACGAAATACATATTTATTTGTTGAAAAGTTGTATTTATAAAGTTTTTAATTTTATTTATATAATTGGAAACAAACGGGTGGTGATCTATAAAATTACGAAATACATATTGCAGTGGAATGTGCTTTTAATTGCTTATTAATTTTTTTTTTATTCACACTACAACTTATGCTTCCGGCTGTTCAGTCTAGTAGATTCCTCGAACTCACATCTCACGGGTCGCTCTTCTCAGATGAGGGCCAGGTTATGTTAGAAGTAAAACAATAAATGTTAATAAAAGACTCAGTTAGCTAATTTACAATTTTTAATACCCAAAAAAAAAAAAAAATCCCTTTACCGAATGTATAGGGAGCTAAAGCAAAATGAACAGTAGCATTAGGAGGAAAGACTCTTTATGAATATGACTCGCACAAAGAGAAAAACCGCCTGTGACTCTCGAACAAACATAAAATTAATAAATAATTGAGAAATTTGTCAAGTTTGACCTCTACTTTAACCCCTACAATTTTTAAATGTCAACAACTACAAGGTTATTGAAACCGCGTAACAGTCTTACAGTCATGCGCAAATAAAACACGACAAAATCAACCCACAACTAAAAAAATCCAACCTGAATTTAAAACGTTCTAGAATAATATCTTGAAGAAAAAACTCCACTAAAAAAGAAACATGACAATTTTCTCTAATACTCATATACTACTTTAAATATCAAAATTATCACAAATAATACATAACATTAATTATAAGAAAATAATCGTAGCATCAATTATATAAATTAAATATTTTTTTATCAAACTTACATCGATCCAAGTACTGATAACACAAAAACTACATGAGAGATATCATACTTAATTTAATTTCACAACGAGATCACCAACTCTCGTAAAAATCGAAATAACATTACATGCACATTAATAAATGCATAAACAAAATTAAAAACCCGATTTTACTAAAACAGAGAATAAAAAATGAACTTCTTATCCTCTACAACCGGTCACTTTGGAAGTCTTGATATCTCTAACCAAATTTTACCGCGAAAAATTCCTACATCTAATTCAATAGTACCACAACTGTCCGCATCCATACGTTTAAACTAATAAACATACAGAGTCAGTCAAAATTATATTTACAAATATAATAAATATTAATAAAATTCAAATGTTGTACAAAATTTAAATCTTCCATCTTTTTCTCTCTCTCTGGATAGAAAAATCCACTACAATATGTATTTGTTGAAAAGTTGTATTTTTAAAGTTTTCAATTTTATTTCTATAATTGGAACATTTTTATTTGTTCATTTTGTCGTTCAAGTTGAGTAAAGGAGTATTAATATGGACTAGCAATAGTTTCTCAAGGTTTTCTTCTGTCAATTTTGTTCTATTTGAATTAAGTACATCCTTATAAATAGAAAACAAACACCTCGTATTTTTAGCATTTACTTCTGTTCAATACATATGTTTCAGCCATCTAGGCCTCATCGGTTGAACTAGTGAAGCAATGTGTATACAAATTAATACAGATCTGTTAAACAACGGTTCTGTATCTGTATCTACATTTACGCTAAAATCGTCCCCAAGCTATAACCAATTTCGTTCTATCAGGCGACACTAATTTAATCAGTGACATCTGACGGAAGAAAGCGACTAGGCCAGAAAAGGCGATGAAACATATGTATTGAACAGAAGTAAATGCTAAAAATACGAGGTGTTTGTCCATGTTTACAGTGACGGATATGTATTTTGCATATCTGTTTCATTATATAACAACTGCGTAATACGGCAAAAACGTATTGATAAATATCCCTTTTTTGTATATTTACCGCCATCTGGCGCGTGTTAATGGACAGCACCAATATACGTATTTTTCCGCTTTTCGTAATAGCATTGCTATTCGAGCGGAAGATCGCCTTTTCTGGCCTAGTCGCTTTCTTCCGTCAGATGTCACTGATTAAATTAGTGTCGCCTGATAGAACGAAATTGGTTATAGCTTGGGGACGATTTTAGCGTAAATGTAGATACAGATACAGAACCGTTGTTTAACAGATCTGTATTAATTTGTATACACATTGCTTCACTAGTTCAACCGATGAGGCCTAGATGGCTGAAACATATGTATTGAACAGAAGTAAATGCTAAAAATACGAGGTGTTTGTCCATGTTTACAGTGACGGATATGTATTTTGCATATCTGTTTCATTATATAATATTGGACAAAATAAATTGAGCTGTAATAGAGAAAGTAGAATTAGTATCATATTTAAGAATTTTAGAATAATGAAAGATATATGAAAATGCTTTGCAAATAATTACAATAAAAGGATATAAATAACTTTAATAATACAGATACTTAAAAATCTTCACTAATAACGTTAAATTATTGATATATAATACAAATAAATAATATAATATAATCGAAATACAGACACAAACTTTATACCACGGCAACAAGTTCTTAAATGAATTGGCTGGAATTGCGTCTCTTTCATTATCGTCTTTTATTGGTTGGTTACACCAATATGGCGCCAGCTCGGGCAAATACGATACACATTTTAGGACATTTAGTGTGACTACCGCTATCTGAACAGGACTTTCCTCTACTTTTCTTCTTCCCATACCACATTTCAAACGGGGTTTTATCTTTTAAACCAGTAGCAACTGTTCTATTTGTCAGATAAACAGCTGTGTTGACAGCTTCTGCCAGTGGGTAGGCATGTTTATGGAAGTATGCGGGACATATTTTTGTTTAGAATTCGCAATAAGAGATGGCAATAAAATCGGAAAGTGAGGCAGTAGAGAACTGTATTATCGTGCGAACCTTTTGAAATATATGATAGTTTTGGTAATTCCCTAAATAGTTGCCAGAAAAAAATAGGGTTAAAGTTGATTATAGAACAATAAACATATTATTTTATGGAATATGTATATATTTATACGAAAATACTTTTGAAATGGTAAGTATACTGTTTTGTTATATAAATACCAGAAATAAATTCTTAATAGATTTATCAAATTACTTGTAGGAGCAATCGTACCAGTACCGAAAAAAATGTTGTGTACCGGGGAAGAGATTTGTCGATGATCCACAAATACGGTACTTTACGTTTCCAAGAGACGATACTTTAAACAATAATTGGTTAGCAGCGGTAAATAATAGTGCACTGTTAGAAATGCCTCAGAAAAAAGTGCTACATTCATATAATGTTTGTCAAAGGCATTTTCAAGATAATCAGTTTCAAACTGAAGAAAAATTAAAATTAAATCGTGGTACAATACCTACTGTACATTTATCATTAGAAACTGATTCACAATGTACATTAGCTATAAGTTGCCCAAGCACTTCAGGTTTACAAATTGGCACACCACAAAGAAGAAATATATCAGTTGATGCAAGTTGTCTGAATACATCAACTTCTATATCAGTTTCACCAGTATATCACAGTAAAAATATTACACCCCAAAGACGTAAGTTACATGTAGATGCTGTTTTAGTTAAGTTCCATATTCATTCACAACATATGCAATTACTACTTATTTACTAAAGGCTATGTAGATATAAGATAATTTATTATTTAACTTACTATAACTAGTAACATTTCACATTAAGTATATGTATATATTTTCTTGATTATGTCTGTATTGTTTGTAATAATTTTTCTCTGATTCCAAGAAAAATTGAATTTTTGGGGAGAATGAAATGATTGGATACAAGAATTATATGTCTATAATAAATTAAAATTCTTGTATTTTTAAAATGTCAACACCGAGAAGAAATAAGTTCCTGTATGTGTTATTCCTTAACAGTTGTTATGGCAAATCATTTTATAAAACTTGTGAATAAAAAATTGTCTAAACAAGATGCTAGACCCAATACGGTTGTTAATGCCTATTTACAACAACATGCATCAAAAGTGTTGTAATATATGATTTATCTAATGAACATATTTAATAAAATATTGCTTTTTTAAAAAATAGCGTTTACTTTATTAAAACTTTCAATTTAAACCCTGCAAAAAGATGTGCCAAAACAAGTGAATATTCTCGGCTGTTGTTGCAGATACTTCTTGGTGAAACATTTTAACTTCATACAGTAAATAATAAAGAATAAATTAAAACACTTGGCTTGTTTCACTATGAGATTTATTTAAATTCTCTAACATCTGTTTCGGCTGTTATACCATTCTCAAAGAGATCTATAAATATAAAGATAAATCTCTAGATTTATAGATCTCTTTGAGAATGGGATAACAGCTGAAACAGATGTTAGAGAATTTAAATAAATCTCATAGTGAAACAAGCCAAGTGTTTTAATTTATTCTTTATTATTTACTGTATGAAGTGAATATTGTTGTTACTGGCACATACTATTCTATTCTTGATGTTATGTGGAACAAACATTAGCAAAAGATGCGTAAGTATTGTTTAATTGCAGATTAAATATTAATTATATAAATTGAAATACTTTTTTTTCTTTATCTAGCGACAAAATGTAGATTTTATCTGCATTTAGTCACTAGAGAAAGTATAAAAACTTGCATACTTCTAATAAGAGTAAATACAAATACATATATACATTTAAATTTTCCGCGCAGGCAATTTAATTAAAATTCGCAACTGTAGAGGGCGAATGTCTCCACGTTTTAACATGGACTTGACATCTCTTGTTTATTTATACTCTCTGGCTTCTGCCCAGAATTTTATATGCAATTTTGCATCAAATAACATTCATTTGGCTTTTTCTACTAGAGCGCGATTCATGCGTTCAGCCAAATAATTTTGTTCTGGGGATACGGATTTGTTTTTTTATGAATAATACCATTATTTGTAAAAATCTTTTCAAACTCACCATTGCTAAAACTCCAAACCATTATCAGAACGTATTGTTTTGATTTTTCTTTCCACCTGATTCTCTACAATACTTTTAAATTGCTTGAAATAACTAAATACTTCGTCCTTTGTCTTGAGAAAGTAAACATATACCATTTGTTAAAAATCTGGTTAATAATATTTTATATTATTAAAAATACCTTTGTATTATACAAAACTGGTGGGGTTTACCTACTCATGTATGGTTCAATTATTCTGATATACCATTCGACTGAAGTCATCGATGAATAATAAAAAATATTTTGCACCACCAATCGATAAGTTCTCCATAGGACCACAAATGTCTGTATGTATAACTTCTAATAGTTCACTAGATCTAGTCCCACTATTATTAAAAGGCTGTCTTGTTTGTTTTCCTTCACAACACACGAAGGAATCACTATTTGTTTCTGTTTTTGCTTTATACATCATTCCATCAACAATACCATTACGCATTTTCATTAAATCTTTGCTATTAACATGACCAAATTACAGCTAACCTCCACATTTGTCAATAAACACTGTATAGTTTTTACATTTAGTTTATACACATTATCAACTAGATCTGCTGTGGCAACTAAGCCTCCCTACTTGTTGTATATTTCACGTCCATGAGGTTCAAACTTAACTTTATTTCCATTCTTTACCGATTGACTAACAGTTAACAGATTCGTAGTAAGGTTATGTACATATAAGGCATTATGTACCGTAACATCATGAATGATACTTTTTACACAAGTCTGTAAAAGTACATTTCCCGAACTAACGACATTTACCTTTGTGTCATTGGCTACCATTATCTGGTTTAGGGGAGGACTCGTTTCATCTACCAACCAGTCACGATTAACTGTAAAATGAGCTGATGCCCCCGAATCAACATACCAGTCATTTTTCGTAAATGTGCTCGTTAAAAATACTGCTCTAAATGCGTTTGAACTTCCCTGTTTTCCAACTGTTGATTTTGATCTGTGTGGACATTTGCTTATTATATGTCCACGCTGATACAACCATAACATTTTATTTGTCTGTCGGCTTTCTTGTAGTGAGATTTGTTTTCACCACCGTGATAACTTGAATGTTGTTTAGGTCGTGTGCTGCCCTCTTTGTTGAATTTGACGTTTTTGTTCATAAATGCACTTCCTGTAGCATCATGGTTGCCAATCTCTCCATCCATGTCCATTAATTTCGATTTAATGGCGTCTGTTGTAATTTCTATTCCGGAATGCTCTATGGCCATAATCATCGTGGCAAAATTATCCGGCAAACTCGCTAAGAGTAAGGACCAATCCACTCTTCATCAATTTTAAATCCTGTTGCCTTTAGTTTTTGTGCGGTATCAATTAAATGATTCACGTACGCCCCCATCGACTAAAAATTTTCTAATCTTGTCGATATTAATGTTCGCAACAAACCTATTTTTCGAGCATGCCCAGAGTCAGCGAAAAGTTTACTTAACTTTTCCCATACATCTTTAGCTGTTTCCGCTTCTTTGATATGAACAAAGAGCTGAGGTTCTATTGAAAGAATTACTTTGGCCTTTGCTTTTGCCACTTACTTTGGTCAATTTCAGTACCTTTAATGCTTTCACTAGCTCATCCAGCTCCAAAACATTTTGTATCGCGAAAGCCCACTCATCGTAGTTGTCACGACTACGCAATTTCGGCACGCTTGATACTAAATTCACTGCCATTTTGTTATGCTGGTCCCATAACCTCTAGAAGCCGTAGAATAAAACAACCTTGTACAACTAAACTGTAATGACTAACTTTATTTACATGAAGTAAGTTACATATTTTACAATTATTGTCCTTAACTCTGTTTGTAGGTAATACAGTTACCTGCTTGCTAGTGTTCGAATACATTTAATTCAAACAACAAACATTTAAGGAAACACATCTTTTCCATTACGATATATTTCTGAATTTTTACCACCCATAGATAAAGATATTAAACAAACACAACCAATTTAAATAAAAACACTTATATTGATGTGATTGTATTTTAATATGTGTCAATCAATACCACCAATTACTGTAGGAAAGAATGCAATTGCATAGAAACCTTAATTTACTTGTTATATATCATTATTTGGAAAATAAATGTAACGAGGTCTTAGTGAAGCTATAGCATTAGATACTTTCCGAATAACTTTATTTGCTGTAGATTTGTGCACTCCATGTAGATCTCCGATTGCATGATTGCATTAAGGAAACTGCCTGTTGCATAAAACCGCAAAGTTAGCAACAACATATCTTCTGGTGTTAGAGCCGAATTCCTAAATAAGGTGTAACGCTGTATATATATATATATATATATATATATATATATATATATATATATATATATATATTCTGATGAGGCGAACCATGTATATGAGGGACCTAGAGCAAAGATACAGCATTAATATTTTAAATTGTAAATTTAGTATAAGTTTTGTTTGCTAGAACTGCATTTTTCACATGCCATATCAATAAAGTTAATACCGCGTTTTTAATTTATCAATTTTGCATCACATAATTATTGTTTTTCTTGTAACCTTTCAAGTTAATCATTTGCATTTACATTTTAATTTTTTCGAAGATATTTAACTTAATTGATTGGAATTATATGTCATATGATGATCATAACTGTACCTATTTTAAATTCAAATAAGGCGGGAATTATCCCAAAACGAAAATAGGTAATTAGCAGAAATTGTACATTCAAAATAAACTTCTATACATTGTAAAATTAATACAATAATTTTAATGAAATGTCAAAACGATTGATTCAAGCAATTTATTTTATTTTGAGTAATTTATTGTCGAGATTAAATAAGTATAAACAACATTGAGAATAAGATGCCTGGAAGAATTAACAAAAAACAATAGAGAGTCCGCTTGGGTAATTAAAAATTGGTACAACGCGTCCAACGTTTTAAAAAGTGTATTAGTGTATAAAGGAAAAAAGTTATATAAAAGCAAAAATAAATTAACGAAACCTTACCAAAAAGATATCCTATAAGTTCCCGATTCACTAGCATCGTTTTTACGCAAGGTTACCTGCAATTGAACCCGCTAAGCACCGATAACCAAACTCCAATTTCCGAAGGACGCCAACCCGAATTCAGAACCAAAACCAGTTTTTTCCTGCACCTGAACCCGTAATTCCTTTGAACCAAGACTCGAACATCCAACTGCCACCCAGATAAACCACCAGCATCAAAATTGAGTTTTTATTTTTATATCTCCTAAAATATAAATTTTATTTGTTACATTGCGAAAAGGATCGTTTATATTTCATTTAAATTCTTTAAATATTAGCCTTTTGATCACTATACAGTTCATACAGAAAAATACAGTTCTTTTTACTTTGAATTTGTGTTACATAATTAAATATTTGAGTTATAAAAATTTCATAACAACATTAACCTTACTTTTCTATTATATTGAATCACGTGACTTTTAATGCAAATGTAATACTAAATGGTATTTTAACTTACCTGTTATGCTTTGAGAATCCAATTAAACTAGTGATATTTACCATTTATCCTCTTGTTTTATTTTTTAAACAACTTTGGAAAGTCATTCATGTAACATAACTTACTTTAAACTAATAACTGCTTCCTATCAATGCACCGAACCCGCATCAACATTAATCTTGTTCACGATAACCTGAGCTAGTCGTAGTGTGATTAAGATACCCATAAAATACTCAGAGTAATTACTTTAGCACGTAAAAGAGACGAAAAAGAAGTTAAGTATATTTTTTATTTATTTATTATTGTATTCAAGTTCATAAGTTACATATATTAAATATATATATATATATATATATATGAAATACAACTTCAACGCCATCTATATAACCCTTTTTTAACTTCGTACGTGTGAATATTCAAATAATTTGTATTCAATTAATGTATTTTACTTTCAATTACACTTATTCAAAATAAGGCCCTCAAGCCTTATATTAATATATATATATATATATATATATATATATATATATAGGGGCGTTAGGTCGGGGGATCGTGGCGGCCAAACAATTGTATCAACGGAACTTATTAGACGTTCATGAAATGTTTCCCTTAAAAATGCTTGAACCAGACGAGCAGTATGGGCAGGACAGTTATCCTGCTGGAGCCAGATATCGTCAAAATTAACCTCAAGGGCACGAAGACCTGGTATAATTTCATTTTGCAGCATTTGCAAATATTTAGCTGCTGTTAAGGTGCCGTCAATAAGAAAAGGACCAATGATGTGATCCCCCAAAATGCCGGTCCACACGTTCAATTTTTGGGGATACTGGGTACGCAGAGGTAGATAGATATGACAATTTGCTTTAGACCAATATCTTGTAGCCATTGGATTATGACGTCCATGTAAATAAAAAGATGATTCGTCCGTAAACAAAATATTTGCAATAAAATTGTTATTGGCAATGACTTTCTCCATAACCTGTTCGCAAAATGCAACGCGTTTTGATTGATCGTGAGGAAATATTTCTTGACGTTTTTGAATTTTAAAGCTACGGTATCCTTGCCTATTCAAGATTTTTCTGACAGTTCTCGCTGGTATATTGACTTGTTCGGCAATTTGGCGCGATAAGCATGGTTCATTATGTTCAACCGCGCTACATACTAAAACTTCCCGTTCTTCTCTTCCTTCATTCAATACGCGCATTCTAGGTACCTTATTTATACATTTTCGACAATTTTACACACACCCAGTAGCTTCAAACTTATGAACAATACTCATGATTGTTGGTATTGTAGGCACAGGTCTATTTTGGAAAGAAAAAATAAATCGCCCTACTACCTCTTGAGCAGTACTACCAGAGTAGTACCACTTAATAATATGTATCCTTTCCTCGTTTGTATAAACCAACATATTGAATAAAAACTATAAAAACAGGCCAAAATCAAATAATACAAAATATAACTGCCAATTAGAAACAAATTAAATTCAACAATAAAATTAATAAATGTGAAGTAGGTAATTCTTATAATATTAACTTCAGATACTTATTAAGAATATCACGAACGTGAATAATAATATAAAAATTAAGAAAACAACCACCAACATGCACAATATTGGTCTCTTATGATCGAAGTGATCGTATCGACCTGTCTTTAAGGGTTCCCACTACTTTTCTCGAACAGTACTTGCGCACTTGTGTATTTAACTTGGCAACTACGTTCGTTTATATACATGGACTTGTAGCTCGCATTTAAGGTAAAAACGGGCGAAACGTGTATGTGTGTTTACCCTAAACCACAAACTGTCTTTTGCCGTGACGCAAGCACAGGCGTCCGGTAAATTCTAACACTATTAAAAAGTAAAAAAGAAAACATTTTATATGAAAAGCTCCATAAAATGTTTTTTTGGTGTTTTTGAAATTTATAATTTCAGTATTTCAAATGATTTTTAATCATTCAGCAAGGATCATTTATAAAAAAATATGTATAGTGCACCTCAAATTTTGATATAGAACTATATATATTTATGGCAGATTCAATTAGTTGGCGATTTAAGGTCTGGTTTTACTTAAATATGTACACATTTCAAACAATCTTACATGTTTCGGCACATCATGCCTTTTTCAAAGAAATTTGAAATATAAATTTATTTATATTTCAAATTATAAATGATCTATAACCAGACCTTAAATCGCCAACTAATTGAATCTATCAAACATACTAAGGTCAGTAGGTCACAGGTGTTTAGTGTTTTACTGTTATATATATATATATATATATATATATATATATATATATATATATATATATATAAATACGTATATGGTAAATTCAATCAGTTGGCGATATACGTATATATATATAATTTTTCTAAAAAACGAAAATTCAAATCTTATAAAAGAACTTATAAAGGAAACTGTAATAACTAAAATAAAAGAAATTTGAAGTTAAAAAGTTCATGTCGAATTAATTCAACAGGGGGTGATGTAGCAGTAAATTTTACGTGGTACAGTCCTTGCAAATCCTCTCGGCACACTGTAAACATATAGGCGTCTTATATATGGAACATCTGTGGGTGGTTTTTCTTACCTTTTGTGGCCGGACATTTTCTGCACGCAGTCCGTTTAGACCAATTTGACAGTTTTGACCAATTTCAAATGTGTAGTCTTCATCCAATTTTAGAATCCGTTTATAGTTTAACTTCCCGGCCTATACGTATATTATAGAATCCACGTTCCATTTGAGGAGCATTCCTAATTGTGTACTAAACTTCAAACGCTGCATTTTTTATCCAGACTACCGATCCCTCCTTTTATTTGATCGTAATATTCTACAATTTCTGACTTACTAGTTTCAGCATCATTACAGTAGTTGTGATGCATGGAGGAGATCAATAATACAGCCTTATTTTTTCTTGGTGTGTATGATAATAATATAATGTCACCAGTATATCCATATAAGCTAATATCGACATCTTTTTTTCTATTGGGCAGAAATGCAGGTGGTATTTCACATTTATTTTTTTTAAGAATTCTCACAAAAGTAAGCTTATTGCTCTTCAGAATATTTATTAGTTCTATTGAAGAGAACCAATTGTCGGCTGTTGCATACCTATTTGTATTTGAGATTGGCCGGATAAGTCTTAGTACGGCTTGTGTGGGTTTTGAGTATTTATTTTCCTCTCCACTCAAAACATTATCATCAGAGTTCTTTCCACAATATACGAGAATATACGAATTATATAAATATCCTGTTCTGGCATTTGTTAAATCCATAAGTTTGAGACCATACTTAGCCTGTTTTTTTGGCATGAATATCTTGAACTTGCATCGGCCGCGAAAAGCAATTAGCATCTCATCGGCACAAGCATTACTTCCAATACTGTACTTAGATTGGCAATTTACGATAAATTCATTAAAAATATCAGAAATAGCTGCTAGTGCATAATTTTTTTTCCGCTCATTTCTAGATTCAGAATCATCAAATCTTAGGCACGTAAGAATGATAGCAAATCGATTTGCATTTATTACAGATCGAAAGATATCTCGACCAGATCAGTCAGTGGCAAAAATGGATATTATATCCTTGGGATTGGATTTAAAAAATTGAGGATAGTATTATCTAGTTCTATTATATCTAAATTGCGTAGATCAGAATTATTTTCACAATTTTTGTATTTTCGTCTCATCTTTGCAAGTCTAACATTAGATGAAAGTAGAATCACATTTAAAATATGATTATCAAAGAAGAGATTCCACACGTCTTCAGGATTAGCCGTGTGGATATTGTTTGTCTTTACATATGGACATTTTATAACAATATTGTGTTGTAAGGTACGAGTATTCTTAAGCACTGGTGAACTTTTTGACCATTTAAAACGATTCTTACCATAAAAACAAATATTGTTGGAATCTGTATTGGAAGTCTCAGGTAACCTTTCGTTTTCTTCCTCCTTCTCTTGGTTTAGTTCAACGTCCTATTCACTGTCATGATCCGTCGGAGTTATTGGAATATTCATTATACAACCAAGTATTAAGAGATCGGTTCTTTTCTGGACTAGCTTTAGTGTTTTTTTGCTGTTAAAAAGGTAGGTTGGATTTACAAGAAATTTATTCATACGCCACGCCATATTGTTTTAATCAAAAATGCTTTGTTTACCAAAATTAAAACAGAAATAAGAAAACACCCTAACCACAATATATAACAATAAATACTATATACGTCTTTCGGCAACTAAGTTGCCATCTTCAGTAGAATAACCTTAAAACTGAAAAAATGTTAAACGTAGCGTTTTGGCTAAGGTAAACCTTAGAAGATATGCTCTTCACCAAATCGCCAGTGGGATAACACTGAGATAACTAAGAGTGTTATAGAATAACCTTGAAACTGAAAAAATGTTAAACGTAGCGTTTTTGGCTAAGGTAAACCTTAGAAGATATGCTCTTCACCAAATCGCCAGTGGGATAACACTGAGATAACTAAGTGTGTTATCCCACTGGCGATTTGGTGAAGAGCATATCTTCTAAGGTTTACCTTAGCCAAAAACGCTACGTTTAACATTTTTTCAGTTTCAAGGTTTTTCTACTGAAGATGGCAACTTAGTTGCCGAAGTACGTATATAGTATTTATTGATATACGAGGGAAGATCAGTAAGTACCCGTGTTTGAAGACAAGTGGCGCTGCTGAGGGAAGTTGGCATTACCGTCGTGTACTACCATCTATCAGACAACACCATAATAAATTTCAGACTGATTCATAGGTTTGTTTTTATTTGGCAGCCAGTTGTATCACACGTGTTTCGTGTTTCTCGATGAAATGGAAAAAGAGCAATATCGATACGTAATTCGCTTTTTATTTTTGGATGGAAAAACATGCGAAGAAATAAAAGCGAAGTTGGATGCTGTCTATGGGGACCCTTCACCATCTATGACAACCGTAAGATATTGGTTAAACGAATTTAAACGTCGTTTAATGGTGGTCGTACATCTGTTTTTGATGAGGAGCGCCCAGACCTCCCGGCAGACGTGGTTACCGAGGAAATAGTTGAAAAGGTCCACGACATGATTCTCGCTGATCGCCGAACGAAAGTGCGCGAAGTAGCAGAGGCCGTAGGCGTGTCGTACGGAACGGCAATTAATATTTTACATGATAAGTTATCGGTGAGAAAGGTGTCGACCCGATGGGTGCCGCGATTGCTTACGGTGGACAACAAGCGAATACGTTTGTCAGTGTCGAAGCAGTGCTTGCACCTCTTTAAGAGAAATTCGCAAGAGTTTTTGCGTCGAGTCGTCACCGTTGATGAAACCTGGATCCATTATTATACGCCAGAGTCCAAGCGACAGTCAAAACAATGGATTTTTCGGGGTGAATCTGCTCCGAAGAAGGCAAAGACGGTCCCATCGGCCGGAAAGGTCATGGCTACGATTTTTTGGGATTCCAACGGAATAATCCTCATGGACTTTTTGCAGAAAGGAAGAACGGTCACGGGGCAGTACTACAGTGAATTATTGGACCGATTCGATATAAAATTGAAGGAGACACGGCCCCATTTGGCTAAGAAAAAAGTGCTGTTTCACCACGATAATGCACCAGCACATTCATCCAGAATTGTCGCGGCAAAGTTGCATGAACTGCACTACGAATTGCTGCCGCACCCACCGTACTCGCCTGACTTGGCTCCCTGCGACTTCTTTCTGTTCCCCAACATGAAAACGTGGCTCGGGGGAAAAAGATTCAGCTCAAACGAGGAGGTTATCGTCGAGACAGAAGCGTATTTTGCAGATTTTGACAAATCGTATTTTTTGGAGGGGTTAAAGAAATGGCAGAAACGTTGGGAAAAGTGTATTGTACTAAAAGGTGATTACATTGAAAAATAAAAAAAAAAATTTGTGAAAAACTTGCGTCTTCTTTCCTAACACGGGTATTTATTGATCCACCCTCGTATATTGTGGTTGGGGTGTTTTTCTTATTTCTGTTTCAGATTTCAAGCCACAGTCTCCACCAATTTCAGAATTACCAAAATTATCATGATCTTAAAAATATGTTTAATTACTCATATTGACGCTTTTAGCTATGCAAAAGTACATTTTCTTTTCAGCATATAAATTATTTGGAAATGGCTCCAATATGTTGTATATTGTGTGCGGCAAAGGAGATATGAATGTGGAAAAATTATATTATTTTCCACGAAATCCTAGAAGTCAGTAATAAATTAATATATAACAAAACATATAATATTTAGGCATCCATGTTTTTGATCCAAGACTTAACTTAAACAAGACTAAAATCAATATGCAAAAAAAGAGGCCGTACAATCAAAAATATCTTCTTCGATGATCAAAGATATATTTAAAGGTAAATTACTCTTCCTCCATCTGTCTAATTATTTTATTTATTTGACAGGAATATCAAGTGCACAATCATCACTGTTTTCTCAACTACATTGTGCGAAGAATCTTCCAAAATGTTGGAAGATTAACAGTAAAAGACAAGCTATTGGCTTCATGATTGAATTAGATTTTTCGTAGATGTCCTGCACACAATATTACCATTTTATTTGATGCTCAATAATAGAGGGTTTGTGTCAAATAGGACTTCCTTGGTACTGCACAAGGTTAGTAAGGAATTTATGGAACAAAAATACTACAAGAAAATTAAAAAAATTAAAACACCAATAATTTATTTCATTTAACATAGTAAAGTGTACTACTAAAGAAAAATACAAATGTTTGTACGATATGTTTATATATTTTCAGAACTTTTTCTTTATGTTTTAAACATGTAGAAATTGCTGAAAATGTAAAAGTGAACATTTCGTATGAACATAAAAAATAAATACGACAGTAAACTAGAAAACCAAATTTAAATTTTGGCGGCCTCATTGTACAGTGCAATCTGCCCAATTATTATAGGAGGACATAATGATCTTCCATTTCACTAAGACAAATTTTTGTTATATAGTTGGTCTCTGCTCATAAGAAGGTATGTATGTATCAAAGTTCTGCAACATTTCATTTGACAGCTTCAATTTCTTGACTAATGGAAATTTTCAGGTCATCGGTTGTACGGGGCTTGTTGTACATAGACGCATAGATCTGTAAGTGACGAAAATCGCCGAAACTTAGCGACTCGAAAACACTCGACGGTAATATTTACAGGTCATCTGTGATTAAGGGTTAAAGCATTGTTACCGAACAATTTGAAAAACGCCGCAGTTTTACAGAATTACTAGAATTTTCAAAACAAAGAAAGCTACAGTATTTAAACAATGCATATTTTGGCAGTATGGAATTAATGTACAATTCGTGTATGATATTATTGCCAGAAATTTATTTTAAAAAGGATATTTGCAAAATATTGTATGCAATACTTTCAAATGAAATTCGTTTTGAATACTTAATAAAGTGCGGTAGCCATAAGGAGCCACATTGTGCCGCTATCAGAAAAGAATTAATTATTTTCAATTATTTGAAGGGAGAGCTTCACGTTTTTTATACTTTTTCAGAAGTATAAGAATAAATATTTAAAATCCAAAAAGAAGTAATTTCACATTCATGTTTGTTAATTTCTTATAAAATCTTTAGTTAATGTAATAAATATATGTACAATTCACTATTCAATTTAAAACTACCTGTTTTCAATCTATGTATTTACGATCCAGATGTTTGATTCGATTCGATTTTAAATTTGTTAAGGGCGACAAGCTCTTGAAAAATTCATTGGCAACAGTAATGTAGGCTTTTCTTAGTTCTTGTTAGCTTAAGCAATCTGTTAATAAAATTCAAATTCATATTGTACAGACAATTACTTATTAAGAAAATTATTTTTATTTGTGATATATATTTTGAATTTTTAAATTTTTTATTTTAATTTAAAGAAAGATTTTTGTTGTTTGATTACAATTATGTATTTTATCATTATAAAGCTGTTAATTCATTAAATATGAGTATTTTTTAATACCTATCTGTACTAAAATCACTTCGAATGTCTTAATTTTTCGAATCAAAATCTAATCCATGTATTTGTGAAAATATAAATAACTTTTAAACATATTTCATTTAATTTTAAGAAATTCAATGAAAGACAAACGTGCTATATACTTTCCATTAAAATATTTTCTGAATTATGTAATTTGCAAAGTGTAAAAATCAATTTCGGCTGTATATGTCTGTATTTCCGAGCTTGGCTGTTATGTTCTTTTTTTAAGGTATGCATGAATTAAAAGTCATAAATACTTAAGGTTTGTTCGATATGTCTACACTTTCTACATTATTCTACACCGGTGTAGTATGTGTACCGTCAAACTTATGCTACACATATGACGACAGTGTAGAATGGTGTAGACTGTAAACGCTACGAACAAGCCTTTAAAATACTATAATTAATATATTGCTAACTTTAAAAACCGCGATTTTTGTTTTCAATCGACTGTGGCTCTATCTATAGCTTTAACAGGAACTGTACATAAACAGTGTACCAGTTTTTAACGTTAAGTTTCCCATCTCCTCCTTATCTCTGTCTATAAATAAAAATGCTTTTATTACAGCTGCAAGCTAATTTGGACTTTGAGCCTCTAACGCGATTAAAACTTTTCTACAGATGGCATTTAGGTTGCACCGTAAACTGTTTAGAATGTCAATATTGTATATTTATCACCATATATTTAGAAAAATACATAGTTTATGTTAATTAATAAAGGCAATTGTATTAGTACTTTTATTTTACAATATTAATATATATGTCAATGCTTTAGAATAAAAAACGGAAGGAATGGAAATAGCAATATTAATAATCATGATATAATATAACTTATGTTAAATAAAACAATAGAGTATAAAAGTTTTATATTTTTTTAGTTTTTATCACATTTCACTCACGAATTTCTCTTAGGCACAGGTAATAATTGGTGCTGCATTCGAAGTAGACTAATGAAGTGCCTCTAAATCATATAAATATGGTGTAATATAAAATCATATAGATATTAAAATCAAAACACTATATTGGCTCTTAATTTTACAAATATTTTCACGGAACAAAAGAATTCATAGATAAATCTATGATAAAAATATAAAACTGCAATCGTAACTTATAAATCTAAAACCACTATTCGTATGTTATGAATTTTAAATATCAACCAGAATAGTTAGTTCTTTACGCCTAAATACATTAATGAAGTATACCTTTTTCTAGATTTAATTTTTGTTTACAAGAAAAAGAATTATTTCATACGCGTAAATGTCAGAAAGTTCTCTAATTTGTCAACAAAATTCAAAGAGACCAAAAGGGTTGAGCTTAAAACATTATCTTCCTCTTCTTTTCAACTAATTATGAAAGGTGCGATATAATTTTAATCAAATCCCACTTTTCTATCCCAGCATTTTGCAATCTCGGCTTGAGGGTGTGTCAGACTGTTAACTCACGCTTCAGCAGTTACTTGACTTAAGTTAATTAGCAAAAAAAACAAGTTGCATGTCGATGCGATAATTCACATCAAGCTTTGATACAAAATAATACAAATCTGTATAAAAACAAATTTGTATCTGTATATGCATGGACACACAGTACGTATTTACCAGCTTTTGCTTCAACTACCAGACGCATGCGTCTGGTAAAACTGCCCTTTTTTAGTTTTGCATCTTTTGATAAACGCCTTTCGAGATATTTTTGAAAGGTAAATTTACTTGAAATCTACCGTTTTCTACGCGTTCATAATTTTCAACACAATGCTTTTCACAAAATATTTCTTCTGGCAATAGTTTACTTCTAAGATTCATAAATTTTCTATTTGTTTCTGGAAATCATTGTTTGTTACAGATAAATTACATATTTTTAGTACATTTAAAAACTCGTTTTCCTTGTAAAGTGATTCGAAATTTAGACCCATCCCAATTTAGTTTTGTGCAAAATGGGTTTGTTTTTACCCATTTTTATTTGCCCTACACATAAAATGTTAAAAAAATATGTTTATACCTAGTAATACATCTACTGGACGTGATAAATTAAATTCTTTATCAGCTAAATCTATATTGCAAGGCATGTCAATATCATGAATCGCGAAGGAAACTTGTGGTAGATTTTTCGTAATTTTATCAACAAGTGGAAATGAGTCTCTGGAATTATATTTGCCATTAGTAGAATAAATTGTAGTATTCGCCCTTTTATAAATTTTACTAACAGAATTATTTTATACCAGTAACAGGTATATTAAAATTATTTGTTTTTGAACCGCGCCGCACAGCTAAAGAATTCGTCATAAAGTTACTTTGAGATGCGCTGTCAAGGATTGTCCTTGCGTCATATTACCTTGTGCATTCAAAATGAAATGAATGAAATACTTGAGTATTTTTTGAATATAGACAAGTTAAATTAAGTGTAGTAAGATTTTCCGATTCCTTATTGGATAGTGGCAGCGTTGAACCTGTTGTTATCAGTTTGATTTTCCGTACCGTTTGATCCTGTTTGGTGCACTGAGCTGAAGAAAATTTGCTGTTTCTTTGTGTCCTAGTTTTTGACATGTTATTATAAAATGCACGCAGAAAAGAACTGTTTGCGACCACGGCGTTTACAGCCCCTTGAACCGCAGGAATTATGATCATGGTGTGGATGCAAGCAATTAAGGTATAGTTGGTGTTTTCTTATTTCAGAGTACAATTACCTTTTCTCCAAATTTAAAATTTTGTTACTTTAAAAAGCAAATGGTTTTTGCTACAAAACGCGCATGTGATTTTGTTAGAACTTACATGAGCTAAAACTTTATTCTTTCTAGTATAATATTTCGAGTTTATTTTTGTTTCACTGAAAATTTGTATTTTTAAAGAGTTTTAATTTTATTTATGTAATTGGCAAACAAATGGGTGGTGATCTATAAAATACAAAATACATTTTTATTTGTTCATTTTGTAGTTCAAGTTGAATAAAGGAGCAATACTTTCTCAAGGTTCTCTTCTATAAAATGTGTTCTCTTTGAATGAAATACATCCCTATAGATAGAAAACGTCCTTTCTACATCGCAACTGGTTATAGGTGCATACTGGAAATATTCTTTTACTTAGCAGTTAGATTTTGAGGCATTGTCCCCATACACAATTGCCGCAATGTTATTAAATCTGCATTTCTATTAAAAACTGCGTCTAACTTTTGCGGAAGGCCACATCCGAAGTCACTTGGAATATTTTTCAAATTATTAATAGCCACATCTAATATGGTCAAACCATCACTTACTTTGAGATTTTGATTTTCAAAATAAGTGATTAGTTTTAGCAAATTTCCAAAGTGTTCCTGAAAAAAGTACAACTGTGTTACGTTGTGCCTGTAACGCTCAACGTTTTATTGCTTTACTTCATAATTAAATTAATAATATCTTCAATATATTTCGTTTCATTTTTAAATGAACCTACCTGTAAAGGTTTCGCTATTCGCTATTTAAATTTATATTCAATTTCTTTAAGCTTTTTTTTCTTTTTTTCGCTTGACCTTTAGTGCTTGCTTTTTCTCCGTTGTTAAGAAAGTACGAGGATTCGCTCGACACACGTTGGTTGTTAGTTTTCGATCTTTGAGGAAGTTGTATTCTTCTACCCAACACAGCTACCGATCGAAGTAAGCTGTATTGTTTTAATTTTATTTACGGCCCCGTAGGGTTTTGATTCGATCGAGCTAGCAAATTATTCGCTTAATGCGATTATCTCCTTGGGAGGATTTTACCTGTTGGAAAAGAGAAAAAAAAGCCTGGTAACCCGCTAACAATTATCGTTTTGATTTTCTTAGCCATTACACGCAATTTGGTATGTATGGAGTTATTTCTTTTGTGCCTTTCTTTCACTTATTGTCGTTGTTATCCCTTTATTTAGATGGTGTAGCCGACAAGCAGAAAAAAACGATTTAAAACAACTAAACATCTTTAACCATCGTCTGATTGTTCCCGCCAGTGACGATCTTCTTTCCGAAAGGGGAAAAGGCCGATCGCAGTTGGATCATAAAATAAGCTTTTGTTATCTCAATTTTATTTACAAACTATTATTAGTAAAATTTCATATATCTCGTCATTAATCTTAAATTAATCTGTCGTCATTTAATAACACAGGTGTTTCTCAATGACAAACCTGCTTGACCTTCCTTTTTTTTATAGAACATTTTCTGGAACGTTTGCGTTCATTTTTACGAACTTGTTTTTTTTTGGTCGTTTCAATTTAACTTTGCAACGTAAATTTTATTTTAACATTTAATTGTGAATTTCATATTTTTATTAATTAATTAGAATACTTTTTTTACACGTTACTTGTTTGCATTTTTCACATTTTTGCTAATCCATTAGAATAGTTTATTTTATACGCAAATTACATATTTTGTGGAATCTTATTTGTACTTAAAAAAAAAACGTTCTAGCTAAAGATCGTTTAATTTCAACAAAATTGTTGAACAGTGTAATTTATTGTGAACCTACGTTAAAGAAAGAATAGGTATTGTTTTTTTTCAGGGCGTACTAGGCCATCAGCCGCACTGTAAATTTTAATTAGTCGAGTTATTTGTATTACATTCCTTTGCTGTTGCTTTATCTGTTTCTTTACTTTTGACCGGCCTTCAGCCGCATATGACTGTAACAGTTTTTTTCCCTAATTCATATACGGGGATTGTTTAATAATTTATATACGGGGGTTGTTTAATAATTTATATACGGGGGTTGTTTAATAATTTATATACAGGGATTGTTTAATAATTTATATACGGGGATTGATTCAATAATTACAGTTTAGTTGAAACGACGACTTTTTTTGCTTTACCTTTCCCTCGACTCTCGAACCTCGAGAGTGGGACGAGTCTCGGTCTTGGAACCGGCCCTCTGCCCACGCAACTTGCCTTTCTTTTTTTTGATAGCAGTTTTCATCAAGTTTCCGGGTTTGCGACGTCCAGCGGCATAAATTCGGTGGCGCTCTTTTCCACCTTTTTTTTTAGTTTTTTTACTTCCCTCTGGGTCTCCCCACCTCCTGAGCTGAGGCAGTCTCAGAAGCCGGGTGGGCCGTTGGACGTTGGCAAGAACGGGCAGGGGCGGTTTTAGTCGATCGAGACTGGGTCTGCTCCAGGGAGCGTTTTTCTCTTTTTTTTATATATATTCTTTTTTTCCTTAACTACGACTAGTGATCGTAGCAACTGGTTTTTTAAATGTGGAAATTTTGTAAACTATCGAAATTCTCTACATAAAAACTAGAAACTTCCAACCATGTTCCCATCTAGTTATTATTTAGAGGTAGTTTTGGATGATGGAAGTTTTTTCCTGTAAAGAGCTACTCTCAATAGTGCTTTTCTGAAAACTTTTTAAAAAGCGAATACAAGTGTATCAACTACCGGAAAGGTGTCTCCGACATATTCACAGATTCTGTGGAGATCGTATGCTACCAAAGTAGTATGCAGCATATTAGGATATGTTTCCTTTAATAGTCTGCCTGTTTTTCACATATATGCGGCACTGTTATTGACAAATAAAAATATTTGTTCTTTATATCTGTCGTACGAATGAAGCATTTGGTATGTATACTCGTAAATGGTTTTAGCTTCTGTTTCCGCATCAACTGTATTTGTAACTTTTGTTGCTATTACATATGCATTATATGGAATGTGTCCTAATATATATCGACGGTTTCGTCGGCACTTATCTATAGGTATTGATTTGAAAGATAGCTTCTAATGCGTTCTACTGCTTTCGTGTAGAACTTAGAAACATAATATTTGCGTAAGGTGGTTCATCAGGAACATTTCGGCCAGTATATTTTTGGAGAAATGTTTTGAAGCTGGGATTGTTAAGTTTATTTAATGGAATATTTGCCGCCATTAAAATTTCACAGAGTTCATCGTTAAAATTGTCGGATTCCAACGGGTCTAATTTCTGTGTATGTGTTTGTGATGCGAAGTGACATTTTACGTGTGATTTTTTGGAATTTTTTAACGATATTTTACAGACTTTGCAATAAATTTCGGAATCGATGAATCAAAAAGTAACTTAAACGATGTTCTAGATCTAAATAAATGAAAATTAAAAATGTATGCGTAAGATATTGAAACTTAACGAAATTCCCAGGACACTTACGTCAAAATAATTGGGAGAAGTAGATTCGATGAAACGATATTAAACAGGGTTTATTGCAAAAATTACGAAGTATGTAATTAACAGTAAAACAATGAAAAAAAAAGAAACTAACTCACCATACTTTATTTATCTTACGAAATATAAACTAATAAATAAAATATTATAAAAACTCCTCACGCTTCTGTCAAACCCAAGATGAAATGAATTTAAATGAAATATTGAAGTAATTGCGTCACAATTCAATGACAAAAAGCAGATGTGCGCTTAACCGAATGAATAGTACTATTTAATAACTGCGTGTTGTGCTTAGCTGTTATATACTAACTATTTATATGATCCATCATATTTTCGGCCTCTCGTGTCCGGTCCCTTGTCTAGATAAACGTTGTGTCGGTTGCCAATGGACGCTGTATTGAGTCCACTAATATACTCCTTCGACCGTTTTGTCGATGTCTCAGTATTCCGCTATTTTGTTTTTTTTCAAATTCCTCTCGTATGGACCATATGTATTATATTCAAATCCGTCTCGTGAAGGACCAATGTTTTGATTTGTAACTTTTCTATACATTAAAATAACTTTTGTAACTTTTACTCGATCCAATGTGGTGCCGGCACCTGGTACACTGATGGATCACAATCTAGTCAGGGGGCAGGTGCAGGCATATGCGGAATGTGCCCTAGAAGGAAGATATCGATATGTCTGGGGAAACATACTACGGTTTTCTAGACCGAATTGTTTGCAGTCGCAGCCTGCGCCGAGGAAATTCGGGAAGCCGGCTGCGCAAACAAAAAAAATAACATAATGACTGATAGTCAGGCGGCTATTAAAGCCATTATGAACCCATCTACCAGGTCTAAGCTGGTGAAATATTGTAAACAGGTCCTCAATAAACTGGCACAAGACAATACAGTGTCGCTGATATGTGTGCCAGGACATGAGGGAATTAAAGGCAATGAGACAAACTGGCCAAAGAAGGTACTAATGGGAACTTCATAGGACCAGAACCTGTATGTGGAATCACTAAGGATTCCGCTAAAAGGGAGATCTGGTTATGTCTAGAAAAAGAACATAAAAATAAATGGAGGTTAACGGAAGGTCAACTCCATACCAAAACACTACTAAGGGAGCTGGACGGAAAGTTTTCAGCCAACCTAATTCGTAGTAGCAAAAAAGAAATTAAAATAATTACCGGGTTAATAACCGGACATTGTCCTTTAAGGAAGCATTTGTACAGCATGGGCTTCGTTAGCGAGTCCTGGTGTAGGAGATGTGAAAAACAGGAGGAAACTAGCCTTCACGTAATATTCACGTCTGAGGAACTGAAGGAACTCAGACAGAAATATTTCGGGAGAGATCTATTGGATCCTTCGAGTGTACTCAAACTTCCCCTGAGGAGGATAGTGGCTTTTATCGAGGACACAAGACTAACAGAGTGGAACTGAGAGATCTATTGAGGATAGTACAAAGAGCAGTGTGCTCAAGTGCCTGGACGTGCTGGCGTCCAACCCAAAACAGAAGAGAAGAAGAAGAGGAAGAAGACCTTTTGTAACTTGTAAGATGTTTTATTCACTTTAAAATGCTGTATATACATGTTTTGGTTTACAAGTGTATTCTATACTAGTGACACTTACATATTACCTGAATAGGGATGGTAACATCCGTTCATCCCTTAAACCGATAGTTGCAGATTTGCCAGATTGGTAGCGTTGCCATATCTAATATGAGCTGGCTACAATAAAATATATACATTTGAAAACTATACAAGTGTAGGCTTGATTTATAGGGTGCCCACAGTTGCCAATAGAATAGGTATATAGAATGGCAACAATGTAATAAGTACTGGCTACATTTTCTATTCTTCTTGACTTTTGGGGGAAACTGGGGATCGTATGGACTAGTAAGGTTCTAGAACCAATAAAATGTAAATAAACAATTTGTAAGTTGTATTATAGAAATAATTGCCTAACATCAACATTTTTAAAGTTATTGGCAGTATAATATAAGTAATATTCTTTGTCTATCTATAAATTTCGTAAAAAGTCTAAATCCTGTAAAATGTGATTTGTCCATATACACATAATATCGGAACAAAACCAACTTTATTGAATGACAGCTATAGAAAGTAAACATATTATTCTCAGAAAAGATATTGTGTTTTACAAAACATCCAAATCTATAGGGACTATAGAATTTTTAATTATAAATCAAAAGGCTATATTCGCTTATATCTCAATTAAAATAAGTCATATTTAAGAATCCTTAGCGTGTATCTGATACCAGAAGGCAATACACATAATACGCTTTAAAAAGTACAAATGCAGAATCTTCTTCAGACATTGTCAAATATAAATTTAATGAATTTAACTTCGTAATCATCACATTCATTTTTTGCCTATTATATGTCTATCAATTTCGACATTCTTTATGTTATCAACATTCTCTTTTTCAACTCCATCACTAGTGTCTTCATCTGAAGTAGTCTCTTCCCAAACTCTTCCTTAACTTTGATATTATCGTCTTGTCATGGAGAAATTCTAGAAGTAGAGGGGAATACTTGGGGACTGTTTTCTAACTCACTTTGTTTTGATGCTTCAGCTTCCTGCATTAGTCTATCAGTGACAAAATTTGAAAGATATTCTTTCCGAGAAAATATATGTTTATCCAGTGGAAAAATTCCAGTACATCAGAACCCTGATTTTATATTTAATGGATTTGCTCCTCTGTTCCAAGAAACTTAAGCCATTTTTGGTATATCATAAATTTTAATTGTTCGTACAGGATGTGAGAGCATTCAGCTATTCATTTCTGCCTGAGTATATTTTTTGAAAGGCTCATCTAGGGATTGTAGTTTATGGTATGTATGACGGAGGGGTAATGTTAATTACTATATCGTTGGCTTTGCAGTATTCAATACCCTCTACAGACAAATGGAATTCATGATTATCCATAATAACAAGAATTTTCAATTCTTTAGGGCATTTGGCGTGCGATAAATTCTAAAACAGACAAAAAAATTTCACTGTTCATCCATCCTGGTTTGTGGACCAAACCAAGGGCACCTGTATTAGATACTTCACCCATCATGTGTGTTTCATCAAAACACATTGATGGATATACCCATACTGGTGAAAGTGCTGTTCCGCCGACTGAGATAATTCCTACCTGTTAGATAAGTTTTCCACGTTCGCGTGATGCCGCCTGACCTATCTGATGTTGCCCACGTCTGTCAATTACTTTGGGCATTTTCTACAAAACTTCAAACGCTTAATACAAAAACTGAACGCTGCACCGGGTACCTGCAATCTGAAAATAAACGTTCAAACTCCAACTTGCTAAAGAGAGAAAAAAACAAAGGTAAAGAAAAGACTCGAAAACAGCTAACTCGTGTATTAACAATTAAACACAAGATGTAAAGGAAACAGCATTATAAAGCAAAATTCTGTTCAAAATAAAAGTATTTACCATGTATGTTTCACACTATATATATATATATATATATATATATATATGATATTTTGAAAATACCCAAAAGGTAAAAGGCTGATTTTATAATGAAATGAAACTAAGCTTACAATAATATCAGTACACAACAAAAAAAATAAGATAAATGTTCAATATGAATTATAAATTATTACGCAAATAAAAACTAAATGACATCATAGTCTAGATTGATTAAAATAATTAAATTAGCCTTCTCTATGGATCCAAGAGAAAACTTTACAGAGGAAAGGTAATTATACACATAATAAAATTGTTTTCTGTGTATTTCAAAAATTTTTAAATCAAATAAATCTATAATATAGTAAGTGCCCAAGTACACAAGCAGACGGTTTTTTTGTTTATACAGGTAAACAAAAAACAGATGGCCGCAAAAAAAAACAGTTACAGAAAAGAAAATCTCACACTAAACATAAATTTAAAATATTAAGAGAATAAAATATAGAAGCGGTAAAAATAATAGCAAAATATTACGGTAGAATCAATATTATAAAACACCAAAGCATTCTAAATTCAAATCAAATTGAATTTAGATTACAAGTAACTACAAAATTTTAAATTGAACAGTTAATTCATTAATAACTCAAAAATTAGATCATTTATGATTGTAAAACTTGAAAACGATAATTTAGAGCAAGAGAGACAAATAGTATACCATTAAAAGAAATTACAAATTCACGGGTTGTCTTCGTCTTGAGCACGGAGATTGTCGGTATCTACATTCAACAGCCGGGATCGGTATATACGATGGATTCACCTCAATTCGAGACTCGTGGTTGCAGAATAAAGGTGTCGGTGCCTAGATTTTGTCTTCCAAGAGGGATTACAATTGTTCAGCCAATGCGCACAATAAATGCCGCCAAGAACTCATGCAAAAAGGAAGGTATTTTCCTTTTTAGCTTCTGTAACCCAAATAGAACGGTAATCGGCAATTTCAAAATTTTATTACGTTCTACGTTATTATCCGCAATGCGATTTAAACTAAAATACATAGAATTACCTAAAAACTTAACTCTCTCTAGAACGTATAATGCACTTAAAACAACCAACAGGTCTTCTTCACGGCTGGTGAACGAATGTCTTTACCCATGCATCGGATGCATCGGAAGCGGCGAGCGCTGAAAATTAAAACAACTCGTGACGGAACTAGTATACCGGGAGATAAAACGTTAAATATATATAGTATAAAATTTAAAGCGTAACAATGCACATTTATTTTTAAAGGCGAATTTGTAAGACTATCGTCGAACTGATTTAATAGTTAGTTCATGGAACATATTACTGCATTTTAATAGATATTTCTGTAAAGCAGTTTCCATTTCAATCGTAAAATCTTGTCTTATGCAAAAATTTGGAGCTAAATTAATATTTCCTAATCCCAAATCTTGAGCTAACTCTCTACGTATTAAATTGCCATTATATATATACAGTCTGTCCACAGATTTATTCTCAACATGGGGATCTCGCATATTATGAGAGATAGAGATTAGGTTAAATGAAATCAAATACTCTAGAGGTAAAGTTGTACCAAACCATAGGGTTTGGTACAACTTTACCTCTAGAGTTACCACTAGCTTGTAATATTTAACGTACTTCGGGCGCTATAGTAAAAAAAGTTAATTTTTGTTTTTTTCGATTTTCTTTAATAATTAATTTATTTTTAAAGTAAGACAAATATAATTTGCACTTCCTTAAGGCACTTTTTTAATAGGAATCTGATGGTGTATTTAGATTTCTGAATACTGCTATAGTAGTTGAGCTACAATAGTCAAGCTTCATTTTTCTTATGGGGGGTCATAGTTGACTATGACACCATCGTAAAGAATTTTTCTTTGCCTTTTCAAAAATGTATAATTTGTTATACCTGATACCAAAACTAATTTCAAAATTTAAAAAAAACTACATATTGTTATATTAACAGGTTAGAGCGGTTGTGACATTTGACAATAGGAAACCTTGGAAACATAAAGCAATCTAAGATACAACTATCATTGTTAGTGTTTGTTTATAGTTGACATTTAGTTTATGTTCTGTGAAACTTACAAATCAAATACCAAAATAAATACCTAGCATAATAAAATATAATGTACCATTTAAATACTAAATTTAGTGATTATTATTAAATAATTTAGCTGTCATGGAGCCGTTTAGTAATAGTGACAAATTTGATATGTTGTTCTGTTACATTCTGTCTCACCTAAATTCGACGAGAGCTGCCGAAATGTACATAAACCAGTATCCAGAACGCAGGCAACCCCATATTTCTACTTACAGAAATTTAAAGGTTAATTTAATACATCATGGATTATTTACTATGCCATATACAAAACCGCAACACATAAGTAATGAAACTAAAACTAATGTTTTACAAGCAGTCGTTGTAAATTTAAACACATCAGTTCCGGAAATTCAACATAACACCGGCGTTCCCAAATCTACTGCTCATAAGTTTTGGCCTCCCACAAATATCATCCATATAAATACAATTTATTTCTATCTTTAAGAGCAGGGGATAATGAAAGACGAAGAGAATTTTGTGAATGGTACACTAGGCAATGCGATGATAATGATAATTTTTCTTGTCAAATATTATTGTCCGATGAAGCTAGATTCACAAACAATGGTTTATTCAATAGACAAAATTTACGATTTTGGTCTGCAGAAAACCCTCATGTAATCAGACCTGCTCGACATCAAGTGCGTTTTAGATTTAATGTCTGGTGTGGCATACTAGGGTCACGACTAATTGGTGAAATAATTTTTAATTAAACACTAACGTCTGACGTTTATTTGCATTTACTGCAAAATAATATTGAAGACTTGCTGTGCGAATTACCTTTACAAGAGGCTCATAATTTCATCAGGACAGTGCTTCAGCACATAATTCCATAATTGTAACGAATTTCCTCAGTCAGCAGTTTGATAACAGGTAGATCGGAACTCGTGGACTAGTTGCATGGTCACAAAGATCTCCTGATGTAACGCCGCTCGACTTCTATTTGTGGGGTTACATTAAAGACAAAGTGTATGCCCGCAGCTACAACAATGTAAATTCATGAATGTCGAGCTATTCCAAGGCGTATTTTACATAAAGTTGTTAAATCTATTATTCGTAGATCCTATTTATGATTGGAAAATGATGGTCAACTGTTTAAACATGTTTTATAATTTCTTATTTTAATTTTGTTTCAAATAATATTTTTTGAGTTGCCTATGTTTTTAATTTAATAAATAGTTCTTGCAAAATAAAGTTTCCTTCCTTTCTTTGTTTGCAAAACCTTCTATTGACGAATGTCACAACCGCTCTAACCTATTAATGTAATATGTTGTCTTTTTAATTTTTGAATTTTTGAAATTAGTAGTAATCAGGTATAACAAATTATACATTTTTGGAAAGGCAAAGAAAAATTCTTTTCGATGGTGTCACAGCCAACTATGACCACCCATAAGAAAAATGAAACTTGACCATTGTAGCTCAACTACTATAGCAGTTTGGTACAACTTTACCTCTGGAGTATTTGATCCTATTTAACCAAATCGCTATCTCTCATAATAAGCGAGATCCCCATGTTAAGAATGAATCTGTGGACACAATGTATATATATATATATATATATATATATATATATATATATATATATGTTATTTCTCATTAATCTCGTAGTATTTCCGGAAGAAGCAACAAAGTTGTTGCGAAATATAGGGATACTTAATAAATGAGTTTTTTAATTGACAGACCGCTTGCCCGCTTTTAATTTATTTGATTCATTATATATATATATATATATATATATATATATATATATATATATACTTTTGTAACGGCATTACTCATTGCTTCAGATGAAAATTCACGATCGGTTTTTCTTTTAAAAACCTGTGGCATGTTTTTATTCTAAACCAATTAGCACTATTAATATCCTGGGGATACGTGCAAGGCTGATATGGACTCTTGGCCACTCCATCTCCATACTGACAAATTATATAAAATGTTTGTTATACAAAATAAGAGGTTATCTAGTCTTCATAAGATGAATTTAAAATATTTGTTATTAAATGTATATATTTTACAAGGTACATACCTAATTTAACGTTGAACTATAAGCAAACTTTCACGCACTATTCGAAGAAGAGATGAAATTTACATTGAAACCGAATAAAATTAAATGCGATTCTATAACAGTACTGACTTTGCAGCTTACAGTAATTGCCACAGTGATACTAAGGGCTATTTATTAGTAAGTTCAAAGTCATTCTTATTACAAGAAACCGTTCGTCCACTACACTACATCTCCGTCTCCCTTATCATTTCTAACTGAGGAGATGACTTGTCATAAATAATGTATCTAAGTTGTTTAACTGACACTTCAATAACAGGAGGAATTTTATATTACATAATTTGATAAGATATTACATTCAAAAAATTCACTGGCAAGTATAAATTTTTAACGCTGACTTTTCATATCAGGTTGTCGAACCCTTAGCATACTCATACACAATGGTATCTTATAACATTTTCATAAACATTGCAGAGTGTGTTTACAATAATGGTCTTTTTATATCCATATTTATATTTTATATTTTTTACTTCTTGTAGTAAAAAAAAATATTGACAATATACATTTATTTAATGTTTAATAATTTACTTGATTGTATAAACTGCCGATTTTGACTGAAGATATTGATTTTAGCCTACAACAATATAATAGTTTTTATAATATCGACAGCTGTTACGTATGCAAACATACGCTGTGGTATATGTGTGTGTGTGTAACTTCAATAGGGGTATTTACATTCTGAATTTTTTTAATACATAGGCGTCACGTAATACAATTTTCATGGGGTTTTAAATTTTGGGGTTCGCGTCGTAATTGACTCGCAATATTTTGAATTTATATTCTATATAATTTCATCTTTCCATTTTAATATGTTGTCTTTTTACTTCAACCACACATAAGAGATGCTTAAAATGACCTGCGTGCACTTCAAGACAGAGATTCATACGTCTTCTCGTACTATTAAAAACGTTTTTCAAATCTCTATAGAGATATTATTTACGACCTTTGATGTAATAATACTTCTACTTCGTATCATTTATTACCCGCTAATCGTCACGATTACAATTAATTGAGAATTAGTCAGTCATAAACTAGTACGTAAGTTTATCGTTAAAAAATTGCTGCAAATAATTAATTGTAGTTTATAAAGTACACAGTATATATGGTGGAGTTTTATTTTGTTGGAAAAACTCATTTCCTATTTCACCGTCATGTAAGTAATTAATAAACAGTTCCAAATACATTTCTCTATGACGATCAGCATTAATCATATGATGTCAATAAAGAAAATACATAAGTTCAACAGTATGTCTTCTGCTAATTGCAATCCAAACACCAATTTTCATCGGATGAAGGCCTGCTTCAAAGAATTATGAAAATTATCTGTTGATCAAGTGCGGTAGTTCAGTGAGTTGACATAACCCAACAGTTGAAATCCAGCTTCATCAGAAAAAAAAAGGTTAAATTCAAATCTGCATCATTAAGGGTATTCTTAAATCAATGACAATAACTTGGTTACTCAAAGTTTTGTTCACGTAAGTGATGTGTTATGTAAAACAGATATTTTCAATCTGTTCGACCTGATGACCAATGACAATAACTTTGTGGTTACTGAAAGTTTTGTTAACGTAAGTGACGTGTTATGTAAAATAGACATTTTCAATGCAGTTTGACCACTTCTATAAAAGATACATAAAAAAAATGAGAAGTATATTGAAACCATATTTTTATTTGGTTATATATATATATATATATATATATATATATATATCATAGCTCTTTGAATGAATAATATTCTAATTAATAATAATCTAATCTTTCACAATATCATCTGTCAACAGTGTTGATAACTTTTCGTTTCAAAATGCTACCGGTTCCCAAAAATCTTTTAACCAGTCTATTGAGATGAAGTTTAATTGTGTCAAAGGTTTCGTCCTCTTCAGGATATTCTGCCAAAACTGCTGAAGGCACAATCGTTGACAATACATCCAAGTTCTATCTTCGTTTTGTATTTCATAGACGCTTCGTATTCCGTAGATATAACAACAAAAGTATCTTGTTGCACTGTAAACAGCATTACTTTAATGCCTTTATAAAGACAGATTTTTAAAAAGAATGCAGAGAAAAAAGCAACAAAAATAGAACAACGATCACCAACAAACAGTAGTAGCAGGCATGCAGGTAAAGAAACACAAATACACACATGAGAAATGTCGCTATTAGTCTTCCAAATTAAAAAGCAGTCTATACATGGTGTAGATTGTAACTGAGAAGTTCTGATATTCACAATAGGTAGTTCAGGATGCAAACTACCACTTCCTTTAATGGGTGAAACTGAATCTTCAAAGTATTTGGTAATGAATTATTTAATAGTATTTATGTGTTCGCTTTCGATTACAGTAGAAAGTTAATTTTTCATCACAAGTAATCGTTCCAAAAAAGGTGTGTTTTATAGTGCGAAGAAAGTGAATAATAAATTCTTTGTCTGAAGCTTGTTACCGTTTATTAATGAATGCGGCATCGATTTACTTAGTGTCCATGATTTTTTCGCAGTTGTTAGAAATATAACTAAATTGTTTTAGCATTCACATTGAACATATTGAGAGTTCTTACACATTAATAAAATGTTTCATGCATCTGTACTTTTAACAAGTTATATCCAAATACCGCGACATGTTACATACACAAATATATATATATATACATATATATATTGTAGTGGGTCAAACAGCACCCGAATTCCAGCCCTACAATGAGAAATACAGATAAACAACACATAAAAACACTTTGTATAAAGATTAAATTGGTGGACGTAATTTGTGAAATTAGTATCGAAATGTAAATAAATTAATAACGTTAACTTTAAAAATTTATAATTAACTTATTTTTATTTCTTAACTTACTTTCTTTATTTAAATTTTTCAATTTCATAATTCAAATTAAACGCGAGAAATTACAGATATCTAATTTATCTACATCAAGATTTTGTATCGATACTAGTTCACCACGCCCACCGATTTAAAATTATAATAAACCCGCGAAAGCGATATTTGCGGTACGAATTATAACTAATCCTATATTGAAAACTACATATTAAGCATTTGAAAATAATTTTACCAATTTTTCGATCATATTAAGACTAAAATATTATGCAAATTCATATTTTAATTGATGTGGAGAAAGTGAAAACTTCGAGGCTTTTTGTCGATAATTAAAATAGGCTGTGGAATAAAAAAGCCGCAAAACGGCGTCTGATATAAAATTTCTACAACAAATGGCAGTATTTTATTAACATCGTAAAATTTAAACTATTTAATATATTATAAACCAAGTATATCATACCAAATTTTCGATCATTCGATACACAAATAATTGGCCCAACTTTTGGTATACAAATTTGGAGATTACCACGACGAAAACTAGAATAATCAATCAAAGCATCATTTGTAATTGGGATACCGTCGATCCGGGAGAACCGAAGCCGTTGACCACAACCAACGCCGTTACCCATATTGGAGCAGCCGTACTCCGCATCTATCCTGATCACAGCGTTTCCAGTCCACCTCATAGCCAAGTACATCGGAAACAGGTTCACATCCAACGTTATTCCTCAAATAAAACCTAAAAGCCAGTATTTGTCTAAGTAAAATTACTATAAACAACTTAATATTCACATTAAATTTCTGAATTTTTACGTTTAAAACATCAATTAAAAACTTGCAATCTAAACATACATATTTCTTAGGATAAAACAATACTTACTTGTAATATGTTTAATTTAAGTACCATTAAATATTTGATTATATAATTTTCGCATAACCTAACCTTATCACTGTTTAAAAACACATGTGCAACTTATTAATTCTATTTATTGTCGTATGGCACGTAATATTCAATTTAAAATACAGTTTTCTTATTTCTTTTATTCAATTTCTGTTACAGTTTTCTTATTTACACCAATAAATTTTATTTATTTTATTTTACTCAATCTTTTATTTGTATTGTTTAATTGTTGAGTTTGGCTTAATTCATATACTAATTACATTGTACCTACGGATAATACCCACCGACGAAGATCCGAGAGATATCTTAATTAACTTGTGTACTTTTACTCTACGACTGCTAGCTGGTTATCAAAATAGTACACAGATAGCGTTAAACATACTTAGAACTGTTAAAATTTATGGCGCCCAATATTTAAATTTAAAATCATCAATTTATCACTTATATTTATTATTTTCCTAAGTTTTTATTCACTGTATTCTTCATTTGGCTTGGTTTTTATCACCAGCGCTACACAGCTTCTCTTCATTTGACACCCGAACGTGGAAGCCAAGTATTATCCAGAAAATCGAATAAAAACTCGATTTAAGCATAAACAAATAATTTTTTTTAAAGAATAAGATAGCTGTAATACGAATTTATACGTGTTAAACATATAATTATTGTTGTGTATTATATTGTGTATCTGACTTTCCCATTGAAAAGCTAAATTAATACCATTTCACGAGGGATCCTCAACTTTAAAGGGACAAACTGGAATTAAAGGTTAGTGAAGGGGAAAATCAACTTGTACGTACATATAATTATTATTTTTATAACTTACATACTTATATTACTTTTGTGTGTCTAATAATTATTCAGATATAAATATTAAAATTCATACTTCTTAACTATCAATCATAAAAAAAATCTTATCAATTACCTAAAAATATAAATCTATTCACTTCATTAATCGATCAAATTAATATTAAAATGGACACCAGAAATAGATCTAAGGTAACAAAAGATAATGTCGAAGAGGACAGGTCGGAGCAAGGAGACGTTCCAGTCGCTCAAACTTCAGGTTCCGAAGTGGTAAGTACTCCTGAAGACAGTAAGGTAATGAACATGCTAAAAGCACTAATGAATCAAATGACAAATATAAAACAAGACTTTAATAACATGAATAATAAATTAGAATCGAGTGATAATGACTGTAAACAAGATAACATAGATTTAAAACTAGACTTAACTAATATGAATAATAAATTAGAATCGAGTGATAATGACCCTAAACAAGACAATATTGATCTAAAACAAGAATTAAATAACCTAAGTAATAATTTAACGACCAAATTAGAAACAAACATGCAACACATTAATGAAAAATTCGAACTAAATAATGCCAACATAGACAACAAATTAAAATAGACTTGGAAGGGAAAATAGCAGAAATCTCCATCGCACAGAAAGCTATGGAAGTGAACGAATTAAAATACTTAATTAAACTCGACGAAACGGTCAATCTTCTAAATTCACAGTGGGCAAAACGATTAGGCAAAACTAACAAAGTAGAAACCAATTGCAATGAAAAACGATTAGGCAAAACCAACATAATAGAAACTAATTACAATGGCATAAGCAAGAACTTAGATATTACAAATAACATAATAGAAACTAATTGGAATAAACAGAATAACGGAATAGTTTTCAGTAATGCCAATCAAAAACAAATCATTAATCATATGTTTGACATACACAAAGAGGTACAGGAAAAGATTACAATCAACAATATACACAATATTAACAACAAGGAGGCAACTAAGATAATACAAAAGCAAAATATTAACAAACCGCTTAGAAGCAAAACTAAACCTATTTTACCTAATCAATTTCTAACAAAAAACATTAATTTTAACTTATCCCATATCAAAACCTGGCCTCATAATTATACAACCAACAATACACAAGTAAAGAACACTTACATACAAAACATAAATTTAATTTCACCAAACTTAACTATACACGATAGTATGATGAATAACATAATGAGTAGAGAAGGTATGATAAACAATTCTATAATATATGAATATTTAAATATTAACAATTTCCTTAACACAATATCCAACACAACAAGCAACACCAATTTACACATTTACACAAAAATTGCAACTACATATACTCTAATTAACAAAAACCTGCATAAATCACTAGGAAGAGGTAACATGATATTTCTACACAGGGATAACAGCATTAATATCCTTAAAACAGTTCGTCGAAAAATAAATATTTAAATAAATATGATGACAGAATCTCGGTATTCTAATACAAATACCATGATGAACTAAGCTTTGTACGGGGATACGATTTATAATTATACATAAACTAAAATAAATACACGAATATTAAACATAAACAAAAAGATGATAACACAATTTAATAAGAAAAATGAAGAACACATTATAAAACTATAATACAATTAATGAACGAATAACAAGTCATATAATAAATAAAATAATTAAAGAGAAAACAAACATAACTGGAGCTTAAATATTATAACTAATTAACAATAATTAAGAGATACAATACTCTGAGAAAATATAGTAACATCACATATTCAGATGATTAAAAAAAAACTTACATGAGAACAATTATTTAAAATAATATTGGTACTATTAATCGAATTATTTTATGGGGAACACATCCACTAATAAACATGCGAAAGTTAAATATAATGAAAGTTTAAACGTATTATTATTGAAAAAGAGAGAGTACGATAGAAAATAAATAAGAGGAATGTTGAAATGATAATTGAGATGGATAAGGTATAGATTTATAAAGTTAGAAGGAATTAATATATGATAATGGGGTGTATAGAATTATATAAAAATAAA
The DNA here is from genome assembly GCA_935421215.2 of Melolontha melolontha. Classification (NCBI taxonomy): domain Eukaryota; kingdom Metazoa; phylum Arthropoda; class Insecta; order Coleoptera; family Scarabaeidae; genus Melolontha; species Melolontha melolontha. Next base: position 138,778,448 of record OW285235.1, read on the forward strand.
TGAATTATTATTATTATGAAAATATTAAAATATAGACAAAAGTGTCTTCTTATAAGGTAGAATATATGTTAAGGAATGGTATTTTATGATAAGAGTTGAGAATGGGAATGTAATAATTTGTATGTATAAAGAGAGTATTATTTATTATGGAAACTAAAGTTTATATCAGTATATCAATTATAATTAAAGATTAAGAATAACAAGTTATTTCAAGGAATTATTAAGCATGTACTATCAATGTAAAATATATATAAAATAACCCCAATTATAACACTACAATCAAATACCTGAATATATTATGCAATTAGTACAAGAAGTATATAACACCAATAAAATATCAGAAAACAGCCCAGTATGACAACTATGTTACAGCTCGAACAAATAATTAATAATACAAAGTACAATAATCATAAATAAAAATATTAAACTAATTTAAAATAATTTACAAACAAGAATAAAAAACTAAACAAATAGAAAACTCAATTAAAGATACTTAACTATAAAATATGTGGATTGCTTAACATTAAAAAAAAAGTAAAATAAAGCTAATAACTTATGCAATGCCTATCAATATTGAAAATAACTATAAACAAATAAATGAGAATTAAATTAATATGAAACTTATACATGAAGTGAAATGAAAATTGAAACATATTTTATAAAGAAAAGAGATGAATTAAATTCATAAAAACAATGAATTATCAATATGTTTGAAGTTTATTATTATACGTATATTAGGAAAGAGAATTACATAAAGATTGATAATATATACTTAGATTAATTTGTTATTTTTTAAAAATTATTTGGCACATGATAAGGAAGGTATTACAGGTTGATCTTATTTCATTCATCTTAACAGGGAAAAGAAATATCTTCAATTATTTTAGATATTCTTTTCACGGGGATAATGTAGTGGGTCAAACAGCACCCGAATTCCAGCCCTACAATGAGAAATACAGATAAACAACACATAAAAACACCTTGTATAAAGATTAAATTGGTGGACGTAATTTGTGAAATTAGTATCGAAATGTAAATAAATTATATGACGTTAACTTTAAAAATTTATAACTAACTTATACGGTCGTTGATCAACGACCGTAACGAGATTGATGGACTTTCTAAACTCTATTATCCACTCATTAAACAATAGAAGACAACCAGGCCCACCCACACACACCAAAAATTTTATTGTTTCCCATTGCAAATACATATACTATGTTCCCCTAATACATGGCCTAAACCATGCTAATTTTAAAACGAAATAGGAAATTTCAGTTCTCAAACAAAGATATTTAGTCACTCAAAATATTCTGAGGAACGCGGTCGACCCTAAAAAGGTCTCGGGCAAGCCCGACCAATGTACACATGTGTTTTGAAGCGGAATAAATCGGTGCGTTTTATATCATTTTAATTTTACTTACTTTATTATTATTTTAATTCTAATTTTAGTTCATTCATACAAATGTAATCATTTAATTTTCCTTACTTTATTATTATTTTAACTGTAATTTTTAATTCATTCATACAAATGTAAACATATTTTCTTACCTTTCTTTATATTAATTTTTTGTTTCTAGTCACTTGAAAAAGACTCAACAATAAAAAGAGTCGAAACGTCGTAGAGAAAAACATTGAAATTCATTAAAGGTCGCTAAACCAATAAAAAAGTCTATTATTTTATTATATATATATATATATATATATATATATATATATATATATATATATAATTTAAAAGAAATTATCGACCGTAGTATATTGGATAAAATAAATTTAAAGCGGGCAAGCGGTCTGTCAATTACTCATTCATTAATTATCTCTATATTTCGCAACAACTTTGTTGCTTCTTCCGGAGATACTACAAGATTAATGAAAAATAACATTAAATAAATAAGTGTATAAAGCATTTTGCACTGCTTTATACACTTGTACACACAAATGTAAACATATTTTCTTACCTTTCTTTATATTAATTTTTTGTTTCTAGTCACTTGAAAAAGACTCAACAATAAAAAGAGTCGAAACGTCGTAGAGAAAAACATTGAAATTCATTAAAGGTCGCTAAACCAATAAAAAAGTCTATTATTTTAATATATATATATATATATATATATATATATATATATATATATGTATATATATATATATATAATTTAAAAGAAATTATCGACCGTAGTATATTGGATAAAATAAAATAAAAGCGGGCAAGCGGTCTGTCAATTACTCATTCATTAATTATCTCTATATTTCGCAACAACTTTGTTGCTTCTTCCGGAGATACTACAAGATTAATGAAAAATAACATTAAATAAATAAGTGTATAAAGCATTTTGCACTGCTTTATACACTTATTTATTTAAAGTTATTTTTCATTAATCTTGTAGTATCTCCGGAAGAAGCAACAAAATTTTTGCGAAATATAGAGATAATTAATAAATGAGTTTTTAATTGACAGACCGCTTGCCCACTTTTAATTTATTTTATCCTATATATATATATATATATATATATATATATATATATATATATATATATATATATGAACTTCATGTGTATGAGAATTAATAATTATTAAATCTCATTTTACATGCGATTGTCGCTATAATTTGTTGCATTTATTAATTGCATTATTAATTCTCATACACATGAAGTTCATTACAGTTCGTATATATACACGTAGTATAGAAGTGAATATCATGTCTGTCTTCGGTAAGGTGCACTGATGATCTGTAAAAAAACAGTGAAATATCGATATATGCACATTCCGCGCAGATAAGTTTTTCACAAAATTTTTCATATATATATATATATATATATACAACGTTTTTAAATACACGTTGTATATATATATATATATATATATATATGAAAAATTTTCCTCATTAGAGACGGCCGTGCTTTTTGATAATGGTTGGTGACAATGCATGTAATCTGTCACAAACGTGTAACCTTGAACGAGCATGGTCGTCTCTAATGAGGAAAGTTTTTGAAGGCACGTTTTATATATATATATATATATATATATATATATATATATATATATATGGTAAACCTAATCAGTAGGCGATTAAAGGTCTGTATATTACTTCAAAATATATGTACCTATTTAAAAAACTCTACATGTTTCGGCTGTATACGCCTTTTTCAAGAGAATACAAAATATTTTGTATTCTCTTGAAAAAGGCGTATACAGCCGAAACATGTAGAGTTTTTTAAATACATATATTTTGAAGTAATATACAGACCTTTAATCGCCTACTGATTAGGTTTACCATATCATACCAAGGTCACGAAGTTATTATATATATATATATATATATATATATATATATATATATATATTATTTAGTGTTAATAAGAATTCAAATTAATTTCTTATTTATTTTATTGGCCGTGTGCATAATATTAAAATAATAAGCTTTTTTTGATTTAGCAACCTTTATTGAAATTCAATTTATTTATCTAACGACGCTTCGACTTTTTTGTATATAATTAAGTCTTTTCAAGTGATTTAGAACTAAAAAAAAATACAAACAATAGGTAAGAATTATATTTATATTATATGAATGAATTAAAATTAAGATAATGATTATAGTAAAGAAAGTCAAAATTTAAATTTAAAATTTAAAAATTTAAAATTTAAAGGATACAAAACTCACCAATTTATTTCGTGTTAAAACACATGCCCAGTGCAATATGCATGGTCAGAAACATGTCGCTTCACTACAGGGTCCGACAGCGTATCTCGGAATCTTAAATGTAACTAAATGTCTTGTTATAGAAATGAAATTTTTATATTATTTCGTTTTAAAATTTGTTTGGTCAGGCCATGTGTTTGGGAAAATACAGTGTGTTTACAGTGGGAAAAAAGATTTTTTTGTTTTTTTGTGTGGGTGGGGTTGTCTTCTATTGTTTAATGAGCGGATAATACAGTTTTGAAAGTCCATCATCTCGTTTCGGTCGTTGATTGTTTTGTTATTTTTGAAAATGTGAATAATTTCTAATACCTCTCTAGCCTTTGTATTTTAATTCATTCCTTAATTTTAATTCATTCATATAATGTAAATATAATTCTTACCTTTCGTTTGTAATTTTTTTTTTAGTTCTAAATCACTTGAAAAAGACTTAATTATATACAAAAAAGTCGAAACGTCGTTAGATAAATAAATTGAATTTCAATAAAGGTCGCTAAACCAAAAAAAAAGCTTATTATTTTAATATATATATATATTGAAGAGACGCCGAAAGGGCTTTATGAAATATACATGCAAAATTTAATGCTTAAATAAACTGGTTGGTTAAATTTTTAAAATGAGAATTATAAATCTCTATGTTTCATATGCTATCCAGTGTTACACATAGATGGAGTTGTATAACGTTAAAACTATTATTTGCGTATGATGCAAAGATACATAATCGTTAATAACTACATATACTTAACCTAAACAGCTGTTCCGGTATATAACTTCTTATAAGTATATTTGGGTGGGCGAAAGTTTGTGTTATGTGTCCGGCTAGGAAGAACAATTTAGACTCTTGTTGTTGGGCATAGAAACATACCCTTTAAATGGTAGGTTCGGTGACTGCAATAGGACACTTACAAAATCAGCTGATGCCAATGCAATTAATAATGGTATTTTTGTATTCAAAACTACGAAATAAAACGAGTGAGATAAGGACTAATATTAAAGACTTTAGTGAAGTGATTGCAAAGAAAGAACAGGTAAGTGAATAAATTAATTAAATTAGGAATATATAAAATGTATCGTGTCACGTGATAAAATAAATATGAAATAAAATCTAGGTTAAACAACACAACAAAATAAATGTGACATGAATAAAGCTAAACACTAACATAATTCTATTATCTACTTTTAATTATTTAACAGGAAACTGTATTCTTTGTGACTTAGTTTTAATTAAATTAATATTAATATGCAACATAGGTTATAATTATTAAAACTAATTTGATACTGGTTTCTTGGATTTAAATAAATTAATTTATCATTTTCAAAAAATTCGTAGGATGATTAAAAAATACTTATGTGGATATGGACAGGACTTGATTATTCTGGATTTGGCTGGTAGATCTGTGAATGCAGGATACAGGTATGAACGGCAATCGGATGGCGTCCCCCGCTTGTTGTTCGATCTAACGGCCGGCTTCCCGGTGAAATATAATTTTCGTTTTCTTGGACACCGGTTACCGTCTGGACTCGCAAAATGCGTTAAACAGGAGCTGGATATACTGGTAAGGTTTGACTAGATTTGACGTATGGGTTTTTTTTAGATTTTTTAATGCTTTTTCTTTTAATTTGCAGAGAGGCACTTAAAATACGTCTAGGTGTTTTTAATGGAGAATTTTCTAGTGACGCCAACTTTCATTTGTCCTCAATCCTAACTTCTGATTCGTTCAACTGTATGTATTTTTTTAATCTCGACGTTTTATTATAATAAAAATGACAATTTAATCATTTTAAATATACATATGCTTAATATAAATTATATAGTTTATGTTGGTGAGTACATGTTTGACGTGTGAATGTTAATAATTGTATATAATGCTAGTTTTATAGTAGGGATAATTTCCGCTGTAATTATTTTAAATTAGTACAGTGTCGCCTAAATAAATGGCGTCATTTATTATTAATGAATTAAGTTGAAATATCTTTGGAAATACAAGATATCGGAGTAAAATGACTTATGCAAATGAAAAGATAAAAATAAACAAATGTGAGAATGAATTTAAAACAATTAAATACGCGAAATCAACTTTATTGATATTACATATGAAGAATTCAGTTTCAATATTTTTTAATTATTCTAAAGATTACATATATACCTTAAAACTCTATCCTTTGCTAACTGAAGCATTCTTAGGTGTAGGCTTGACCTACATCAATATATATATATATATATATATATATATATTGATGTAGGTCAAGCCTACTCATAAAGGGCCTAGAACATAAATATAGGGCTGAGTTTTTTTTTAAAAAATGTTAATTTTTTTTTAATAAATAAGTCATAAATAGAACTGTATTTTCCACATGTCATATTAATTAAGTTAATACCGCGTTTTTAATTTATCAAATTAGTATCACTCTTTTATTTAATTCCTTGTAATCATTAACTTCAGTCATTTTCTTTTACATTTTTATCTCACCGAAGATATTTAACTTAATTGATAGGGATTATATGTCACCTTTTATGATCATAATCTATTTGTAATGTTAAACGTTTGGGTATAGTGATGTATGTTATTTGAGAAAATTGTTGTTATGAAAAAATGTATATAAACAACATTGAAATTAAGGTGCCTGGAGATTGAATAAAAAAATGATTATTATTGAAAAAATTGGGATGACACGTCGAATTTTCATTAAAAGTGTGTGAAGGAATAAAGTCGATAAAGTGATTAAAATTTATAATAAGATAGTCAAAACTTACCATAAAGGAAGCCTATAAATTCCTGAACCACTAGTTTTTTTTTTTTTTAATTTTACGAAGATTACCTTATCTTGAACCTGCTAAGGACGATAAACCAAAACTCCAAATTCTAAAAGACGCTATGTAGAATTTGGAACAAAACCAGACTTTCCCCGGCAGCATCAAATTACCTTATCCTGAACCCACTAAGGACGATATACTAAAAACTTCAATTTCATAAGGACGTCTTCCAGAATTTGGTACAATACCAGCCTTTTCCCGGCACTTGATCCTTTTGGACCTGTACATCAAGACTCAAGTATTCATCATTCACATAGAAGAACGACCAGTATCAAGTTTGTGTTTTTATTTTATAATCTCCTAAAATATTAAATTTTTATTAGTTACATTTCGAAAAAGAACGCTCATACTTCACTTAAATTCCTAAATTGTTAACAATAGATCACTATATAGTTAAATACCAGAAAATACAGTTCTTTCTACTTTGAATTTGAGTTACCTAATTTTAAAAATTTATATTATTAATATTTTGTATTACAATATTTAACCTTACCTTTGTATTATGTAACTTCATGTGACTTTTCATGCGAATATTATAGTATAGTACAGTTAAACTTACCTTGTTGCATAGAGATTCTTATTAAATAGTGTTATTTACAATTCATTCTCGTGTTTTATTCTTGTAATAACATTGGTAGTAAATTTCACTTGATATAACTTAGTTTAAACCGATATTTGTTTTCTATCCAAATACCGAACCTACTTTTATGATTATCTTGTTCACCATAAACAGAGCTAGTCGGAAGCATAACACGAACAACCTGTAGAACTAAATAATAAGTTAAGCACTGAATAGAGACCTATCAAAGTAAAACATATATATTGGATATTTTATCTTTTTTTTGTATGTGTTATAGAATAACATTTGAGTTAACTGTCAACTTTGACAACTGTTAAATCTAATATTATTTTGCTTTATATTATAGGTTCCGTATTTATTATACAACTTTCTTTTTTGGTCTTCATCATTTGGCGCCACAACGTCAGGGCACTAATTAGACGTGTTTGGTGGAAAATAGTATTAAAATTTCTTGAGAGAAATCAAACTGGAAAGAACTGTATTTTAAATAGTTCATTATTAAGATATATAATGTTAATTGTGTTTGTGAACCTGTATTTTTGTTCATGGTCTTTTATGTACTTGAGCCTTCATTTATACTCATGAGCAAGGGTTTGTAAGTATATTTTTACAAGGGGTAATTGTTTTTATAATCCATACAAAAATCATAACGATAATAAGAATTAAAACTAATATAACTTTGTAAAATACCAATTTATTTATATAATATCAATTTATAACATAATAACACTATTTGAAATAGTAATATATACAGATATAATCAAAAACATGGACAGACGAACAAGAAGTAAATCTAGGGAGAACGTTAACGAAGGTATTGGGGAGGAAGCGGATCAAGGTGATGTTCCCACGGTTTTAGCCCAGTCGGATGTTCCGAAAGAAGAGGTGCCTCTGACCCTCAAGACTCTAACAGCATTTTTCGAAAAATTAGAAATAAGTTTAAATCAAAAACTAGATATTAACTATGATAAACAAGAAACAAATCTCAAACAATTTATAGCATCCAATAACAAACATATAGAAACAAATAACGAAAAATTAAATCAAAAATTAGACCAACTTAGGCAGGATAAAGAAGAAATTAAAGGGGAAATAAAAGGTTTAAAGGAGAGCCAGACGAGAATGGAAGAAAGGATTATACATAAAATGGAAGCTTCAAATGAAAATTTAATAATAGATTTAACACACAAAATAGATACTTTTAACGAAAATTTAACAACAAGCCTAACACAAGAATTCAAGATTATTAATAACTCTGCTGACACGCATAAAAGAGATGATAATCACTCAGGTATGGGAAAATCAACAAGGAAACATAACTACTAACAATGTACAGAAAGAAAACATAATAAAAACTGCATCTGATCATAAGCCTAACAAACCGCTTACATATAGACATAAAGATAATTTACACAAACAAATTTTAATAAATGACAGAGCCTATCAAAACTTCTTATTAAATAATGCAAAAGAGTATAATAATTTTAACAGGAAGAACACGGGGATCAATAATATAAATTTAAACAAGTCTCATATAAAAATCAAGAACATTATCCGTAATTATGCAACCAACAACACACAAATAATGAAAATTTATATGCAAAACACAACTTTTAGTTCATCAAACATAACAATACACAACAACACGGATAATACATTAATGAAAGAAGGAATGATTAACGATTCTATAATATATGAAAATCTAACTATTAACAATTTCCTTAAGACTATATTAATTATGAAAAGCAACACAAATTCATGCACTTATACAAAATTGGTAACTATATGCACACTGATCAACAAAAATTTACACAAATCACAAGGAAGAGGTAATATGACATTTTTATACGGGGATAACAGTATTAATTCCTTTAAAACAGTTCGTCGAAAAATAAATACTTGAATAGATAGGACGACAGAATCTCGTTATTCTAAACATATGATGAACTAAGCTTTTTACAAGGATACGATTCATAATTACTAAAAACTGCACTAAATACACGTATGCTAAATAATAACAAAGAGATGAAAGATACAATTTAATAAGAAAGAACATATTATAAAGTATAATTGATGAACTAACAACTAGGTAAATAATTAATGAATTAAAGAGAACAAGCATAACTGGAGCTTGAATAGTATAACTAATTACTACAAGTAAGAGATTAAATACAAACAAAATATAGTGACAACACATATTCCGATGGTTAAATAAGCTTACGAAATAACACTTATATAAATAACATTGGTACTGTTAATCGAATTATTTAATGGGGAACACATCCACTTACAAACATGCGTAGGTTGATTAAAATGAAAGTTCACATGTATTATTATTGAAAAAGAGAGTATGATTGAATATAAATAATAAAGGAGTGTTGATATGATTTAAGAAGGATATGGTACAGATTTATAAGCTAGAATGAATTAATTTATGATAGGGGTGTATAGAAATATATAATTAAATAAATTATTATTATTATGAAAATATATAGACAAAGGTGTCTTCTTATAAGATAGAATATATATGTTAAAGGAGTGGTATTTCTATGATTAGCGAAGAGTATGAGAATGTAATGAGTAGTGTGGATAAGGAGAGTATTATTTATTATTGAAACTAAAGTTAATATTAATATATCAATTTGAATGAATAAAAAGAAAAAAAGGTAAGAATAATAAACTATTAAAAGAGTTATAACGCATGTACCATCAATGTAATTATTTATAAACAAAATAACCCCAACCAAAACAACTTAACCATTAACAGAATATTAAATGCTATCAAACACTAGAATAAAATAAACTTTTAATACAGATAACAGCCCAGTTATACAGGTAGTTACCAGTTCAAAAAGAATATAATGAAATAAGAACGTATAAACAAGGGAAGTTTAAAGGACGCAAATAAAATCAATATTTTAAATGCTTGGGTTATAAAGTTTAAAAGAAAGTTAGAAGATCACATTCATAACAGAATAAACTTAGTATCTTTGCCAACAGTCAAACAAAGTCTACTTTAAAAAAAAACATATAGAATTAAAGACACATTACTTATAGGCTACACTTAAAGTAATAATGATAACAAAGATATACATATACCAAATAAAGGAAACTAAAATAAATAGTACTTTCAACTAATTTTCCACAAGTAAATTTGACCTGCTAATGTTAGTTTGAATTTCAGAATTTTTTTTTTTATTTCAAGGAAATTTATTATATGTCACCTTTTATGATCATAATCTATTTGTAATGTTAAACGTTTGGGTATAGTGATGTATGTTATTTGAGAAAATTGTTGTTATGAAAAAATGTATATAAACAACATTGAAATTAATGTGCCTGGAGATTGAATAAAAAAATGATTATTATTGAAAAAATTGGGATGACACGTCGAATTTTCATTAAAAGTGTGTGAAGGAATAAAGTCGATAAAGTGATTAAAATTTATAATAAGATAGTCAAAACTTACCATAAAGGAAGCCTATAAATTCCTGAACCACTAGTTTTTTTTTTTTTAAATTTTACGAAGATTACCTTATCATGAACCTGCTAAGGACGATAAACCAAAACTCCAAATTCTAAAAGACGCTATGTAGAATTTGGAACAAAACCAGACTTTCCCCGGCAGCATCAAATTACCTTATCCTGAACCCACTAAGGACGATATACTAAAAACTTCAATTTCATAAGGACGTCTTCCAGAATTTGGTACAATACCAGCCTTTTCCCGGCACTTGATCCTTTTGGACCTGTACATCAAGACTCAAGTATTCATCATTCACATAGAAGAACGACCAGTATCAAGTTTGTGTTTTTATTTTATAATCTCCTAAAATATTAAATTTTTATTAGTTACATTTCGAAAAAGAACGCTCATACTTCACTTAAATTCCTAAATTGTTAACAATAGATCACTATATAGTTAAATACCAGAAAATACAGTTCTTTCTACTTTGAATTTGAGTTACCTAATTTTAAAAATTTATATTATTAATATTTTGTCTTACAATATTTAACCTTACCTTTGTATTATGTAACTTCATGTGACTTTTCATGCGAATATTATAGTATAGTACAGTTAAACTTACCTTGTTGCATAGAGATTCTTATTAAATAGTGTTATTTACAATTCATTCTCGTGTTTTATTCTTGTAATAACATTGGTAGTAAATTTCACTTGATATAACTTAGTTTAAACCGATATTTGTATTCTATCCAAATACCGAACCTACTTTTATGATTATCTTGTTCACCATAAACAGAGCTAGTCGGAAGCATAACACGAACAACCTGTAGAACTAAATAATAAGTTAAGCACTGAATAGAGACCTATCAAAGTAAAATATATATATTGGATATTTTATCTTTTTTTTTGTATGTGTTATAGAATAACATTTGAGTTAACTGTCAACTTTGACAACTGTTAAATCTAATATTATTTTGCTTTATATTATAGGTTCCGTATTTATTATACAACTTTCTTTTTTGGTCTTCATCAATATATATATATGTTGTAACTGGATCCCGGGCTTTCTTCTGCGTTTCCACTGTTTCGTCTTCGTAAAGACCGGCGATGGTTTCTGGACGACGTTTCGGTAAAATCAAATTTGCCATCTTCAGGTCTGCGATAACTGTCTGCTTCTGCTTCTGGTTACTTGTAAACTTTTTTCGAGGCTCTCTGTTATCATTTTTTTAATTAATTTCAATTCGTTTCTCCTTGCATCTGTCATAATTTTCTTGGGATTTATGCATTAGGTATGTCTTTAATAACTGTTTTTTATCTTTTACAGTTTTTTCTATTTCAACATTCCAGCATGCTGTTCTCTTTCTCGAGTCGTTACTTATTTTTGTAGTGCCACAACTGTCTCTTGCTGCGTTCATTAGGCTTTGTTTGTATTCCTCCCATCTCTCTTCAATATTTTGGTATATTGCTCTAGTTCTTATATACCTCTTCAGTTGTTCTTGGTATTTTTCTTTGATTTTTTCTTCTTTTAACCTGTGACTTCTGATTTTTTCTTTGATTATTTTTCTTTTTCTTTCTTGCTGTATTTTACCTTTTATTTTTAAGGTCATCCTAACCAGATAGTGATCACTGCCTACTTCTGCACTTCTTTTTACTTTTATATTCTTTACCAGATTCCACATGTCTATATAGACTAAGTAGTAGTCATCTGGGCTTTCTTTTGCGTGACCTTTAGTTTATGGAAATTCAGTTTTTTGATTGTTTGTTTACCGAATAGCAGGTTAAGTATTACATTACATTAAGTAAGACAAGCGATATGCATATGTGGGCGGTACATTATAGGAATTATGTCAGCCATCGAAGTGGTATTTTTTTTAAGTAATGCTGTTTAATGTAAAATATTTTGAGAATAGGTATTTTGCCATTTTGATTTACATTACTTTTGTTGTTCGATTTATTATTAATAAATCCTTATTGTTATTGTTTTGAACTTGGTTGCTTTATTGGTATAGCAACGATACACGTAGTTACCTAGAGTTATTCAATTTACTATCGGCAGAGTCTGTGTTCTCTGTTACGGATAAAGGTATAAACAATTGTGGCGCTCTTATGATATATGAACTCCCCCTCCACTCGCCTCTAAAGTGAGCTGGTCTTTAGCCGAAAAATCTTCGGGCAATCATGTATTTAGGTAAATTGGGTAAATCATAGCAGTAGGTATTACGTAAGAAGGCGTCGTTGTAACTTTTTAAAACTGCTTCACAAAACTCAAACCTTTCGTATTTGCCGTTTGGAAATACATATTTCATTTGATTTTCTTAACTTGCTAGAACGGCAGTTATTTATTTTAATTATAAGAACGACATTGTCTGAGACAGTAAGTTGCTCAAAAGTTTTTCTGGTCAATAATTGCGATTGTCCTTCTACTACGAATATTTCGTTCTTCATTTTGTGAAGTTCTTTTCTGTTTATGTTGTTGCGGATATTAGCAATCTTTGCTTTCAAAATTATTAATAATGTGACGCATTGTCTCAAACGATATGCTTTTTTTCAAATTCTATCGGGCGTTCGGAAGAATTTAGTGTCAAAGTAATGCATTGAAATTTGAGGTCATGTCTGATATCATGTGTTCAGAATAAAACAGCCTCAGTTTTGGCAATGAAATTTTTAGGTATGTCGTAACTTAACCGCAACGTTCTGAATTGTCAAATGTTAATGTCATTAGTGTCATCTAATAAAAACGATAACAGGGAATTTTATTTATTCAGGAAGATTATAACCTAGTAATTAACCTTGCAATTCTCTAAAGCTGTCATTTAGATGTAACTGTCATTTAAGAATTTCATATTAGTAAAGTTACGACATACTTTTCGGGGCGGATGTAATCTCACCACTAAATGACCAGTCTACTTTAATCCTATAGATAAATTCCCCACCGTCCGTAAGGATTCACGTTAATACCATAGGTATTCGCACCACTAGTTTTAATACGTAATTTTTCATTAAATTTTCTAATGAAGGAAGAATGAATTTATTACTGAGTGCCTTTTCAGAATCTATTATAAAAGTTTAACAAATTATAATTTTGCAAACATTCAACACTAATAAATGAAATTTGAGATTTTATTGAGGATAATAATAAAAAAGATGTAGTGATAGTAATATATATATATATATATATATATATATATATATATATTGTTATATTACGAGCTTTAATGTAATGAATAAAATGTTAATTACTGTTATAACTGCCCCAAAACGTTGGGCTCTAAATGATATGTTACGAATATGTTGATAAATAAAATTGTTTCTACGTACGGTATAATAAAATGAATGAATGTCATAAAAAAAAGTCATGTAAAATTCAAATTGGGCTCATTCAATACTTATCTGTTTTATTATCTTCGGCTAGCTTCTTTTTCTCTTCAGGGCTAAGGTAGGTTCACTTCCTTCCACTTATACTTTGTTTACGTAATTTATTAAGTTAGGAACGGAACAATATCTCAAGTATATTACAAAAAAAACAAAGTAAAATATTGACAATTAACTTTATTAGGGATAAAAGATTTTGCAAAGTTTGAGAAATTTATATTAATAATTTCGTGACACACAAGTAATATTAAGTGAGACACACTCGACGGTTGGTATTCGTACAGTATAATAATATGGTGTAAGACAGGTGCAATAATGTGTTGTCTTAGTAAAATAGTTTATAACAGTGACCTGGCATCAAGTTTTACAAATACAAATAGTAGATGCCAATATTTAAATAAGTTGACTAAAGATTACAGTGGTAAAATATCGGTGAAAGTAATATAAATAGTTAGTTATGGAATAACAAAGTAAAGTTCTAGAAATGTACATGCGCAAGAAAAAAATGGCGCGGGAAATTTTGTTAAAATTAGCAAAAACCTGGATCTTCGTATATAACCTCCGTTGCTTCCTGCGCCTGTGTTCTGGAGACGTCTTCACAACGGGAAACGGGAGAATGTTTCTGCTACGGTCCCTCGGGATCACTTGAAATTTGTTGAAATCTCCAAGTCCGACTGCGTCTTGAGCGAATGACCGATTTCGATCGTCAACGATGTTGGTCAAGCTACGGTGAGATTTTTATGGCGGTAAAAACTTTAAAAATTCGTAAATCTCGGACTATTTGGTCGGCGGCTGTTAAATTTTGTCCACAGGTGGTTGGTAGGTAGGTGTAACGTTTTGTAATATTAAAAATCTCTTGCACTTAATAATTTCGCTTAATTATTTTAATTATTACGGAGCACAAAAAAACGTGACCTCTCACTGTGACGACTAATTACCGACGCTTGCTTTTTCATTTGTTTTTAATTGCATAACTTTCCGCTAAATCGCCCCATTCTTTACTTGCATTAAATTTGTTAATATTATTAAATTAGACAATTTTACAGTATAAAACAGTTTAAAAAATTACAATTTGATTTATAAAATAATTTTGGTTGAATAACATATGTTTTATGTGTTTACAAACACTCCGTCAATATAGGTTTATTCTCGGGTTATTGCACCGTTGAAATTGTGGGCGGGGCTTACTCGTTCAAATGCATTTGAAAATAAATACGTTAAATATGTATTTGAAAGAAAAATGAATATAAACATTATAATAAAAAAATTAGAAAAATAAGTTAATAATTTCTAGGTAAATTTGTCGTCAAAATAACGTATTTATTCTTTGAATCAATCTTTCCCCTTCTTAATATTAAAGTACAAAGTAGATATAAACATTATGGTATAAATATTAAGGTTACATATATTCTTTGTTTCTTTCAGAGAAAGAATCCTTCTTGCAATGCCTCAATTTCCCCCTTGATTAAAAGATAGAAACTTATTGAGAGCTTTTAATCAACCGTATCTAGGAGTAAGACAGAAATATATAAATGCAGTATAGTGATCTGATGAAAATTTAATGAATGTGTGTGTTCACGTTAAAAATATTTCAAATTCTATAAGTAGTTCATTATATTATTCTAGTTAATAATTCCCTATTTAGTAATTGTCATTAAATGGTTAAAGTTAATTGTTTTATTTTGTTTGTTCGGGTTCTTTTGTTTGAAAACCCCTTTTTAATATTAAGTAGTTATTTTCTTCTTTCCTTTTTTATTTTATTTCTTATTTAATAATAATATGATTAATTTAATTAGCCTAGTCTAAATGTAAACTTGTGATTAATATAGATTATATACTATAGTACTGTAGTACTTGTTATTGTTTTACGGACTATAACATGCTTGGCTGGTTTGTTCTGAAAGTTATTTCGGCTCGTTATGTATATTTATATAAAAAAATACTTTATTATTTTTTTAAGTGTGGTAGTCTTGTAACATAGTTATATGGTATCTACCTTTAATGTAATTTGTTTCGGGTTCAAAAAGTTCGTAGGTGTTGTTACCAATGATTCTCTTAATCGTATAGGGACCTTGGTAAGCTTTCAGTAGCTTTCCCATTATTTTGTTTTTTAAATCTGTTACTCTTAATCTCTTAACCATAACTTGGTCTCCTACATTGTAAGTTTTATACTTTTTAATTGCCGTATTTCTCTTTTCCTCCCATTTTCGCTTTCTTAGTGATAATCTTTCTCTGACTTCTTGTAAACGGTTACGTAAATTTATATGCTCAGAATCAGTCCATGGTCGTTGTGGTGGTTGTCCTGTGAATAAAGTTATTGGGCAGTGATTATGCACTGTGCTAGGTGTATTGTTTATAGTAAATTCTATCTGTGGTAACAGTCTGGCCCATTTTCTGTGATTTTCGTTCAGTAATATACGTAAATATTTTATCGTTTCGCGTATATATCGCTCGGTAGGATTTACTTGTGGGTAGCGGATTGATGTATAGACGGTGTGGATGTCGTGTGAATGTAAGAACTCCTTGTAGCGATCGTTAGTAAAATAGGTAGCGTTGTCCGAAAGTATTGTTTGTGGTTTTCCATACTGTGCGAAGTAGTCCACTAAAGCTTGTAAAACGGTGTTGGTATCGCATTTCTGCGTAGGTATGAGTTTGATGAACTTAGAAAATATATCACATATTACCAAAATGTGGCGATAACCTTTAGTGCTAGGAATAAGGTTTGATAGAAAATCAATTGATATTAACTCTAGTCTATCATATGCAGTTATATTGTGGCTTATGTTGGTGTTAGTGAAAGTTTTATCTTTGGTTATTTCGCAGAGTCGGCATTGTTTTACCACGCTGTTTATTATTCGTTCGTCATTTATACAGTAGAAAGCTTCTCTGTAGAGTAACCAGCATTTTCGTGCACCTATGTGTGTGTATCTTCGGTGTATATATTCTGTTATTTCTCTGGTGTGTTGTTCGTTTGTGACGTATACAGTAGTTCTTCCTATTTGTTTTACTATGAATCGGTCCCTGATTGATATACCTTTATATTCACCTACAGTTCTTAAATGTTGTCTTATTTCATCGAAGTCTGGGCTTGATTGTATTTGTAAGATTTTTGTTTTTGAGAAAATGCCTCTCCTTTGTAGATTTATTAAGTTGATGCAAATATTCTGCCTCTTTACGTCCCCCTCCTGTCTCGTGAGTGCATCGGCCGTTACCATTTCTTTTCCAGGTTTATATTTTATTGTAAACTCGTACTGTTGTATTAACAAAGTCCAACGATAAATGCGACTGTTATTAAGTTTGCAGCTCATGATGTTGACTAAAGCTTTGTGATCCGTTTCTAAAACGAATGACTTTCCAATCAAATAATATCTGAGTTTCGTTAACGCAAATACGATAGCCAGCATTTCCTTCTCGGAAATCGTGTATCGAGTCTCGCATGTTTTCAACGTGCGTGATATAAAATAAATAGGGATTTCTTGATCGTCTTTCATTTGTACTAGCTCTGCTGCAATTGTCTTGTGTGAAGCATCTGTTCGCACAACAAACGGTAGAGTAAAGTCTGGGTGGTGTAAACGGAGATTTTCTACAAAGTTCTCTTTTAAAGTTGTGAAGCATAATTCGCATTCAGCCGTCCAGTTCCATTTCTTCCCCTTTTTGATTAGTTCCAACAAGGGTAATGTTTTCTCGCTATAGTTTGAGACAAATTTCCTATAATAGTTTAACACTCCTAAAAAACTTCTTAACGTTTTTAAATTCTTCGGTCTCGCATACTCCTGAATGATATCTAACCGTGTCGGGTCTAATAAAATGTTGTTCTGATTAATCACATATCCTAGATAGTTAATCTCATGTCTAAAGAATTGACATTTCGCTAAGTTAAGTTTCATACCATGAGTTTTTAAGGTGTTCAGAATAATGTTAATATGTTGTAGGTGTTGTACCACAGTTTCGGAAAATATAATAATGTCGTCTAGGTAATGTAAAGCGAATTCATCATATCTGTCTAGTATACGATGCAGAAAACGTATCAGAGCGGCTGGTGATGTCTTTAAACCAAATGGACATACTCTAAATTGATATACTATTCCATTCACTAAGAAACCACAGTATTTTCTGGATTCTGGTTCTAAGTTTATTAACCAAAAAGCATTCTTTAAGTCTAATTTACTATAAATTTGTTTACTTCCGCATTTCGTTAATAAGATGTCTATGTTTTGCGGCATTTCGAATTCTGGCTTAATTCGTTTGTTCAGAGCTCTCGCGTCTAAGCATATTCTTAACGATAGGTCCTTCTTTTGAACTATTACAATGGGATTAATAAAGTATGTGTTCGATCTCTCTATAATTCCGGATTGTTCTAATCTCTCTAATTCTAAACTAACTTTCTGTTGATAGTGGTACGGAATAGGGTAATTCTTACTTATTAATGGGCAGTCATTGTCAATATTAATTGGATGTTCATATCCTTTTGCGAAAACAATATCGTTATTAATTAAAGTGATGTTTTCGTTTAAAATGTTAATTAATTGCGGTACGACGTTTGAATATGGTATTTCCTGTTTATCAATTATATTCGTTATATCATTCTTATCATTTATACTGTCAGTTGTCTGTAAATCCTCCTTAATCTTTACTTCCTCTTCGCCCTCGTAACTATCTCGCGTTCCTAACAAATCTGGCCTATTTCTCACTCCTATATATTCATTATTTATAATATTATCATTTCCAACTCTATCAATAAACCTTTCTTCAGCTCTCCTATAGTACGGTACATTATATTCTAATAAATTATTTATTACAACTGCTAAAACTTCTTTCTTATAAGTATTATATTCTTTCACTTCCTCTACGGACAAATGTTTATTAAATATTAAATTGTTCTTTCCAATTGATAAAATACCCTTTTCAAAATTCAATATCATTTTCAACCTGTTGATATTATCTATACCCAATATACAGTCATATTGTAACTTCTCTATTACGTAACAGTGAATTAAATAACCGATTTCGTTTATTCTCATTTCGGTATTGAGTTGCTTTGTGACAGTACCCATCTTCTTTCCATTCGCAGTAACTATGTCGGTACCCTTGGTTTGAACAACGTGTTGTTCGTATCCCTTTATTTGTTTTGCGAGATCCTCTCTAACTAATGTAATCTCGGCTCCGGTGTCGATTAAACAATTTAATTTTATGTTGCTGAATTGTAAAATAATAATGGGTAGAGAATGTACTTCATTTACGGCGTCCCCTGCGTCTTCTATGTTTAAGAATTCCTCTGGCGATTGGTAGAATTTTATATTTTGTAACTTCCAGAGCATGTTATAGCCGTTATCATTATTTAGTTTTGTTGGTTTGACGGTCCGGGTGTTGGGTTCTGATACGGATCGTCTTGTAAAATTGGAGTTTTTTTTTGTAGCCCCTCTATGTTCGTTCTGTCAGGTGATAACGATCGATGTCGCCGGTAAGCATTATTACCTGGACCTCTTCCTCTACTTGCGTAGTGATTTATTCCGCGTCTCGATTGGTGCGTTGGTGCGCGCTGCGTGTTATAAGTATCATTATTGTTGGGTCTGTTATTGTTATAGTTATTATTTGCCGAGTTATTCTGATAATTGTTCGGATAAGGTCGGTTATACGCATGTTGTGTATTCGGTCGATTCTGATTGTTATAATTATTATGAGGATGATTATTGTAGTTGTTATTATTTTGGTTGTATGGTCGAGAGGTTGCTGGTTGATAGCGATTGTCTTGAGCATAATTATTGGTATTGTTATTGTTAGAATAGTTGTTAAAGCGTGGTATGGGGTTGGGAATGTAGTTCGGTGCTTGTGGGTTCCTAGTGTTGTTCGTCCGATTATTAGGCTGCTGTTGTTGGTTGGTTTCAGCGAAATCGTCCAGTCTTCGGAGTATTTCGATTAGGGAGTCCATGTCAGTGACCTTCTGACAGATAATCGCCTGAGTATCCGTGAAAATAAAATGGTTTAACAATAGGCGCGCGATCATTGATTCACTCATGTCGCTGATGTGCTTGCACTGGTTGTATACGCGAGATGCATACATCTCCCTCGTCACTTGTCCCAATCTAAATTTCCCTGTTAACAAACGAACTTTGGCCCTGTTCTGCTGGTTTTCGTCCCAGTAGTTCTTCGTAAATAACACAACAAATTGATCTAAAGAGTGGCAATGTTCCTCTATCCTTTGAAACCATTCTTGTGCGCTATTCCGCAATGTTGCTCGCACTACTTCGATCCGGTGTTTCTCGTCCATCACGTCCTCTAAATACCGTAGTATCCCATTTAAATACGCCATGGGGTGTACTCTAGTCATATCTCCGTCAAAATGTTGTAAGTTTTCGATTTTTATTATCGAATTACCTGTATTTATGTTATGTATAGGTACTGTGTACGTTCTAAGTTTATTTTCTAGCTGGTGTAAGTTGTGCTGCGTTTCATTATAATTTTCGGTTTGTACAGTTTTCATATTATCTAGATTTAAATTCACCGCCTGTATTTCTTGAGTATGTATTTCTTTATTTTCATTAATTTGTGTATTAAACTCGCGTCTTAATTGTTGGGTCTGTTCCTCATTGATTTGATTGTATGTTGTTAATTTTGTATCTAATGTACAATTATTTTCGAGTATTGTTTTATTTAAGTCTTTGTGTAGTTCTTTGTTCGCTGTATTAATCTTCGATTCAGTTATTTCGTAAATTTGTGTGGTTGAAGTTTCTAGTTGTTGTGTCCACTGTAAATTTTGTGATTTAACGGTCTCATCTAGTTTTAGGAGATACTTCAATTCATTTTGTTCCATGGCCTTTTGTGTTGCGGTGATTTCTGCCATTTGTACGTCGATGTTCCCCTTAAATGTATTAAGTTTCATTTCTATGTTTGTGTTGTTTAATTCTATTTTTTCATTTATGTTGATTAGGTTAACTTCTAATCTCGTCGTAAGTTCGTTATTTAAGTTATTTAAATCTTGTTTTAGTTCGCTCTTATTAGTATCTAATTTGTTATTAAGGTCTTTATTGGCAGTGTTCATGTCTTGATTATTAGTATCTAATTTGGTATATATATCTTGTTTTAATTCTTGGTTATTAGTATCTATTTTGTTGTTAGTGTTATCTAACTTGGTATTTAAATCTTGCATTTGTGTCATTAACATGTTAAACATGTCCATGAATTTACTGTCAGGCGAAACACTGGCCTCTCCGGAAACGGACGTTTGCGGTACTGTAATGTCCCCCTGGTCACTCCGGTCTTCTTCCACTGCGTCTTTCGGGGTCTTAGCTCTGTGTCTTGTATCCATTTTAGAGTATATTTAATTAGTTTGTAAATTATATTAGTATTAGTGCAGGTAGATGTAATTATATTGTAAATATGTTGGTTGTAAAATGTTGTTGTTTGTAATGTTATTAGATTTAATTTACACACTTAAATGCAATGACAAATAACAAAAATATATGTATATAAAAGAAATATGAATCTGCACTTTAATATTTCCCTGTAACAACCTTTGAATATCTTACCGATGGTCTCGAATACAGCAATCCCCTGAAATGCAAAACCGTGCTCTCTCTCTGAAGTTCCACAAAGACAAAATAACAAATACATAAACAAATAGTACAATATGGTAAATGCGAATACAACGGTTCTCCTTGTTTTTATTTTTACTTTTTATTAATTTATTGATTCTTTGTGCCACGAAACTTTGTTGCTTGAGAAAGTGTTCCTTCTTAATATATTTAACAATAGAGTGACTGTTTTATTGAGGTGTGGAGTAGAAGTACGCCCCAAACGTTAGGGTGCCATTTGTTATATTACGAGCTTTAATGTAATGAATAAAATGTTAATTACTGTTATAACTGCCCCAAAACGTTGGGCTCTAAATGATATGTTACGAATATGTTGATAAATAAAATTGTTTCTACGTACGGTATAATAAAATGAATGAATGTCATAAAAAAAAGTCATGTAAAATTCAAATTGGGCTCATTCAATACTTATCTGTTTTATTATCTTCGGCTAGCTTCTTTTTCTCTTCAGGGCTAAGGTAGGTTCACTTCCTTCCACTTATACTTTGTTTACGTAATTTATTAAGTTAGGAACGGAACAATATCTCAAGTATATTACAAAAAAAACAAAGTAAAATATTGACAATTAACTTTATTAGGGATAAAAGATTTTGCAAAGTTTGAGAAATTTATATTAATAATTTCGTGACACACAAGTAATATTAAGTGAGACACACTCGACGGTTGGTATTCGTACAGTATAATAATATGGTGTAAGACAGGTGCAATAATGTGTTGTCTTAGTAAAATAGTTTATAACAGTGACCTGGCATCAAGTTTTACAAATACAAATAGTAGATGCCAATATTTAAATAAGTTGACTAAAGATTACAGTGGTAAAATATCGGTGAAAGTAATATAAATAGTTAGTTATGGAATAACAAAGTAAAGTTCTAGAAATGTACATGCGCAAGAAAAAAATGGCGCGGGAAATTTTGTTAAAATTAGCAAAAACCTGGATCTTCGTATATAACCTCCGTTGCTTCCTGCGCCTGTGTTCTGGAGACGTCTTCACAACGGGAAACGGGAGAATGTTTCTGCTACGGTCCCTCGGGATCACTTGAAATTTGTTGAAATCTCCAAGTCCGACTGCGTCTTGAGCGAATGACCGATTTCGATCGTCAACGATGTTGGTCAAGCTACGGTGAGATTTTTATGGCGGTAAAAACTTTAAAAATTCGTAAATCTCGGACTATTTGGTCGGCGGCTGTTAAATTTTGTCCACAGGTGGTTGGTAGGTAGGTGTAACGTTTTGTAATATTAAAAATCTCTTGCACTTAATAATTTCGCTTAATTATTTTAATTATTACGGAGCACAAAAAAACGTGACCTCTCACTGTGACGACTAATTACCGACGCTTGCTTTTTCATTTGTTTTTAATTGCATAACTTTCCGCTAAATCGCCCCATTCTTTACTTGCATTAAATTTGTTAATATTATTAAATTAGACAATTTTACAGTATAAAACAGTTTAAAAAATTACAATTTGATTTATAAAATAATTTTGGTTGAATAACATATGTTTTATGTGTTTACAAACACTCCGTCAATATAGGTTTATTCTCGGGTTATTGCACCGTTGAAATTGTGGGCGGGGCTTACTCGTTCAAATGCATTTGAAAATAAATACGTTAAATATGTATTTGAAAGAAAAATGAATATAAACATTATAATAAAAAAATTAGAAAAATAAGTTAATAATTTCTAGGTAAATTTGTCGTCAAAATAACGTATTTATTCTTTGAATCAATCTTTCCCCTTCTTAATATTAAAGTACAAAGTAGATATAAACATTATGGTATAAATATTAAGGTTACATATATTCTTTGTTTCTTTCAGAGAAAGAATCCTTCTTGCAATGCCTCAATATATATATATATATATTGACTAAAAATACCAAAATAACGAAAAACATCATATGGAATTCAAAACACAAAAATAAAAAATAACACGTTACATAGCATGCACCACAGTAAACAGTAAACATTTATATACATATACTATATACATATAAAAATAAATCATTAAAAAGTTATAGAAACTATTACGTATATACATATTATATATAAAAAAAGCAAAATTAATTGGGTAACGAAGAATGACAAACACATTTTATGAACTCTAGCCTAGACAAATGACTTGATTTTAATCGATTTATACAATTTTCCAAATATTTTAATTTGTTTTTCACCTGCCTATTCTTTATTTTATTAGGAATATGGAAACTTTGTATTTTGATGTCAGTGTCAACTTGGAATTCTTTCAATTTTTCGATAAACACATATATAGACGGATGCGTACTATAAAAAGATGCATTAAATCTGGAATGGAACTACTCGCACGCATTTGTAGTGCGAGTATTCGAGGTAACTTCTTCCGCCCATATATTCGTAGGAAATCTAGCATTTTCCTCTATATACGTTTCTAACAAATAATCGGCGTATTTATCTAACAGGCTATTGTCTGGTTTATAAGCCATCAAATCGAAAACAAAGCAGTCCGCAACATGTTCTGGTTGTAGATAAGTCATACCAAAGGTAAGTTTCAGCCAATTTCCTATTTCTGAATTATTTTTATAATGTTCACTTAATCCAAGGAACTGAATTTTTCTGTACCATACTTGGTGTAGGTGAAATCTACAGCCACTGATTTTTACACTTGGCCAAACATGAATTATTGCGGTATGTATTGCTTTTTCAAAATCAACATAGATCTCGCTAGGTTCGAAAAATGAATTAAATGATTCAAAAATGTTAGATTTCAACAACAAAAAAAGTGTTTTATATGTGGTCCAACTTTTGTTTGGCAACAAGCAATACAGTAGTGGGACATAAAAAATTGTAGAAAGTATTTCGTACAATATGAGAATGTGCCGTCTATATACAAAGTATTCATTTTAGACAAGGCACGAATATTGGCTTCACATGTAAATACGATAATGTTATGTTCTGTACTATTTATAAACAAAAAGTTTTCACCTTTCGCGGTTTTAATTTTAGGAGAATATAGATTTACAACTTCATGCACTTCGTTTATATTTGCAGGTAGGCGACTAGGAAATATTTTCCGACGGCAGTTATACATATTTCTTCGTACATAATTGACATCATTGGTTGTAACAGACTCTGGCATATTGGCACTAAGGACTCTTCGAATAATCTTTGAAGGTTTTTCCAATAAATCTTCTTCTGCTTTTCGCTTGCACAAATTTGTAAGCACTTTCCTGTTTGTTTTTTGCTCATCTACTTCATGGTTATGAACTATATCACTCCTCGATATTGTAAGCTCAGGACCAACAGTAAATACTTTAGCATTTCACTTACTTCTTTGGACACATCTCCAGAAAACTTCTCCGCTTTTCAATTCCTTTTCTTTAAAATACGTAAAATTCTCAAAGAGAAGTAAATCTTTACCCCTTATACTTCTTTACTAACGTAGCTGACATCTTATAAATCAAATACTTATATTAAATTATTATCACAATAAACAACACCAATTATAAGTACTAACCTCTTCTGTTGAGCAAAAGAAACTAACTTGTGTAACCGTAATAACTTCGCAAGAACATCAACATTACATAGACATTAGTTAATATTAGTACTGGACATTCCCAAATTACGGTATATATTGCTTTTATTACCTGAACTCTGTTAGTGGTGAAAATACCTGCCGGATTATGAGAGAATTCTATCGATGCAGGTACAGGGTAACATTTGGTGGTGAGATTACCTCCGCCGACTTTTCGATGTTCATGGTTCACTAGAGGCTGTTTTTTTTTGAACGCACGATATATAGTACGATAGAATGATAGCTACACAGTTTTATGATTATCGTACACGTAAATATCAGTTTATGTCAAAAGATATTTCCGTTTGCAAGTGACTGTCACATCGCTTAAAATTTCATTAAATGCCATATTAATTAACAGAAATGAGTCAAAAATGACTCTTAGAGGGTAAAAACAATTAATTTGAAAATTTAAAATTAAACAGTTTCATATTTTAGAGAATTCTTTCTAATCAATCACAAGGTACCTTTTGTACCTTAGTTTGTATTAGTGGATTAGTGTGTAAGAAATTACCCAAGCCTATTCGTATGCTGTTCATCCATTGGTAATGCCTGAAAAGAAAATGCAGAAATAATGGAAGTAGCTAAAAGTTATGTGCATTTAAAACAAGTATTGTTAAAAATAACTATGATTAGCAACAAAAAATTGGATTTTGATAAGTCAGTTGCTAATTTAAATTCTTTAGAATAGTTTAAAACATACTTGAGTGGGTAAAAACCTCACCTATTTTGCATAATACAAACGTATTTTTAATCATATAAAATATTATTAAAGATCTGGTGTGAAGAACACAATACAAATTCATTATTAATATTTTTATGAACCTATCCTTCTCCAGAGACGCAGATACGTATTTCATCTTTCTACAGTTTCGTCAGTACGCTCCTGCTGGAGAAGGATACATTCTAAAAAAAGAACAGCGTCGCTATCTCACAGAAGTGAAGTACATTCTGCGCAAACAACCGAAGCCACTAGTTCTGTCTACATAACAACTGTAGAACCAACAAATCATATGGCACCGCCGTATCTGTGGAAACTGTATTTTCGTATCTTCACTACTCTATACGAAACAACCGCATGCATGCAACAGAATCATTTGAGACATATTTGAGTGGGCAAAAACCTCACCAATTGTGTATAAAAATATTTTATATTATTAAAAATACTTTTGTATTAAATTGTTCAATTTTTACCGAATTCTTATATGAAATCTTTTTGTTATATATAATTATTTCTAACAGTTTTATAATTAGAAAGTAACAATGTCATAAACACCAAACTCTATTCAATCAATTTCAAATATAGAAATGAAATACTGCAACTAATTGAATTTTTGTCGTAGAACTAGAGAAAGTGAAAGTGATTGGAAATGCATATAGAATTTATAGAGAGCTACATTTACGCTACATAAATATATTGTTATAGTTCAGCTCACACCTACGGTTTATAAACAATTTAATTAATTTATATTGTCCCAAGAAAGTAATATATATGAAATAATAGTAATTAAAATGTTAATAACTAAGTAAATAATATGTAAACACGATGTAAGATCGAAATTAGCTTTTTAATCATGATACCGAACTTAATTGAATATTTTTATTTGCGTATTTATTTTATTTGGTCATTTATTAATTTATCATAACTTAATATCGCGTGAAATCAAGAACTTTAAAACTAATTATGATTAAAATATTTATGTACTAATAATTTGGAACATCATTGTTAATTTAACTTTTGACTAAGCTCTGTAAAAAGTATGCAACTTTGATCACGTGAGGGTATTATAGTAGGATAAAAGTAACTCCATATAGGAATAACCAATATTGACATACGAACAAAAAGCACACAGGAATATTCAGAAAAATAATTTATTAAGATGGATAAAATTACTTTATTTATATTATTTGGATTTATAGCAAAATTTTACAAAAATATAATAATTATCACTAGCTTCCTGTGGTAGTTATGACAAAAAAACAAAAGTTGTTTAGAAGAGATTTTTTTCACGACTTGTAATAGAAATGACGTTTTTTCGACGCATCATTTTTAAAATTCATAAAAACACAATAAGCCTAATTTAATCATAAATGTCGTCTTAAAAATATAGTAAATGTAATTACCTTAATTGAAGACTGTCCCCGAAAGAAAAAGTGATGTATTTTCAATAATAATATATATCAAGAATTTTCCTGTTTCAAAGCCAGTTAATTTTGGAAGTATTGGCTAAAAAGAATTAAATAAACCATATTTAGAAAACCTATGAACCTTTTATATATTAATCCTGAAAACTTCATGCTCTCCGTTAACAACAGGTATTCCCAGGTGGAACTATATATGCATAATTTCTAAAAGAAACTTCATTTGTTAAACCATATTATTTAATATATCATTAAACTCACGTTATCTTGGGACAAAATACCATTTTTAAGCACTATATATCATAAAATTTCATTGTTAGTATAATCATTTCTAATATAACCTTCATTTTTAATTCGACTGGTTTTCAATAGTCATATGAATAGTATAGGAAACTATTTATATTATTAGTAAAAGGGGTTAAATGAGCAACCTAATATTCTTTGATATTTTGAGATAGTATATTAAGTGCATGTTTATATCTTGTATCAGAAATCAATAATTGTCTTGAATATATTTATTTATTAATGTATGAAATTGTTTTTGTTTTATGTATGCTTGTTGAACTGTATGGTATCCAAGAACCGACCAAATAATCCTGAGATTAAGAAGCGCTCTTAGTCAACTAGTCAACATAATTATAGTATAATTAAGCTCTTTCCACAATATTTAATGAAAATTTAAATAATAAATTTCATATATTTACGCGACTTATTTGTTAAGTGTAATTTGGTGTACTTTTTATTAATATAGTTATTATTATTATACCGTCTGTTTTGTCAAACGAACCGAAAAGAAGAATTATCACATTTATGAGCCAATCGGTTTATTCTGTCATATGTTCAGTTAAGTTGAGAAAAAAGTTATCAGTCCAAATGTACAGACAGTATATTCATTTTCCAAACGGTGTTTAATACAGAAGGTAGATGAAGTCTGGTAAACATACAAATTTATGTTTATCTACTGTTTTTGAAATGTGTGAAATCTCTTGTATATTTTATTTATTTGAAATGAAGTAAAAACATCAGCCTTGATTGTATGCAATATTTGTGTCCTGAAAACTTATAATAATATGCTGCAGCAGTACGTGTTGATTGAATTTTATGCAGAAATAAAAATTATTTAAGGAATTATTTAAGAAATAGTTTTCTTGCGGGGAAGTTCAAAATGGAACACATTAGTTAGGGCATGAAGTTTTTTATTATTCAACATATGCGCCTCCAACTTCAGTGCACTTTAACTAATAATGTTGTGGTAATATGCCATTTTTGTAATGATATTTCTCAAGAACCTCAAAATATTGCTCCGTTGTTACAATAAGTTCATTCGACTGAAATTTATTTTTAACAAGATAAGTTCAAATTTTGGAAATAAATGGAAGTCACTTGAAACTATACTATCTGAAATCTCAATTAATTCAATTTTTCGCGAATAACAACGCGCCTTTCTACTGATGTGTATTATCCCGATGAAGGAAAACATGTTTATATTTTTCCAATTCCTCTAGTTGAACACCATAATACAATCCGTAAACGGTTTGGCTCTTTGAAAAATAGTCTATGAAAATTATTCCCCTCTAATTCTAAAAAATCATAGCCATTACCTTACCAACCGATGGAAATGTACTGGTTTTCTTTGGGAGAGGGTCACCGTAATGTGTCCTCTCTGGAGTTTTCTGTTTGGATTCAAAATCGCAGTGGTGAAGTTAGGTTTCAATAACCGTCACAAATCTTCCCAAAAAAATCAACTTGATTCTTGTTAAACAGTTAAAAATGATCACTTAACGTTTGCACCCTTTCCGGCTTTTGATAACTGTTCAAGATTCACGGCTGCTACCTTATTGAAATCTTGAATATGAGTAGTTATACTTGTAAAATCTGATGTTCGTGTTACTCGTGATGCTCTAGTTATCTTCACGATATCAATTATTTGATCGTTTAAAACAATATAATCAATTTTATTGATATTTCAGAGGCTGTTACAGTGTTTGATGGTCTGGTCACATATTATCTTCGATGCTATGACTACATTTAATCGCGCAACCTTACGATAAATGCTGGAATGTACTACAAGGATGACTTCTGGCTAGATTTTCCTCGTAGACGAGTTCCTTATTTCAGTTTTTCTGAATAATGTATTAGGTACTGTTCTGTTTAGATTTCTCTATTTATTTCTCTTATTTATTTATTTCTAGTTATGATTATTTTCTAAGGAATATATTTTTATTTTTCCAAGAAATTTTAAATCTGTTTAAATAAAAATTATCTAAAAATTAACTACCGTAAAATTTATACCGTAATTTTGACACTTTCAATTCGTACTTATGACGAAGCGAATTCGTAATAAATAAATATCATAGAACTTTTGCGAAGAAGGACACATGGTTTATAAATATTCAGGTTTTATTACTGCGTTGATAGTTAAATTACTACTCTTTATTTATTAGGTAATAAATATATTAATGCAGACAGTGTATAGCTTCTAGTTGGACAAAATTATTGAAGTACTTACTTTGGGTTGACTTATGTGGTAACAGTTTTGCTCTTTAGTTATTTATGTTGGAAAAGGAAAAAGTTACATGCAGTAATAATATAGTTTGAAAACAAACAATTAATTTTATCTGAACATTATTTATTTCTCTTGTCCATTTTCACAAAAATTGATTGTTAAATAAGTATAAATCTACATCTTTTAGCAATGAGAATCTTGAGCGTTTCATAACTGTTAGTACAAAGTTTACACTAGGATAATGTTCGTATTTTTTACAACATTCTGTATAATCAAATTAACTATCTCTATTCTCTATCCACAATGCGACCTTATGGTATCAAGTAAATTTATTCCACTGAATATAATACGTTCTCAAGTAAGATTTATTTTCAATTTTTTTCTTTAAAATTGTTTGATAAATACCATAAGTGAATTTATAATATTAACAAGCTGTAAATATACACTTTTATCTCAAGTGATTTACTTTTTTTTTGTTCTGTATCTTTCGCGAAGAGCTTTCCGGTTTTTTGAAGAAGTAAATCAATCCAAAGATTATTATTATCCAAAAATATTTTGTTATTAATCCCATTCCAAGAACAAAATCAAGTAGATATTAATTGTATTAGCTAATCTTTACAGATATGAACAAATCGTTTACATGATTCATATTTTAATATTTGCAAATATACTATCAGCTTCAAGTTTAATCTGAGTTAAAAGATTAATTAACATATGGCATCTTTGAATTGTTAAATTTTAGATTATTTATTAATCATGCTAACACTCACTTACGCGTACACAAACGTACATATCGTATATGATGTTTTCAACAAGAATAAGCAAACATTATAAAACATTATAAAATAATGCAACGTTCACTCTTTAACTTCGTTCACTTTTTGACACTAAAATAAGTATTGAAAATACACTCTCCTGTCAAAAACTTCTTAACAAAAGTATTCTTTTTTAAATTTTTCAAATTTTAGAAATTATACTTTTACCTACCTATTTGTAGTAGTACATACATATGCTCATCAAGTTTATCTTGAAAACGACTTCTCTTTGTGCTATTGTTTTGGTTACCGCTTTACAATAACCGAAGTATAAAAGACTTTATTTATTGTGGAATGAAACATGGACATACATACGACATTCCTCCCACATAAAATATGAATCGAGTCGTAGGTTACCAGGACATGCTTATTACACTGTACTGAGATAATTCATAACTTACTAAGCGTGTTGAGCTACATTTTAAATTCGTACATTTGCTACGTACTATCTGCTACAGTCACGTCTAGTTAGTATTATTTTCGTTAGTTCACAAGTTTCGCTAAAAGTCTAATATTTTGTTTTTATATTTAACCAATTTATTCGTTCCTACTTATCGTAGCTGTAATACATACACACGCCCGCACGTACCACCCACCTACCAGTGAGCTACGTTTTTAAATATTTTTCTAGACCGTAAAAATACTAAGTAATATAACAGTAGCATTGGTTAGGAAGAAGTATTAATCATAGCACTTTAATTAATTGTCACGATAATCCATAGATATAATTTCTTATAATCCAAAAAGTATTTTTATTATTCAAAATCTGGTGTGAAGTACACAATACAAGTTCAATATTAATATTTTTGTGAACGTATCCCTCTGCGGAGACGCAGATACGTATTTCATCTTTCTAGAGATTCGTCAGTACGCCCCTGCTGGAGAAGGATATATTCACAAAAAAGAACAACTTCGCTATCTCACAAAAATGATAAATTATTGTTACGTAGACAGAGCTTCATATTTAATTAAAAAAATGTTATATGCTTAAATAATTTTTAAAATTAAGAAGGAAATTGTTAATGTCATATTAAAAGTTTTTGGTAAGATTAATATTAAAAACTATATATATATATATATATAATATCAAAATTTATAAGGCATTTTTCAGTATACTGTATCATTCAACTAGATTTTAAGATTCAAACTTATAATATTTCTTTCTGAGTGTAGAACTTTTTGGAAAGCATTAATAATTGGCCGAAGTAAAATGCATACTTTGCAACTTTCCTTAGACATGTGGTAGACGGCGCATCAGTTCAATGGTTTAATGATTAAATAGTCCACTGTTCAAGCGACGATATGTAAATGACCATATATATATAATTATAATACCATCTTTTGGTCTATTATAAAAACACGTTTTAAAAACTTCGGATAAGCACAAATATAGTATACCATTCAGAACTGATCGTAGTATAATCAACCAAGGCTATAGATGGTACCAAAGAAATGATTTTTTCCTAGGAACAGAGTTTGTTAGAGCACAAAGATTCCGTTCTTTTCCTTGGCGTCTTAGTGAATCATCAATCTGAT
This sequence comes from Melolontha melolontha, assembly GCA_935421215.2. Lineage (NCBI taxonomy): Eukaryota > Metazoa > Arthropoda > Insecta > Coleoptera > Scarabaeidae > Melolontha > Melolontha melolontha. Next base: position 138,810,517 of record OW285235.1, read on the forward strand.
GGTTTATCAGGACTTTCCGTTTATCCCAAACCTACGCATACCGGCAGATGCCTATTTAGGTATCTGTCAAAAAATGTGGTGTCATAAACTGCTTAGTCCAAATAGCCTACTCTATATCTGAACGTAATTCCTTACCCAAAGAAATCAATCATGTCACCAATACCTTAATCAATAACAAGTATCTCAAGCATGATATCCAATACACCATCAGCCCCCACCTTGACCCTAGACTGTCCAGTTTCATTTCTAAACACACTTCTGTTATATCTAAAGCCAATTGATCTTGTATACAAGGCGTCGTCGACCGTATCAGCAAAATCCTCAAGCATAATATAAAAACCATCTACATATCGCATTATCTGCCCCTTTTCTGTTAAGGATTGCAACCATCTGAAAATCCCTGGTGTTTACAGAATTCCATGGTCGTGTAGCAGTGTATACATCGGCGAGACGTTCGATGACCACTCGTGTTGCGGAACACAAGCGTTGTACTAGGGTGCCGCACGCGACCGGGTCTGCATTGGCCAAACATAGGTTGGAAAATGGACACCAAATTTAATTTCAATCTGCTCAGTTCCTATCCCGCAACCCTTGTTACTTTAACACTAAAATACGTGAATCCATAGAAACCTCACAACAAAAACAACCGTGATGACAGATATCCTCTACATAATACCTGACAAACCCTTGTATCGCAATAATTCGACCGTAACCATGACATACCTATAATCTGAAACAGCTTCTATATAACCCCGTCCCCAACTAACAAACTTTCGTTTAATTGCAGCAACAGTGGTAGCAGCTGAAGTCTATTTCAATAATGGACGAAACAATAGCCAAGAAGGAAGTAGTGCCAACAATATGGTTCGGGAGCGGAATTCCAGAAGCAATCAATTAGCTCCTTTTTCAGAGGTTATATAAATATATTTAACTTTCATCACTTATGATATCGGTATAAAACAAATGATAGACTATGGGTGAAGATTGCGAAAGTGACTTTACAGCTATTAATATAGTTTATCTTTTGAATTAGTATTAAACGTTGACAAAGCTAAATATCTAGGAGTAATTTTCAATATGCAAGACAGCAGCGAAGACGAGATCCAGAAAAGAAGTATAAAATGTAGGAAACTATTGGAGCACTCAATTCCGTACTTTGGGAAAGAAATATTAGACGAAACATCAAACTTTATATCTACAACTCAATCGTTAAGACTATTTTGACATATGGTTCAGAAGTATTAGTTTTGAGTAAAACTAATAGAAGTAGGCTGCTGGTCACAGAAATGGATATTTTAAGAAGAAGTCAAATATCGAAACTTCGAAATAAGGAGGACGAACATCGAGAAGAATATTATTGACGACATAGAGAAAAATAATTGACTTCGGGCACAAAAAAAGAGTGAATGAGACGAGATGGCCGAGAAAAGAGTGGATACCTTCACAAAAGCGACGAAGAGGAAGACCAAGGAGATGTTAGAGAGATGACGTTAACGAAGCTATAAATGCAAGAAATTTAGTGGAAGACATGTGTTACGACAGAGGGAACTGGAAACTAAGGACGTTGAGGCAGATAGTCCGTATATATATATATATATATATATATATATATATATATATATATATATAGTAGATTCAATTAGTTGGCGATTTAATTAAATTCAACAATTTTCACAACAAATTAAAATTCACTATTGAAGAAGAAATCAATAACAGTATTAATTTTCGTGACATTTCTATTTTCAAAACTAAAACCCAAAATAGAAAAAAATCGAGAAACACATGTCATCTATAAAATACCATGTCGCGATTGCGATAGTTACTACATAGGCCAAAGTAAACAATATTTATACAAAAGAATACAAGCCCACAAATACTCTAAAACAGATAAAACTGTTTTATTTACACACAAACTACAACGCGATCACCATTTCGATTTTGAAAACACACAGATAATCGATAAAGAACAACACACAATGAAAAGGGAAATTAAAGAAATGATTAGTATTAAACAAGAAAAAAGTCAATTAACAACAGAAGTGATATAAAAAAATCTAAGCAGTATATACTATAACCTAATTATGTAACGATCTGCAATTTATAATCATAATATATGTTGCTGTTATATAAATATATATCATATGTTATTTAAATATCTGTACATTTGATTATCATGTTGGCAGTTCCGTATCTAGATCGCTGACTGGCTGTCCGAGAGTATGTTTTCGTGGTTTTCTTGTCTAACTGTTTAGAGAATTCCAAGGCATGATTTATTATTATTGAACTTGAATGTATCTTTGAATAATTTTATCCATGACAAATACAGATATTTTGACAGATATATTGACATATATATGACATTAATATACTGTTATTTATATTTCAAATTTCTTTGAAAAAGGCATCATATGCCGAAGCATGTAAGATTGTTTTAAATATATACATACTGAAGTAAAACCAGACCTTAAATCGCCAAGTAATTGAATCTAGAATAACATACTAAGGTCAAGAAATAATTATCTTTATATGTATATATATATATATATATATATATATATATATATATATATATATATTAGACTGGTCGCAAAAATTTTTTTTCTTTAATTGATATATATGCAATATGAGGTTTGCTGTCGCAAATGCGGACTTCAATTTTTAGCTCGATTCGATGGTGCCTTCTGGTGCCTAGTGGGGCCCAAAGTATCCGATATTATGAAAAACACACATTTAGTCCTGTTTTTATTGGTTTTTATAACTATTCGAAAGAAAAATATCATTCGTTGAATAAAAAACTACATATTTTTATTCAATTTAAAGGTAAGAACTAGATTATTAATTTACATTGGTATTTTTTGTATTAATTCATGAGAGCGAATTTGTTGTGAGATGGATATAATTGGCGATACTGCTCCACAACTTGAAGTAGGAACTGCTTATCTTCCTCATCGTAGGTCAAAGATCGATTGAAGTCCGTTAACTGACTCGTTTGCCAGCACAGCAATTGTCTCTTTGCTGCCATTCAGAGGGATCTAATTGTAAAAATGATACATCTATAGACAGTCGAGTAAAAAATCTCTTTGTCCGTGAAGTTACGAAATGCGATATATCTTTTGCACTGTAAGACAAAATTTCTTCCATTGTTACCACATTTCTTTTCGAGACTTCTGCATCATTTTCGTCTTCATTATTGATGTCAAGTTTTTTGACCATTTTCTTTTTTACTACCAACGGGACACTTTCATCAAAAAACGGAAGGCCAATTGCTTCTTCTGCTAAATACTACAAATGTTCCCTTAGTTTTTGCAACAATGTAGTGGAAACTTCTTTGTCGAAATAAGTAACTACGTTTTGTATAAAATCAAGGTCTTGTTTCGGCGCTTCAATAGCATTCACACATCGGAACCAGTAAGGAACATAAATAATTACTAGGAATAAAAAATTAAGGTGGCGTCAGCTATATTTTCCCCGGAAGAATTTTCTATTTTTGGTATACCTAGCAATTTTTCCATGTTATCACTGGTCACAACGAGAGAAAGTCGATCTTGTTTTTCTATTCCCTTTATGTCTGGAAGGAGTTTGACGTCCCAGTGCAAAACAAATACTTGGGGAATCTGTATTGTAATAAATAAAATGCATTACTATAATTCTAAAATTTAATATTAAATCAACTACCTACATTGAATTCATCGATAATCCGCTTAGTTTGTCTTCTACGGTATTCTCTTCCCATAGAATGGATTGTGAATCGATTTAATACCAGATCTTCTAAATTTATTGCTGTAGAAGCAGTGGAAGCGTCTTTCAAATTATTTAGAATGGCAGCAGCAGTTGAAGTAACAATATGCATGGCATGTCTTGTAGAAAGCTTGCATTTGTCCATGCTTGCTAACATTCTGTCATCAATAAAGTGAATAGTACCGCGAGATTGAGTCTGTGTTTTTTTCATATTTTCGAAGACATTCTCAGTATCCGATACGTTTTGGGAGTCCACTTCATGACCTAGTTCAACATCTTCCGCTTCTGTGTCATCTGCAATATCCGTGCCTAATTTAGCTGAAATTATTTGCCGACGATTTTTTACAGAAACAGTATAAATCTAATAAATAGTAAAATAAATACCTTGATTTTTATACTTTGCAACACGATTGTTTTCTTCTTCCAATCGCTTCTCTTTACGTTTTTCTTTATTCTGGAGAATTCTATCTACACCATGCATAATTCCTGGGCGACCTCTCTTTCTTTGGAGCACTAAAAAATCTTTGTCTTCTTTTATTTTCATTTTTTCCAAAGCATCTGGAGTTGCGATATCAAAAATAAAATTTTCTATTTCATCACAAAAATCTTCTTCTTGTTTTCGATATTTTTCGTATGGGGTTCTACAGTTCTTTTGTATTTGTCTCCATTTTTCGTATATTTTTTTCAATTTCCGCATACAACTTGTCTCATGCATCGTTGGAATGTGTGCCCTGTTCCAAAATTCCATTGCAACGCCAATAGCATATTTCATACTACTTAACAATGTCTTATGTTCAACCAGCATTTTGTAAAAAAATAATTGAAGTACTTTCTTAATAGATGGTAGTTTGGCTCCCAAAATTTCATTTGCACATTTTCCCACTAAAAAAATATCTTGGTCAGAGCGTAAGTTTTTCTTTTTAATCACTGCACTGTCAGAAGTCATATTTCTAACACGAAGATTTCACTTTATATTATTTATTTGTGATCAAATATTAATTTGCACTACTTATAACGTCAATGGTTGGCAGAATATATAAAAATCAGCAAAACATAAATGACGCTTTCTTTCAAGTCGCACATAACACGACGTTGAGCAAAAATACCGTTATCTGTACCAGAGAAATGTATGAGTTGATTCACTTTTGCTGTCCACTCAAATTAACGTTGCTTTTGTATTGCTTTCGCACAACAATATACACTATTGATATAGTAGGCAGTGTTAACTCTCTAACAATTGATTGTCTTTTACTCACACTTGTTTTTTAAGAACTGTTCGCAAATGTCAATAAAAAATTTTCAATGTCGTTTGATTGTTTTGCAAAGTATTCAATTAACTCTCAAAAGCTCGTTGAACAGATGTAGTTATTTTAGTTGCTAACAGCACATAATATTTACATACAAATGTATATGTTTTATCTCTTTCTCTCTTCATTCATTTATTACTAAAAAATACTCCCCTAAAAACATGCTCCATAAATCTGTGATTTTAAAAGGTTTTTTAAAAAACATTCAGAACAATCATATTGATTCACTGCTTTTGTGAATCATATGAATGAACACGGATTGCAAGCAATGACAGGCATTTAATAACAACTGTCTCGTGAATGTGAATCATGCATTAGCAAAGTTTTAAAACTTTGACAATAATTTCAGTTTAAAAATATTTATTAGATAATTAAAATTCTGTTTTATCGAAAGAATTATATATTTTCTACCGTAGTTACAAGAAGCAATAAAGATAGGACTAAATGTATGTTTTTTCATTATATCTGGTACTTTGGGCCCCACTAGGCACCAGAAGGTACCGTCGAATCGAGCTAAAAAATTAATAGCGCATTTGTAACAGCAAACCTCATATTTTAGACAGTGCATTAACTAAGAATTAAAAAAAAAATCCATACAAGCTGTATTCGGCTGTATTAACAATTTTAAATTAGATATTATTTCGCGCAATAATGTGAAACGTAAATGTTGCTATCTACAATTACAACGCTAATTTTACGAAATTTTTATTTTAAAAATTTCTTTCTAAGGCGGGTCTCGAACGCACGACCTTTAGTTCTCTAGACTGACGCTCTATCCTCTGCGCTAGGACCTGGATTCGAGTTATTAGAAATGCCTTAAGTTACTTATTAAGGAGCACATAATCATATTCTGTCGTCGGTGGAATTTTGCTAAATATTTCATCCATTAGCTATTTAATAATAATCTATTTTTTAGCCGTACAATTAATATACAAGGTGAGGCATAATAACGAGCGATTTTTAAAAGGCTGTTAAATAAAAACACTTCGTTTAAGAAAATTTCTGATTTCATAATATTAAAATACATGAAAAAGCATTTTCTGCAATAGTAAAATGTCGGTTATTTTTTGAAGATAACTCCGGTAAGATGCCTTCCGTTTAGACGCACACATTCCTCCAGCCGGACCTTGAAGTGACCCATCACATTGCGCAGCATTGCCAGTGGGATTTGAACAACTTCTTGTCGGATCCGCTCTTTCAGGCCTTCAATTGTTCGAGGAGGGTTATCTTGGTAAACTTTACTTTTCAGATAACCCCACAAGAAAAAGTCACATGTTGTGAGATCCGGTGAACGAGAGGGCCATGCAATATCCCCATTTCGGGAGATCACATGATTTGGAAACAAACGATTGACAATATAAATGCTTACTCGAGCAGTGTGGGATGTTGCTCCGTCCTGCTGGAAAAACGTCTCACTGTTCACGTCGTAATGTGCAAGTTGTGGAGTAAAAAAGTTTTCCAACATTTCTGCGTATCTCTGCGAAGTCACTGTTACAGCATTGCCAAGGCCATCTTCAAAAAAGTTTGGCCCTATTATCCCTAATGAAGACATGGCGCACCACACAGTAACTTTTGCCGAGTGCAATGGTTGCTGATGCAGTTTTCTAGGATTAACGTCACTCCAAAATCGAAAGTTCTGCTTGTTCACGTAATCGGAGAGATGGAAATGCGCTTCATCACTCATCCACAAACGGTTTACAATGTCCTCGTCTCGATTAATCAAGTCGAAAAATTCTAAGCTGAACCGGCGTCGGCTCACATAATCTGTTTCCTTAAGGGCCTGAACCATTTGGATCTTGTAAGGATGAAAGTGCAAATCTTTGTGTAAAATTCTTCTTACTGTTCTGTTTGAAATCCCAAGTGTAACGCTGTGTCGGCGAGCTGAGCGACGAGGGCTTTCGTCAATGGCGACCCTTACACGTTCAATGTTTTCAGGTGTGCGCAGTGTGGCAGATATTGGTCTTCCGGTTTTCTTCCTTGTCGTTGACGACGTCTCTTCAAAGTTCTCAACCCACTTTTTAATCGCACAGGCAGATGGCACTGGCCGATTTCGACTAATGTTGAAGTGGTTGCGAAATGCACGACGTGCCAGCTGGTACGAACTACCGTTTTGATAAATTGCTTCCACAGCGTACGCACGATGCTGTGGGGTTCAACGTTCCATTGTGACTAAATGCTATTTCGCGCCGAACGTAACTGATACTATCCCCTCCAGGTCCCTCCGACGCAGCTTAATTCGCGCGCTTTTTAAAATCGCTCGTTATTATGCCTCACCTTGTATATAATTTTAAATCTTGGAAATTGGGCTGTATGAACTATTTTAAATTACATATTATTTCGTGCAGAAATGTGAAATGTAAATATTGCTATCTACAATTACAACGCTAATTTTACGAAATTTTTATTTTAAAAATTATATATACGAGAAGTGTCCCGTATCGTTATGTTGAAATTTTAGGAGTGTAAAGTAGATTTCATTTCAATTGACAAAAACGCAGAACTTGAATATCCATTTTTATTTGTTTCAAAGTTACAGATCTATGAATGGGATTGTCAGATCATGAAAAAAAATGTAATTCTAAAGTCTATAAAAACTACGAAGGTATTTTTAATAATATAAAGTATTATTAAAAATCTAGTGTGAAGAACACAAATACAGGTTCACTATAAAATAAAAATCAGTGATTTTTATTTTCTTTTAATGATATGTTTATGTATAAAATAAAGTTTATAAACATTATTTAGCTGTTTTTGTTTATTCACTATAACTCAAGTATTTTTAATCCCAGTAAAAAATTTCTTATAAGATTTTTTGTTTAAAAATTGAATTTCTAACAGAAAATGATATAATATACAGGCGTTTCCATTTGAAAAAAAACATATTTTTCGGGAAAACTCGAAAACGCGCTGCTCTTTTTTTTTAATTCTTCCATCTTAAAGAGCGTTAAAAGTACTACTAGTTTGCTAATTTAAACAATCTTGTATCTTTAATAATAACAAAGTTACCAATGGTGAACACTTAATTTGGATTGCCCTGTATATATATATATATATATATATATATATATATATATATATATATATCAATTGATAAATTATTGAAAAGTGAAGATTTTAACCATTAGTTTTATTTTTATTTTAAAATATGGATCTTCATCAACTAAAAGCCGAATCAATTGTGTTAAGCTGTCGGCATTCTCCTTAAACGAGAAGGAAAACCGCGAAAACCTACTCGGACAGCTTAGTCAGGGAAATAAGCTAACTAAGCTGTCCGAGTAGGTTTCGTAAGTTTCAATAGAAAATTCGAATAATTAGCGTTGTATATGTAGAAAGCATTTATTTCATTCACATTATTTCGCCAAAAATGCAATTGATTTGCACAAATTTGCCAACTACGGGCGTAATATTAATAACTGTTTCTTAATGCAATTTAAAACTTCACGACGATTCGAACTTCAGTCCCTTAATAGCTTAATGGTAAAAGCGTGTTCCAACAAACTAATGGACGTAGGTTCGAATCCTGCATGAGGGCGAATTTTTTTTTAGTAAAAAATTCGAATAACTAGCGTCGTATATGTAGAAAGCATTTATTTCATTCACATTACTTCGCGAAAATGCAATTGATTTGCATTGATATTAATGATTTGAAATGTATTAAGAAAAATATGTATAATGCAAGAGGAAAATTAATGCCAGCATTGCCAATAAATACAGAAAAAGAACAAAAAGCGTTAGAAATCTTGCAACCTTATAGCAAAAGAATGTTGCAAAATAATTTTGGCAATATCATTATTTTTACTAATAAAATAAGCTTTCGGTATTGTGTAAAGCTGAAATGATCTACGTAGATGGAATGTTTTCCAAATAGTTTAGTAAACTTTTTACCATCCATGGTTTCTTCAACGGACACTTCATCCTATTTGTCCGTGTGAACTAAACAATAATATATGGGTTAAAATTAAACCAAATACTGTAGTTGAAGATTTCGAGAAAGCCATATATAAAGTAAACCAGAATTGTGGGATGTAGGTTCCATTTGACGCAAGTCTAGTGGAGCAAAATTCGACAGTTAGGATTAACTGCAGATTATAGGGACAGAAGCTCAGAAATTGGAGTGTGCTTGGGCTATTTTTAGAACCGTGAGAGATGTGCTTGTTTTCGAAATATGTGAGTTTCAACCTCAAAGTGACAAACTTCAAAAATTACTATTTTATCAATAACTACATATCCAAAGATACGAAATTTTCTTCCGAGATATGGGCTGAACTGTTTCCAGCCCATATCTCGGAAGAAAATTTCGTATGACCAATGCCTGCGATTCGTTCCATTCACAATTCAATAACTCTTTATTCAAATTCACACTTACTATTTGTATTTCTTGATAAATAATAATAGTCCTCGTAGTAGCCTTGCAGGTGTTTTAGGTAGTAACATGGTAGGCTTGTTACAACTTCAGCCGTAGGGTACAACTAGGATGAGAACGTGGCTAATGCTACGCACCGACCGCTTATTATTTTCCCCGAGTTTTACCTTCAGGTACTCATTTTTGTCAGGCTGAGTTGAGCTGGGACCGAAAAACGCCATCGATATAATTGCCTTAGCCAATAATAATATATTTGTTGATACGTTATTTAAAATTTAGACGCAAATTTATTGTAAATTAAACAGTGTCCGTGCTCCCCAGAAGTATCAGAATTTCTAAAAAACGTGAAATGTATTTAAAACAGTAAATTTTGAAATACCAGATTTGCAGTATTAGCACAATACAATTTAATTAAAAATTCGTGAAAAGCCACATATTTTTCACGAATTTTTAATTATTCAGGAAGGAACAGAAAGGTTGACTTCGCCACGTGTTGCGTTCTGCATAGTGGTAGAAACTTAGTTTGTCAAATTGTAATAATTAACACAATACATTAGGCGACACTGGCATGTGAGAGTGGGATTCACTAGTCATTAATTCTCATTTGCAGTAAGTTAAAAAACTCTACAATTTGTTAAATTAGCTTCTTACAAAATTTAATAAGGTATGTAAATACCTATTTGTGTATAAATATTGATTTTAATTTAGATAAATTACTTTTATTACAATTAATAAAGCGCTTATTTGTGCGGAGTTTCATACACCACTTTTTAAGCAAAATTTTAGGATTTTAGGTGATTCGTATACATTTAAACCCCCCTAGACTCCCTGCGGAGTTTCGAATCGCCTTGTCTTTCAGTGGCCTCATTAGGTTCATAATTATGTTTAACGGATACTTACTTCATCCGCGCCGGTATAAAGTTTAGCGTTAAACTTACTTTTTTTGTAGTGCGACGCCAACGTATTTTGCCACATTTCGCAAAGTGTGCCTTCGAAAATTTGAAATTAGTAATCATTAACAATTTCACACTTTTTTCACTTAAAATAGATTTTAGTTCCATTTTTTCACGATCATTTCAAGAGAAATTACTTGACTGAACTAAATGAATCAAGAGTTTATCACATATTCAAGTACCTATTAGCCCAACCACTTAAAATGAAATTCGTTTTTTCGCATATTGTCAATGTTTTTGGATTATAACTAATAACAACAGATACAATTCCTAATAAGTTATTAGGAATTGTAATTAAGGGCAGTTAGATATTAGTAATAACTAACTGCCCTTAATTACAATGATGATACAACTCGATGGTCGAATAAGGATAGGCCTTTTCGTGCCGGATTAACGCAGGTATTTGCGATACAACTCGAATAACTCAAATAATTGACAAAGATAAAGTTCCCACAAATTTACAAGGTTTGAACCGAGCGAATAGTTGCGTAGAGTTCCAATTTTTGTCAGTGATACCTGTTTTTGAACGCCCTATACAATGCTAATCCTTCAAATATTTACGGCAAAACGAAATCATTCGTAATATATAGTTAATAAACATTTTGTTAAAAGATAAATGAAAATATCAAAACATTTGTATCGATAAGTCATCACTTACTGAAGGAGCTTATTATTAAGAACAACTTCCATATTTCAGTACTATTACCACTACATTATTCAACTGCTTACCAGATAACTTTAATATATAAACAAATAATAGAAAAGTAGCATTATTTTGAGCTTCTATTATGTACTAATTTAGTTTTATAAAATCGTTGTGAACGTAAATAGTAATAGCGTCGTAAGAAGGAATTATTTATGTGAGCGGTTTATAAACTTAATTGACATTTACTCGTGGCATTAAGGAAGTTGCATGTACCATCCATCTACGTTTCATACTACTCTAATATGTACTTCACCAAACAGAAGAGAAGGGGCCGCTAAGTAACTACAAGGCTGCCATTTCGATAGAATAATCGTCAGTCGGTCACAGCGGCCGGTAAATACAATATATTTAACATTCACTTCCTTCAGCAAACAAAATCTCTTCTTTTCAAAAATTATAAAAAGGCGATTTGTTTGGGCATACCTAAGCAACGTTCTTAGTTTTCTCAATATTTCATATTGCGCGTGTTTAAATTAATCTGTAGTCCTGGAGAATTACATTAACGCCGGTATGGAGAAGGAAGGACATCAACCGGAGTCTTTAGCAACAGTTACTATTAAACCGGACTATGCACCTTCTGAAACCTATTCTTCTGAACCACCACCTGTAAGTATTTTACTTCTTGACATATATTTCAACAAAGATTCTAATACGAACAAATAATACAAGTTTCTGCTATACAAAAAAAATACCTATTACACGATTTCGTAACACTAAATATTGCCATATTATAATTTACACAACTTCCTAGGTATAATTCGTTTTACTTTGACACCTATTTTTTTCATTAATGTCAAAATAATGTTTAGCGATTAGACATGCAACAAAATGATTGCCTTAAAATATAGTAAAGTAGCGATTTCAATTCTAGTGTAGACAATTAACTTTCCAATAATTAACTCTAGCTGTTACAGTTGACAAAGCACTTAGTGTTGTTTTATATACAGTGTAGAGGGAACAGACATACGTCGTTTTATTTAAATATAGACGAATAATTTAATAGAAAATAGATTACGAAATCTAAATATGGCGGTGCTACTACTCTCTCTTTACAGACAATATATTAGAATAGATATTTATGTTACGGTTAATACAATCATAGAAATGGTACAGTAGAATACAAATTTATTTTATATATAAAAGCATCGATATATTCAATTACAATGCAACTTAACGGTATCTCCATAGGCACGACCTTCGAGTTTTATTTACAATATTCAGTTTAAATTATTGTTAATATATAGGTACATTAAATAAATAAGTTATACAAGGATGGTGTAACTAGTAACTTTTTCCATTTGTAAGTTTGTATGAATAAAATTATCGTATCAGTATTCTAAAAGCAAATAAATTGGTGGTAATTACGCGTAAATTAAAAAATATTTTAGTTAATGGTTTTCTACATTTTACTATGTAAAGATTCAAAACAAAATATTAAGTACAAAGTAAATAGATTACAATAAAGTAGAAACTATATGAACCCAAGAAAGCCATGAAAAAAACCTCCTTAAAAAATTATACTGACAGTGAAAGATAAAATGCATATATTGTGTTGGTTTATTAACACTTCAAAAATGTTTAGAACAAATCACAATGTTTTAATTATCGAAAGCTACTTTTGAAATCATGTGAAATTAGAAAATGAAGTGGCGTTATGTTAATGAAGGAGTCAACTTTAAACATTTATTGTAGATGAAACATTTGTATGTAGTTATTGGTAAAAAAAAAGACATCATCTCTCAATGATGTTATATAACTCACTTATACTGGCAACGTAGGTTTAAAGATAAAAGTTTTATGACTTTTTAAAGAATAAAAGGTTGATGCTTCGATCACAATATAAACAATTATATAATAATATTATATAATGCAATTTTCTTCCAAGTTTTGTCATGCGGTCTTTCTATACTGTCAACTTCTTAAGTCTGATACTTATATGTCAGTCTTATACAGCGTGTCCACGAACAACCCCTAAAGAATGAAAGGAGTGATTGTACATACAAAAGTATGAAAAAAAGTTTCTATCAACTTGAGTCCGGAAATGCTTCTTAAGGGAACTACCGCACTTTAGAGATGGCGTCACAAAACTGGTTTTTGGTCAATTAGTCTTGAATTGAATCAATTCTGCCTTTACTTGATGTAAATCCATATCAAATGATAAAAACACACAATGTTGTATTAGATTTACACTTTATTCTTTATTTATTATATAAAGTGTAAATCTAATACAAAATTGTGTGTTTTTATCATTCAATTAGTCTTGAACTACATTTAATTTACGAATCAAATTTGGTACATAATTTACAAATAATAATTTATACTTTCTGTGTTTATTGGCCAGTGACTATCGCATACAGTTTTGGAGAGGTGCCAGGTGTCCTATACATTTTTGACACTAACTTTTTTCCATTGTAATTAATTATAATTTTTTTTTATGATTATAATTCTATAATATTTTTAATGTTAAAAAGGTTCTCTTGCTAAACATCGGAAAAACCAACCGTTATTAAGAAAATACGTCAGATGTGGAGCGGCCTTGTTTTTTCTTATTTCATATTTAGTACAAATGTAAAAAACTAGATTTTGTTACATTACGGCTTAAACAAAAAAACAATACAGCATAGTATCGTTTGAAAATTGTGAATGTCAAAAATTGTTATTGTCATAATAATAATTTCATACAATTTTTCAGTTTCTAGTTTATTTATTAAAAAAATGGTTTCGTTTACTAGTGAAGTATATGCAGATATGCATTTAATCTACGGGAAAGTTAATTGTAAGGCATTAGCGGCACAACGTAGATATTCAGAAAGTTTCCTAATAGAACGCATCCCATTCATACAATTTTTGTCACCCTTCACCAAAGGTTGCGGGAAACCAAATCGGTGTTTCCTATAAAAAAAAAGGAACTGTAGATATCCCGTTGTAGTTGAGGAATTCGAAGAAGCTATTTTAGTGGATCTTGAAGACAACCCAGAATTAAGTGTCCGAAGATTGTCAGCGATGCATCCAGAAATTTCCAAATCGTCTATTAATAATATTCTACGTAAAGAAATCTTTTCACTTTCAAAAGGTGCATGCTATATTGGAGGGTGATTTTCTAGCTTGTGTAGTGAGAGAGATAAGAAATTTGAAGATCCACACTTTTTTATCATGTTTTATTCTCCGATGAATCTAGTTTTACCAAAGACGGAATTACTAATTTACATAATTCTCATTATTATGCATACGTACGGGCTAATCACCATGTTGTCAAAGAAACCAAACATCATCATAGGTTTAGTATTAATGTGTGGATTGATATTATAAATAACAATCTAATTGGACCTGTAGAGTTGCCCGGTTGATTAACAGGTGAAGTGTACCTAAATTTTCTTTAGAATATTTTACCAAGATTACTAGATGAAGTTCCATTAAATATTCGCCAAACCATGTAGTTTATGCATGATGGATGTCCGGCTCATTTTAGTGAAATTGTGCGTCAATATCTGGATGATACTTATGGAAACCAGTGGATAACTAGAGGCTGACCAGTACAATGGCCATCGAGGTCTCTGGACTTAAATCCCTGTGATTTGTGTGTATGGGGTTTTCTCAAATCTTGTGTGTACTCTGTTCCAATACAAACGCATGGGCAGCTTTGGTTACGAGTTCAAAGTGCCTGCAATAGTTCAGACAAAAGGAAAATATTTATGGACACATCAGAAATTCTCTAAACAAAAGAATTACATTATGTCTTTAAACCAATGGTTATCACGTGGAAAATTTAGTATAGGTAGTTCAGAATTCAATACTTATAAAAAGTTAGTGTCAAGAATGTATAGGGCCCCTGACACCTCTCCAAAACTTAATGCGTTAGTCACTGGCCAATAAACATAGAAAGTATAAATTATCATTTATAAATCATGTACCAAATTTGAATCGTAAATTAAATGTAGTACAAGACTAATTGGCCAAAAACCAGTTTTGTGACGCCATCTTCTCTAAAGTGCGATAGCTCCCTTAAGCATTTCCGGACCCAAGTAGATATAAACTTTTTTCATACTTTTGTATGTACAATCACTCCTTTCATTCTTTAGGGGTTGTTCGTGGTCACGTTGTATATATTTGTAATTTTACCAAAACCTGACAGAAAGCGAAAGTTCTACCATTGGTGAAATCGACTGTAAAAATTGATGGAATGTCATCGACGTAATTTATTATTATCGATAAGCATGTGTTTAACTATTGACATTTGAGGTTTTAGTAGTTAAATGTATAACTCTTTTTATTTTAAATCAGATCAATTTATTTCATGTACCATTGACATAATTTTATTTTATTTTAATAGCATGAATAGAAGGGGTGAGAAGTGACAGTCTTAACTTTAGGAGAGGGGAGTTATTTAACTCTGCTTAATCATTTATTCAATCTATGCTTTTAAACATGATGTTACATATATAATTGAGTAGTTTGCCTTTACTGCAATAAATAAGTAATGCATTATTCCAAAATTAATTTATTAATCTTTTTTCTGAATTTGGTGAAAATACTTTGGAAAATAATAAATTAATTTTATAAAGTAAAAATATAGTGAATTGTTTTTCTTAAATATTTCTTAAATATATAATTTACTAGTAGTTATTTAAGAAAATAATGCTTACATACATGTATTTAGTTAGATTAGCTCTTGGGAGTATAACTAAAGTATTCTGCAACACCGCACAAAATACAAATTTGACTAGCTAATAAGATTAGCAGTATTCTATAAATTAGAACAGCAAAGTTTTCATTGTTCTTGTATTTCTTACGTTATATACTTATTGAATACTGCATACTAAAATTTCTTACGTGCAATGAAATTAAGAAAGTGCTCTTCTAAAAAGCATTTCACTACAGGTGAGGATGACACAGAACTTTCTCCAAATGTCCTTTTCAGATTAAGTAAATTAGTAAACAATTTTATATCAGGTACAATATCAGTGGAGGTAGATTGTATAACTTCCCATGTCGCAATTTGATTATTTTAACAAAACTAATTAGCCTAAATTACTTGCTGTATTTATGAGAAAAGCATGGAAAATTTCAGTATAATACAAAATTTACTAACGCCATTAAATTTCAATACACAATAAATTTACGAATAATATTGCTTTTCAATATCATATATATATATATAATCAAACAACCTCTTATACCATTAGGTGTGAGGTGTTACATTTACATTCTTTTTCTCTTAAATTCTAACTTAAGTTATTTGCCTGTCATCTCCATGTACAAATTTTTTCCAATCTTTCTTATTTTTTGCCATTCTTCTTGCTTGTGCCCAGTCCATGTTTTTTCTCTTCAATGTCGCAGCAACTTCATCATTCCACGTTTTCCTTGGTCGTCCCCGTCTTCTCACGCCTGTCATTTTTGTTTGCCATATTATTTTGACTTGCCTTTTATCGTCCATGCGGCACACATGACCGAACCATTTTAGATGACTTCTCTCTATGTACTTTAGAATCGGCTCAATTCCTAATTCATCCCTTACTAATTCGTTTCTCACTCTGTCTCTGCGCGTGATTCCTTTGATTGCTCTCAGGAATTTCATTTCCATTGCCTGAAGTCTGCTTTTCATCACATTATTTATTATCCAGCTTTCACTGCCGTACGTTAGAATCGGCTTGTAGATGGTTTTGTATACCGTAAGTTTTGTTTTCCTGCTTATTTCTTTTTTCTGGATCAGTGTCTTTTTCAGAGAGTGGTACACTTTTGCCGCCTTATGTATCCTTTCGGTTATTTCATTCTCCATATTTCCTTCGCTATCTAGAATTACTCCTAGGTATTTATATAAATTGGCTTGTTCTATTCTCTGATCATTTAGTTTTATGTTCGTTATTCTATTTTTTTTACCCACTACCATTACTTTTGTTTTAGTGATATTTATTTTGAGCCTTCTTCTTTTTAATTCTTCTTCCCAGACTTGTAAATTTTCTTGCAGATCCTGTTCTTTCGCTGCGCATACCATTAGGTCATCTGTAAAGGCGCAATAATTCGATAAGTATACTGGTTGGAGTCTATGGTACCCAACATGGACTGCCCGTATTCTGTTGTTCACTGCTTTTATAACGTCATCCATAATCAGCGTGAATAGTGTTGGACTCATTACGCTGCCCTGTCTTAATCCGTCATTGATATGGAAAACCCGGGACTGCGCATTATCTTTCCTTATGTAGTTCTTATTGTCCATGTATATACTTTGTATACCTCTTCTTAGTTTGTTATTGACATTTCTTTGCGCCAATACTTTCCAAATTAGTTTTTGTGACACTCTATCGAAAGCCTTTTCTAGGTTCAATATCGTATACAAAACAATAATATTAAAATTTGGGGAGACAACTATTGTAATTAGCCAAAAAATTTTCCTGCGCAGGTATTCTCTTCCACAGGTATATAAACACATGTAATTGCTTAAAATATGATCGCTAATAAATAAACTATGCAAATATGATGCATGTGAAGAAAGTTACGTAGTTATAGAGTACAATAACTAACAAGGTAAGATTTCCAAGATTAAAATTCGAATAAAATTAAAACATTATGGGCTAGCAGTCCACCCTAGGTCAGAAGTTTTTTGTTCTGAAAAAGTTTTAAGATCCTCCAAAGTTAGAACGATTTTCGGCTTTTAGCACATATCTTGTAAAAGCAGGTAAAATACATTACGAAATAAGTATTAATTTCATCGGTTTAAATATTTATTGTAAACCACTGCAGTAGTGTTTCGCCATACAATGGCGTCATTCACTGGATAAAAACTACATATTTAAAACTCAAACTGAGAAAATATCTGTCAATCTTACAAGAATAGAAGATGTGAGAAGTTACTATTTTAAATTTAGAAGGAAGGAGTTATTTAAACATACTTGATCATTTAAATGATATACAGTGATATACAATGATATACAATGACATACAATATACACTATTTTTAAACTTAGAAGAATTTATTTAATTTCACGCCATGGATTAGTTAAGCTTAGAAGTTGATAAATTCATATGAGTACTAATACTTGTATTAAAAATGTAGTGTGTATGTAAGTAATAAGCAGAGAGCGGACTGAAGCGATTTAATACCAATTGCCCCGATAAAATGTTGTCGCGGTATCATGTATAGTATGCATGTTATAACAGCCCCACTATTTGCTTGTTCGATTGCATTGGTCGAGCAGATGTTGTTATTTCCAAGAATTTATTTAATTTCACGCCATGGATTAGTTAAGCTTAGAAGTTGATAAATTCATATGAGTACTAACACTTGTATTAAAAATGTAGTGTGTATGTGAGTAATAAGCAGAGAGCGGACTGAAGCGATTTAATACCAATTGCCCCGATAAAATGTTGTCGCGGTATCATGTATAGTATGCATGTTATAACAGCCCCACTATTTGCTTGTTCGATTGCATTGGTCGAGCAGATGTTGTTATTTCCACCTATTCATTCATAAGTTCTATTTTACAGTGGCGTGTTTCTGGTTTTGTTCGCATATTCGTAATGATACCGAGATGTATTTCAGTGCCTGTTCATTAAGTTTAAGGCGTCCTTAAAAGTGTAATGTGCAGAGACATGTTTCTTCGAAAACTAATCTAGATAACATATGTCCATCTGCACCTGACACGAAGAACTGTGTAAAGCTTTCATGGCGGTCAATATCCCATTCAAAAAGCTTAACAATCCAGTCCTCAAGAGGTTTCTTATAAAACATATTGATCGTCATATACCAGATCAATCTACTTTTTGTAAATACCACTTACCAAAACGTTATTTGATAATCATTGAAAAAATACGAACCAACCTCTCTTGATAAGTGCAGACGAAATAACGGTTTTAATGGGACGATATGTGTTAAATGTAGTTGTTGGTATTCTGCTTCCGACAACTTTTCACCAACAATACTTAATTGCAACTAAAATATTGCCAGTCGTAAATGGTGAAACAGTTGCAGAAGTAATTGATCAAGGTATTCATCGGATAACAACTATAAAGACAAGATGCTATTATTTTTACTGATGCGGCAGCTTATATGTTAAAAACAGGGAAGTTATTAAAGCAATCTTATCCCATTATCCTACACGTTACCTATGCAGCACATAAACTACACAGAGTATGTGAATATATTAGGGCTCATTTTACAAATGTTGATAAGTTAGTTTCATAATTTAAAAAGATATTTCTCACAGTTGAGACAAAAAGTTGATGCCATATTTAGCAGAATTCCAGATTTAAATATATTTTTGCAACATCACCAGTTGTGATGTGGAACGGACATTTTCTATTTTTAAATACGTTTTAACATATAAAAGAACTAATTTAACACAGGAACACCTTGAACAAATTTTAGTTGTTCATGTTTTACATTTTCAATGTTTCACAGAAAATACATAGTTTTGAGTTTTGTTTTTTGCAAATTATTTTTATTCAAAATTCGAGACGCAATTCGCTTGTCAGCATTACTTTTGTTTCAGCAGTAGTTGCCGCCGGTTACCAAACCGTTTATTATATCCGCTCTGTTGTGCATTGACAGATACATATTAAGTATTAACTGCATATGTAGGTATTTGCCACTCAGCTCGCCACGCGTATCAAATTGTTCGAAACTCACGGATCGCTTATAGAAACAAACCTATTGCCAATGCAAGATAGACGCCTATGGGCTATGAATCATCAATCGCTCGAGTCCGCTCTCTGGTAATAAGCACAACATGAAAATAAAAATTTATGTGTTCCAAATTAATCAAATAAGCTCTTTTATGATATCTTCTCCATTTTTCCAAAATTAATTTATTAATCTTATTTTGTAATTTTGTGGAAATATTTTGGAAAATAATAAATTCATTTTATAAATTAAAAATATAGTAAATTATTTTTGTTAAACATTACACCCTAATCAAATAATATTTTAATTTACCAGTAATTATTTTAAAAAAATTTCAGTTTACGATTTTTTAAAATCATTGGTTACTAGTTGTTATGTAAAATAAGAATTTATGTTTTCCAAATTAATTAAAATTAAGTCCTTTCATGATATCTTATCCATATCTGGAATAAGGTGGATTTTCTTTTGTCATAAATTTAAAAAAATAGACCTCAAAATAAAATAGTTAGTTAAATACTAAACAAGTACCAATATATTATATTTATATGAGGAAAGTTCTATTTTATTTTTAAATCAAGGAAATGTATACATTGAACAATTGAACATATTTGCTAAGAAAGTTAGTCGCCAATATATTGCCCATTACTTTTTATTAGTCGATTAGCACTCTGGCTTAGAATTGAAATATTTCGCATCACTAAAAGTCTCTTCATTCATTTAAATCCTTTTATAGTTATTGGAAAAAGTCAAAATCCGAAAGAAGGTGTAGTAATACTTTTCAGTCTAATTCTACCTTCTTTAAAACTTTAAGGAAAAGTATGGTCTAGGGTATCGCTTCTGAATCCGGAGGTCGTGCTGATGTTAAAGGGGGTCACAAAATAGCCTAAACAGAAATGAAAAATAATTTTATGAAAAAAAATCATTTATTATAAACATTTTACTTACAATAAGTACCTACGTATGTAAATAAAAGAAATTAATGTGATGGTTGCATTTATTTTTCATTTGAAAGCTTCTCCATACGTGGATCTACGTTAGAAATAAACAAAAGCAAATGATAAGAGACGATTCCTGTATTTAATTTTAGCGCAACCATAGACGAAAAACCCTTTTCACAGAGATAACACGTGGCGAAAGGGATACAACTCCCCTCTACTAAATTTAACGATCTAAGATTGTGATTATCTTGTGGAAGTAAATCTAAAGACGTCACTTCATAACTGCACCGAGGAGATCGTTAGATCGAAACACATGCGTTTGTATGTTGAAGTGATCATTGGTTAAATACGTTGTGTATTTGTATATAGAATAATGTCACAAATGAATTTGATCGACAAACGTCCTTTTGGTTTACAAACAGTCACTGACGACTGTTGTCGGAGTTTTGCGTATATTGAAAATATAAAAGGTTATTTTAACCACTATCGGTATTTAATATCTGTTTTCTTGGAAATATTAATAACAGTTAAGACTTATACTTTCTGGATGTCTTTTTATGACATTGTTTACATTCATTCATTTAAAATATATCGTTAACTTGAAAGTATATCAAGTTTATACATCATCACGTTCGTGGATTTCATAAAAAACGGCACTTTATTTAAGACATTTAAAATCGAAAATGTTTGTAAATATGATTAATTAATTAAGTTAATTGCTAAATAAGTATTAATATTCTTATATAAATAGGAACATTTTCCAAGAACAAACTTTTCATATTTGCGAATCATCACAGTACATATTTCGCTTTAATTATTCTGTGTTCAACACTGCGGGCCGGTAGGTTCGGTTACTCGATAGCAAAACGTAAAAGAGGTATACATATTATACAATGTAATATAGTTTCTAATGGCTTTTATATCCTTTTAAATTCATCGATTATTAATTATTTGATTAAGAAACATTGGAGCATGTACGAGATACTATCTATAAATATTATTTAAAAAGAAGAAACTATCGACCTAAATGAAAAGTGATTTATGGTTTTATGAAGGACAAAATATTAAAAATAATACATTAAACGAAAAATAATTTAGAAATACCTATGGCAGTTTAAGAAACAGCATAATAGCTTTCATCTTTTATTCTGAATGTACAAGTAATCGGTGTTAACCAACAATAAAAGTTAATGTTTACGTAAAACATTAACTTTGGTTGCAGTCGTGCGTGTACTCATAATCAATACTTTGTACATTTAACTTTTTTCAATAGAAATTATGTCGAGATATTGGTAGGTTGTTATATGAATACTCATTCTTGGTTGCAAGAATTAACAGACATCATTTTCTACTTAATAACGATGTATCTTTTCAAACCATTCAAAACTTTCGAATTTGCTCGCTATTCATTCAAATAATGTAAAAAAAACTTGCCTTGCTAGGAATTGTAAAATATTATAGATCAATGAATTAATATTCGTATGAACTTCCAACTTATTTAAAATATTTAAAAGAAAAGTTGTTTGTTTGAAAAGTTCATACGACAGCAGTTTTATATAATTAGCAAAACACCTGAGCACATTTAGCATATTATAATACATTCATTTTAATATAGGGTTTTTAGCACATACATAGTGTTTGTATCAAACTACATACAAAGGTAACCGCATTTATTTTAAGTAGGTGCTTTCCATCTGTTTTAAATATTTGATTATTTCTATCTCCTTAAGTAGTACAAAAGCGAACGTTTAGACTTATTCCGGTGCAGTCACTAAGGTAAGAGAAACATGTTGATTGTTTGTGCTATACGTAACTTTTCAGCCTAAATCCTTACGCCCACATTTGCTCCGGTACACATTTTTTTACATTCTCTTGTGCCACTTTTAAATTATAATAATTTCATGGTATAACTAACTCGAAAGATAATATAATCAATACATTTAAATATGAAAAATGTATGCAATATTATTTTATTGTATTCGTACAAAATTTTATTTAGTTCGATTATTCTGAAAATTTAATTAAATATAAGCTTCACTACAAAATCCACATAAACGATACTTTTCTAAAGCTAAATATAAACAACAAACCCAAAATTTAATTTAAGTCTGAAAAGTAATATTTGAATAAACCTTCGAGCTTACTAAGTTTTATGTCTGCATGTTCGATTTATTATAGTTTATATGTTATGTAACCAAACAGTAAATAAAAAGTAATAAGTTAAATTTAAGAAATAAAGCTTTTCAAGAGAGTAATATCACGACTATAATCGACACAAAAACTCAATTACGTAGGCGGAAGTATGTTGTTGAGTGAAAAATATTCAGTCACTTACCTAACTACAACACGTTCCAGAATTTTAGATAGAATAAGGAGCAAACTTATAGGTCATGCAACTTAGTTCTATAATTTCTTGTAAAGGATGAACTCCGAGAACACATCCTCAATCAAACATGTATTTATAATATATATAAATATATAAATATATATATATATATATATATATATATATATATATATATATATGTATATATATATATATATATATATATATATATATATATATATGTGATCTATGGAATAATTACATGGTATCATAACCGAATCATGGTCATTGACAGATAATTACATTCGGTGGCAATATTTGTCATGATTTTGTTACTTACTTTCATGTTCACTTCCCGAGTTAAATTAAACTCTGGAGTAAGAATTGCGGCACTTTTATAAAATTGAAGTAACTCAGAAATGTCACTGACTTTGTTAAGATCAATTAGCTGCACTCGCATATCGCTTGTGGAGCCTTCTGCAATGTTTATAGTCCGAAATCCCTTACTGACCGATTTGATATCCTCAAATCGTGAAATATAATCAAAATATGCTAGCCGCTCCAATTTATGTCTTTGTTCAATTTCTCAGTGATTCATAATATAACCGATCTTAGAGATGTACATTTGTTAATAAATTTCTCAGTGATTTTTATATAAGCTATCTTGGAGATTTCTTCTTCTGCGGAATTTGTTTTGTTTTTGTTATATTTTTAAGCCATGGAAGACAACATTTAGTAAATCTTCGAGTTATAATGAGAACACGTCTACTAGCAAATAACGAGATTAAGTTGGATGTGAGGATTTTAACTTTAACATCAATGTTGGGATTGTAAAAAATACGTTTTGAAGGTATGGAAATACAATAGAGGGAAAATAATCATTATTAGCAACCAATGTCTCATCAAGGCAAGGACCAAATTTTTAGACTTTCAATCAACATACTCTAGCGTCTTAAATTTTAATTAAATCATGTTTTCGTCACAAATATATCGTCAATATTCTTATTAGTTATAAAATTAGCTAATTGATAGATAAATAGATAGATAACTATATTGTCCACTAAATAACATCAATTTGTCTGTTCGAACTACAATATAATAATATGTAAATTCTAAATATCCACACAAATACACGAGTTTTATTGTTAGAAAACATACAAATACTCTACAATAGAAAAAACGCATCTTTCCTATAAAAAATATGTTGCAATTTGCGCCCCAATCTATTAATGTTCTTCACATCGTTCGATACACGTGGGAATTGATTGAAAAGTTTCAAACCCATTGAAATCGGCTATCATTTTATTATATTCAGTCATGGCATTTTCAGTTTATGGCACCCGAAAATTGTTTATATATATATATAGTGTCTATATTTACGTTTCTAGAAATGTATAGAAATTCTAAAATATGCACACTAGGCAGAGGTAAAATGTTATATGTATTATGTAAAGTATTGCCTATGAGCTGTGATGGAATGTCTAAGAAAATGTCGTCGTACGATATTTTGGACTATACCTGCCCATAGTAAAATAATATTAGATTATTGATGCTTAGTATATTCCTTAGTATTCTGATTTAGTAGAAAGAGGCGCCAATACCACCTATTAGCTTTTCATATTGATCTTGTTAATTTAGCAGTTTATTAAGACACTACCAGCGCTCATGACAACATCAAAATTTGCTTTCGCTTTGTGATAGAAAAATAGATAGAAACATAGAGTTTGTCAAAATTTATTTACAAATTATCGCACTCATGATATTGACGAAGCTGCTCAAGAATCACACTTGCTACATACTGCTATGAATAGTGGTTTGAAAATTTAGCACGCCACCATCCACAACTAGTTTTCCCAACTAGGTTTCTCAGCCGGTGAATTTTCAAATATGAGACTTCTAACTTCTCGGGTTCCACTCAGGAAAGACGTGTTAAAACTAAAATGAGTTGAGCGCCAGTGAAATGTTCACAAAAATTTATTTACTTATTTTTTTATATAAGTTAAATTAGAACAGCAATATTAGTATTAGTAAAATGAAACAAACGCAGGATAAAAATTAAAATGAATATTTAATACAAAATAAAAAAATTAAAAAATATATCTTTACAAAGTATAAAGATGCTGTATTATACAAAAATACTTGAAGTAAAAACATTCATTGAAAATTGACAACTTAATGAATGGAAAACATCCTCTAAATGACTCCGATCAAAACTTATCTAAAAATAATCAAGTTTAATATTAATTTCTCCCCAGAGAACCACACTGTATAATCAGATACTGATACACGAACAAAAAACTTACACGTGTGCTATCGACACGCACAAAAAGCCTTGAATCCAATCGGACAAACTTTTCAATTATATTATTAACATAGAATTTTAATATTTAACTGTATTATTTATATTCTTAAATTAAATCTCTTAATTACTTGTTTTAATATAATAGAAATATACTTATAATAATTTTATATATAATGACGTCATATAATTTTAATTCTACTTACAATCTTAATGGAGACGAAGAAGGTGCTTACTCAAATTTAATCATCAAATACAACGAGAAATTTATCTCTATAAATATCGGGACTTTAATACTTATATAACAAAATTCTCTCTCTAAAATATTAGCTACTTGGCTAAGAAACCGAAATCCACAATTGTTTTCCATCACATTTTTGAATTTTTGAAAAATTTTGTTAGGCATTTTGCCTGCGACATTTTGAAAAGCTGCCTCAGATTGTTTTACTAGTTTTACAGTTCGGGTTAATGGCATATTAGATTCCTCCATTTGTGTTATTATTTTAGAAACAAAACTATAATTGCTGTTCATAAACAAAAGTTATTTTATTTCTTTGTTTTCGAATAAGATTCGTCAGACAATTCTGAAATTAGATCTTTTTGTTGACAGAACTTCTCGCAATAAAAAAAAGCGTCTTCCAACCCAGTGCCCCCCCCCCCTGTAATGACATGTTGAGGTGAAAGAGGAGTGTTTGGTAGTTTTTCTTTATAGAACTGAACCTTTATAGACGCTTTAACCCCTTCCGCACCGTGATGCAACCGTTTGCATCACGCTATGTATGGAGTAAAATACCAGTGATGCACACGGTTGCATCATGATGTACAATTGTATACACCGTGTTGCTACCGCCTGTGTCATTTTAGATACAAATATACAGCAACAGTATTGCGCACAGTAAGTTAGTCATCATATTTGCAATAAAATTGGACACGCCCTCTTGTTCTGACTAGTTAGATCACGTCGAATCATCTGGCGGTCAGGTTTACAAGTGCGTCTATACGAAATTACGTTGATTTAAGGTTATATTATTCAGTTTGCTTTTATAGGCAACGCGGTAAGGTGTACTTGTTTGATTATAATGTCTTCCTCGGATGCAAATACTGATAGCGACTCAGATTTCGAGGTGCAAGCGGACAATGACTCTTGTGATTCCGAAGAAGAATTTTCCTGTTCTGATGAAGACGAAGAGATTGAGGCTCGTCAATTTGGTGAGTGGAGAATTATTACTGACCCATTTTCAGATACAAGAGATTCTTCTATTTACGAAAAAGAGTTTGAATATGATATTCACCCGGCTATCGATATGAATGAAACTAAAAGTGCTAAAGATTTTTTTGAAGCATTTGTGTCACATAAAGTAGTAGGCTTCTTATGTCGGTGGACAAATGAAAGAGCACTGATGTATCTTGAAGAAAATAATAACCTTGCCTTGAAAATTCATGGCATTTACTGGAAAAATGTTCAATTGCCTGAAATGTATACATTCATATCACTCACGTTTCTTATGGGCCTAACACATTTGCCAAAAATCACGGATTACTGGCGGAAGCAGTTTCTACTTGGCGGTCCGCCTGCGTTTTCAGCTTCAATCATGAGCAGAGCTCGGTAGTACTAAGTTTTTCATTCAGTGAAAATATATTTATTTTTTATTTCAATTTTTCAGATACCTACAAATTCTAAAGTTACTAAGATTTACCAGTCCTGCTATTGGTGTTAGGTCTAACCCACACTCTAGGCTTACTATGTTTTTTGGATACATACGGGAAAACACAACGGTGCTTGTTGATCTAGGGAAAACTTGTGCATTGGACGAATGTTTGATGCTTTATAAAGGTCGACTTCACTTCAAGCAATTCATCAAGACAAAGCGTGCCAGATTTGGAATAAAGTTTTTTGTTTATCACCAAGTGATCCAAAATTTCGAGGATATACATATGATTTTCTTTTATATACCGGAAAAGATTCATATGATGTCCCATATATATGGCTCTGAAAATTTGTCTATGTCCGAAAGAGTGGTTGCAAAGTTCTTACAAAATGTTTTTGAAGAGGGAAGGGAAGTGATTTTAGATAACTGGTATCTGTCCGTTAGATTAGTGGAATTTTTGTTGTAAAAAAAAACTTACGCGAGAGGCACTATAAGAGTAAACAGAGGAGTTCCTCAAGATCTCACAAATGTTCCTTTATCAACGCACCAATCATGCTTTATCAGAAAAAAATATACTCTTATAGTTAGATTCAAGGACAGGAGGGATGTTTACGTGCTAACAACTAAATTAACCGCCGGATTTCAAGAAAAATCCAGATATGATGTGAAGAAAAAAATCTAATATAACTTACAAGAAGCCAACACACATAGATCATTATAACACTAGCATGGGGGCAGTAGATGCCGTTGATCAAGATATTGAACCATATAATTGTGCAAGAAAGAATTTTTGTTGGTTCAAAAAACTTGGCAATCACATTTTGCAGAGAATGGTGTTGAATGCAAAATGTTTGTATAGTATTTCACATAAAAAGAAAAATGTACCAGTCGTGGATTTTACACTTATTTTATATTTTATATTATTTTATGCGATGAGTTGTTGGATGCTTACGTCCCTAATTATAAAAGCATGAAAGAAGACTGTACTTACAAGAAGAAAAAGTCTAAGGTAAATGATCATTCCCTGATATGTCTGCCAAAACCCGAGCAGCGCAGAAGGAGATGCTGGGTCTGCTACAATACTTATAAAAATAAAAATAAATATACAGTTAATTTTTCCTCAAGTTGCGATGTTTCACTGCGTTCTCAAACACACTTTGAAGAATACCACAATGCGA
This sequence comes from Melolontha melolontha, assembly GCA_935421215.2. NCBI lineage: Eukaryota > Metazoa > Arthropoda > Insecta > Coleoptera > Scarabaeidae > Melolontha > Melolontha melolontha. Next base: position 138,838,591 of record OW285235.1, read on the forward strand.
TTTAGATTACATACAAGGATTCATTATTTACACTAGAAGCATATTTATTCAGTTATTTGAATTATTCATTTTATTTTTGAATATTATTTATGTTGTAAAAAAAATAAATATTTATTTAGTAAACACAATTTTTATTATTTCTGTCTACTTTTAAACCTAAATACTCCCAAATTCTTGTGATGCATAACTGCTTCTGAGCGCACCAAAACGGTATACTGGAGGCGCACCCGATTTAGCAGCCGGTAGCGAAGGGGTTAAGGAAGATTTTTTTCATGTTAGAAATTAAACTATTTACAAGCGAAAAATGCTTCCTAATCTCTTTAGCCAGCAACCCTATTTAAAGCACGAGCAAAACATGTTACATGTATCAAGTTCAGATAGAAGATTTTCAAATTTTGCCCGACCTTTATCATGTATGGTGCTGCATCTGATAAAATTAGCAAAAAATTATCTCCAGGAACAGGCGTAGGAAGAAAAAAATGTTAATTGTTCCTCTTTAACAAATCTGATCACTGTGAATGCATTTGTGTTTTCTAAACTCTTTAGAAGCAATGAGGTAAGATTTTGGCAGAATCTCGTCGTTAGAACACCCATCAATAAATGAGGAATACAACGCCCTCTTGAATCAGTGGTGTCATGAATATATATGTAAAAATGTTTGTTCCGAATTTTAGTTTTAATTTCCTCAATTACCACCGAATATAAGAAACTTACGTCGTTTCTTTGTAGTGTTGTTTCACTTGGGCCATTGAATTTGCAATACTTCTGGAGAAAAGAAGTGAAGTTATGATTACGTAGCTTTGACAAGGAAATATTTGACGTCATCATTGCATAATATAGGTCTCGGTTAAAGATGTCTTGTTTGTTTAGCTTTTTGTACATTGGTTGGAAACATTGCGTTAACGTGGACTGTGGCATGTCTCCGGATTTCATCTTACCCAATTTAGTAATATGAACAGAAGCTTTCACGTGTTGGTCTATTTGATATTTTTTATCGCATGATATCTGCAATGAAAAAAGCAAAAATTGAAATATCAAATTGAAAAGCAATATCAATACTTAGATCTAAATCTCAAGTTCAAAATATTAAACAAAAGCGCCCTGAGTGTCTAAATGGTCAAGATCGGTCGATATACCTAGGGTTCCGTATAAAAAATTAAGATAATACTGACAGGGTCAAACTGAAACCCCTGTACATTTCTCTGTATTTTCATTGTGCATGTCCCTCAAAAAGAATGTAACTTGCTTTTAACTTTTTTTGTATCTCATAAAATAACAGATATCGACCGATTTCGCATCACCCTCTATATTGAACATTCTCAAAAATTATACTTACAATTTTAACGAACGCAGAACGATAGATATTTCCCATATCTATACGTAGTTCCTTATATGTCTTAACCCACACTGATGCTCTACTGACTTTGGGCATTTTAAAAATAAAAATAAATAAAATACAACACTACAAAACACAAATCGATGTTACAATCAGAAATAAAATTCAGAAATCGATTTATTATTTTCCTACTTATGCAAATATAGGTACAATAAAACCCCTGTTAACAGTTTAAAACGACCTATTTCGAATTCTCGGAATTTAAGACTGGGAATACTCACATTCCTGTATCTCATAAAACTTTCACTGAAAACATAATAAAATAAATTACTTCATAATGGAAGATCTATGAAATTGTTTATCTTGAACTCTTGAAACCTGCCAAAGATCTACATCATTAAAAATACTTGCAATTATGCACAATATCCTATGTATTATGGATATATGCAAATATTTAAAAAATGCATATAATATGCACTATATGCAAAATGTGCGCTTTGCATATTGGGGTTACATTACTGATTACGTAATAAATATATCAAATGTATTACTTTGAGATAACAGAATGATTACACTGGTCCACAAATATACAATTCTTTTAACTAACGTTGATGAACAAAGATGTATATAAAGTAGTTTGTGGTCCTAAAGCCGAAATTGATTTGCTAAATACTGTAAATATAAAAATATAAAATGTTATATGAAGATATCATTTGGCGATAAAACATTTCACTTTTTTCTCTTGCGCTCAGTAAAATCATCTCTTTTTAAAAACCAGCAGTCGCCGCTCAACATGGATAAGTTCCAGCGTTCATGTTTCCGTTGTTCTAATGTCCTATTGAAATATTTCTCCTTGTTAGTCACTTACTGCACCTAAATTTACCAGAAAAGATACAAATGCAAATGCAAAAAATGCATTAAAAAAATGCGACGTGCTAGTAGTTCATAGGCTTTTAAGAGTTCATCTATGTGTACTTCTCATCTTTTCTGTTACCTAGAAATCAATTAATTACACTTACAATATAGTTTGAAGCTGCCAACTCCTTGTCATTTAATATTTCTTGAAAAAGGAAATTACTTAAAAATTTTCTTATTCGAGGTCTGATAAAGATGCCTTCTTTTAGTTTTGCATCACTTAACTGCGCAAATAGTTCTTTTCCTTGAAACCATTACTTTCTTTGAAGCCCTAGCAATATATTACTTCTGAATCTCCACAAATATCCCACAGATATTATTAATATTTAACTTGATTAAATATGATAGCTAAGTTATTATAGTTTTACTTTATTGTCACTGAATGGGCTAAAGGAATAGATGGGTTTTTGTTTCCATTATGAAGCAGGTCTACTTTTACGCGTATTTCGACGAATCTATGAAAACACACCATTCGGAAGGTAATATGTTTCGTATTAAGCTCATTCATCTTAAACGGCTTTTACAAACTGAGCTAAGTGCATGAAATTGCATAGGAATTATATTGAACAATAAGATATATTTTTTACTCTAAAATATGTATTTCAATGAAAAGTCACCATCCTTTCAAATCACTCTCGTATGTGTAGTTTTAAATTGCACGATTTCAAAATACATGTTTTTTTAAACATAATATTATTCTTATAATTCCTTCTATATTAACTACCATATTGGTCGTGGTTAGTGTCCAAAAAAATTTGCAAGTAACCTTAATAAAATACATTGAATTGATTCTGTCTCTTGCATTCAAATAACATGCAAAATACTTTATACCGTTTATAGTAGTACAGTATAGTATAGTATAGTATAGTAGTAGTATATATTAGCAGTAGTATCATCAATAGTTTTTCTAATAGAAAATTTATATATGCGTCCTACTTTATTTCCATGTAGGCATGTAACAGAATTTGAACTAAAACTACTATGCAATAATAATAATAATAATTACAAATAGATTCGCAAGGTTAAATGTGCTCTATTAAGCTGTATGAATGAAAGATGCAAATCAGAAACATAATGAAACTTCAAGCTGCACGTTGCTCCTTCTTCAAATCCTTTATATTAAAATCTTGCGAGGTTTCTAAAGCTTTGTCTTCATTCAACATAATAATTAATTCTTTTACATCATCTGGTACTTCATCTATTCTCCATATTTATTCTTCAACTACGAAAAAAAAACTAACATAAGATTTGTAAAATAGTTTGTGCCTTTTTTAGTAATTTTACGAATTTTGCATAGCTAAAATTATTCGTTTAAAATTAGGAAGGTTATTTAATGTGTAGAAATATTAGAAAGAAAAAAGTTTTAAACAGCATTTTGCAACTGATTGTTTTAGTTTCTCTTTTAGGGGAGTTCCAAAAGGTTGTATCTTTGCGTACTTCATAAACTGTAGTTTTAGTGTAGGTAAATGTTTTACTGATTCCTTCGATAGTTGCGTCGCATTCATAATTTTATGAAATTAATTTGTTTTCAATTTCGGCGATAAATTTCACCTTAATACCTCCTTTTGACTACTGGAACCACGTTATGCTAAAAATGTAAGCAGACGTAATAATAACACTACATATCTAGACATATCTATACATGCAGACACGTGCACAGTCTATGTCGAGGAAATTCGGGAAACAAAAAATCAACATAATGACTGATACTCAGGCAGCTATTAAGGCCATTATGAATCCATCTATCAAGTCCAAACTGGTGAAACATTGTAAACAGGTCTTCAGTAGACTGACACAGAAATAAACCTGTATCGCTGATATGGGTGCCAGGACATGAGGAGTTTAAATGCAATGGCATAGCCGATGAACTGGCCAAGGAAGGTTCTAAGAGGAACTTCATGGAACAGGAACCTGTATGTGTAATCGCCACAGATTCTGCTAGAAGGGGCTAGAAAGAAAACATACAAAGAAATCGAGGCTAACGGAAGGTCAATTCCATACCGATTACCGACTTAATAATCGAACATTGTCCTTTAAGGAAGCATCTGTACAGGATGGACTTGGCTAGCGAGCCCTGGTGTAGGAAATGTGAAATACAGGAGGAAACTAGTCTTCATGTAAGATGCATTTGTGAGGAACTGAAGGGTTTTAGATAGAAACATTTCGGAAGAGATCTTTTGGATCCTACGAGGGTACTCAAATTTCCCCTGAGAAAGATAGTGGCATTTATCGAGGACGCAAGACTAACAGAGTGGAATAGAAAGATCTATTGGAGGTGGTACAAAGAGCAGTATACTCAAGTGCCTGGACTTACTGGTGCCCAACATAAAGAATCAGAAGAAGATGTAGAGACGTGTTTGTTTTATAAATTCTCGGAATTTTTCGACTTATAATGGAGACACGTTAATACAGGTTCTTGTTTTGTACGACTGTGTTAGTCCGATGGAAACTAGTTGCCAGTCTTCTTACACTTGTCATGGTGATGGCGCTGGTTGGGTTGGCGTTTGTGATGTTGACAGTAGTCAATGGGCGGAGCTAAACATTCTTCTATGCTGCCTTTAATGCCTTGACTATATACGATAAAGTATTCGAATTGTGATTTTATCTTCGACATCATGCACTGATGAGTCTAATATTAGGACGAAACACATGCCTGGCTAGCAATTTTCACATGAATATGTGTTTGTGTTGTAATCTCCACAACTGATATTTTAATTATATTTTCGATATTATTAAAAAAAATGTTTTCGCTTTTGTATACGAATAAGGAAGGTTTTTTTAACTATAGTATGTTCAAAATTATAGAGTCATGAAAATAAGTATTTTTTGTAATAATTCTTAACAAAATGGCAAAAACGTTAACTAGCAAGGATGATGTGCATTAAATTGGTGGCATAATTCAAATGATAATCGACCTAAATATAGGCGACAATTATGATAATATGGCAAGAGTTGGAAGTGAAAGTGACTGCGATTGAAGTGTGTAAGTCCATAAAATCCAATATTTTATACTTATTGTGCAATGCTTTATATTGATATACATCGACCCTTAGTTTTACAATAACTTCTCTTATCACTGCAACATCATTTCCTTCCGTTACAAATGATTTGTTTCTCGACTTTTTTTCGTGTAAATTAATATGAAATATTTTTTTCTTCTACCTTATATAGTTATTAGCACGCATTTGTTTAGGATTTTATTTTCATTAGATATTAAATAACTGCTGATAATTTAGATAACTAAATATACTGAATAGTTTACTAGTCTTCAAAAGGAAAACTTCTCGATAACTAGCAAAAAAACCTTAGAAAGTAAATTACATAGACTTGTATTAAAAAGGGTCAGAATAGTGACTATGCATATAACAAATTTCCACTCTATAGTTCACTTCGCATTTACGGTGCACTACAGGTCTTATGGGGATACCTTACATGGATGCCAAATCGCGAAGTAGTGAGAAATATATCTACTAACATTCAAATATAACCACTAAAAGTGACATTATTACAAATTAAAATATAGAACCTTAACAGATTAAATACGTATTTATTTATAATATACGAAATATTCAAATCTTCGTTGTTAATTTTTAAAAACTTATAAAAGGGAAAAATACTGAATCTATTTTACGTTATATATATATATATATATATATATATATATATATATATATATATATATATATATAAGTATAGATTTCTGTTTATTTTAGGAAAAGTTTGTGTATTATAATACGAAAATGATAATCCTAAAAAAATCAGAACTCTTTATATGGAGGATGAAGGTCATATAAAAAATAATAATATAATTTTATTGAACTTATACATTTAATCATAGATTTTATTGGTTATATCTCGTTGGGATTTTCTACGATTTTATTACAAAATAATTTAATAAAAACTTGACTGCTGTTACAATATATCATTTCGCTCAATGAGAATGCCTCAAAAGTCTATGTAATATTGCTCTTGCAAAATTTTGGATATCCTCGTCAGTAAGAATTGCATTCAAGATTTGTGCTCTATTTTGAAAGAAGACATTATACACTTTTCGTCCTAGAAGTATTTAAACATTTTAATCATAAGTATGTAAACGAGCGCTTACTTGTACGCGCTTTTTTCCTCACTTTTTCTTCGATTTGTTTCTATATGCTATGTATTGAATAATTTAGTGCTTTACTTGTTTCAGTAGCAGAAGCGGTAGCCGTTATAGGCTTTTTAAGAAAATAGTTAAAAACGTTAACAATCATCTGCTTTCCTTTTGGACTGAAAAATTGAATCTTTCGTAATTTTTCCTTTGAAGTCTTCATTACTGGGATTTAAAATCTGTAATAGCAATAATTTTTATAACTATATTTGTATCACTTACATCTTACTACAAATATTTCTGTATACAATAGATAGCGTTCCGAAAATAACGATTTATAAAATAACTGCAGAAAACTGCGATATCATTAAAGCCTCAATGAAATAAGTAATAAAACGAATGCACAATTTGGTGTTTGACAAAACTTATAAAAATTTAATTATAGCAGTGTAGTTACCTTAACGAATCAAAAATCACCAATAAAAATATAGATATTGCAACATAGCGTAAGTTAAAACAAGATAGCGTTTGTGGAATTCCCTAATAAGCATAAGAGATAGACATGCTCCATAGATTTTCTAGAACATCGTGAACGCTAGACCTGCTATACTAAAATAATTTGTATATAACCACAATTCGCTTTGACTCTAAAGAGCATTTTCACATGTTTACAAATATTGCAAGTTTGATTGCTTAATTTTATTTACATCAGTATCTATTAGTAATACGTATATAATTTGAATAAGCGCGAAACTAAACGTAATTATAAATTCTTAAAAAATACTATAATAACTTTTTATATTGTATTTATGACGAAAATTGTAAATTTACATTGAAGTAGAATATTTTGAAATATTTGATTACTCTTCCATAAGAAATATGCGCTGTTTACGCAAATGGGATAAAACCTCTAAATAGAAAAAATAACATGTTTCTCTTGTGAATGGAAAAGATAAATATTGCGATGTGCATCTTAGTAATTGTTTTCTAACATTCAAAACCGTCTGCCTTTCACTTGCATTTAATATTTACTTAAATATTTACATGCAGCTGTGCTCGTGTGAACGTTCTGAACTGTAGAGAAACTTCTTTTTCTGGTCACACCCTCGACAAGAGACCGAAACGTGTCTTGTAAAATGATTATATCTGCAGTATATCAATTATACAGGGAGAGCGAAAATAAAAATATAAGCTATATATATATATATATATATATATATATATATATATAGGACATTGATATAATGTCATATATATTTTTAATTTCTTTGAGAAAGACACTACGTGTCGAAACATGTAAGGTTGCTTTAAATATATACATATCAAAGTAAACCAGACCTTAAGTCGCCGATTAATTTAATCTACTTTATATACAGACTGTCCGTAAAAAACGCCAACATTCATAATTCCGTTATTTATTGTCCGGTTTTATTTAAACAAAAAGTAAATTTAATAGCATCAAAAACACTATAAGATAGCAGTGTTTTATTTGTTTTCAATTGTTTTCATTAATGTCAAACGACAGTCAAGTTTTTTATTTTAAATGGCAACATATATATTTTTGGCTATATTCGGATTGGTTTTTTTTTTCTGAATTCAACGATGTATAACATGTTTATTTTTGATAAACGTTTATTGCAAAAAAAAAACTTTATAAATTTCATCTTTGTCTTCCATTATTTATAAATATTCGAATGTGTCATGAAACATTGGAAATGTAAGTATTATAAATATTATTATAAGAAACAAAACACTTTACAATAAATGTTGAAATTGCCCGCCACCTTGTTCAACACATATCGCACATCTCCTAATTACTCCAAAGGTCGCATTTAAAAGACAAGCGGCAGGTACTTCTTGACAAGTGTTAATAATTCTTTGTCTTAAAATGTCAATATTTTCTGGAGTTGTTAAATAAACTCGATCTTGTAGATAAGCCCACAACCAAAAATCGAGAGGCGTAAGATCCGGTGAACGCGCAGGCCACTCGATGGGACCGGATGTTCCTATCCACCTATTTCCAAATTGGGTGTTCAACAAATCAGTATTTACTCTGGCGTTGTGCGCGGGAGCCCCATCTTGTTAAAAAAACATTCTATTTAAATTTGCCAAAGGTAATTCATCTAAAAAGTTTTGGAGATTTTCGTGTAATAAAGTGTAGTATTTTTCTTGATTTAAGCAACCATCTATGAAAAATGGCCCAATTAATTGATCACCTAAAATGCAACACCAAACATTTACGTTGAAACGTCTTTGAAAATTATTTTCAATTACAAATCTCGGATTGTCTGCACTCCACTGTCGATGTATGTTTCTATTAAAAATACCGTTGTTGCTAAAAGTGCATTCATCAGACCAAATTATCCTTCTGTAAAAATTCGGGTCTTGTTCTAATGCATTTAAATAAAAACGACAAAACTGGATTCTTCGGCCAGGATCATTTTGTTCTAATGCATGAACTTTTCGAGCTATGTATGGTTTAAGTTTGTGTTTTCTTAAAATACCATGAACTGTAGTTTTTGATACCCCAATATTATGTGCAATTTCGCGAATCGAAGTTCGTGAATTTTGCTGTACTGCAAGAAGAACATCTAATTCCTTATCTTCGGAGAATTTCCGTTTTTTGTGTTTTTGGTTTGGTAAATGATCCATAATTTCTTAAATTCTTTTCAATTCTCTGAAATATTTTCGAACCTGGAACTTCTCTGTCCGGAAAACGAGCACTGTACCGACGAACTGCTTGAAGGCGATTTTTATTACATTCAAAGAACACTTGTAACATGTCCGTTAATTCATATACGCTTTTTGTTGCGGCAAAACGTTCAAACAGGATAATACAGAAAACTTAATAAAGTCAAACTGACACTTAAGGCACATTGACGTAATGCTAGTGGACTGGGCCAAGTCTACTATAATGAAAGATGAAATTTATAAAGTTTTTTTTTTATTTTTTATTATTAGGAGATGTGCGATATGTGTTAAACAAGGTGGCGGGCAATTTCAACATTTATTGTAAAGTGTTTTGTTTCTTATAATAATATTTATAATACTTACATTTCAAATGTTTCATGAGTCATGAAACATTCAAATATTTATAAATAATGGAAGACAAAGATGAAATTTATAAAGTTTTTTTTTTGCAATAAACGTTTATCAAAAATAAACATGTTATACATCGTTGAATTCAGAAAAAAAAATACAATCCGAATATAGCCAAAAATATATATGTTGCCATTTAAAATAAAAAACTTGACTGTCGTTTGACATTAATGAAAACAATTGAAAACAAATAAAACAAATAAAACACTGCTATCTTGTAATGTTTTTGATGCTATTAAATTTACTTTTTGTTTAAATAAAACCGGACAATAAATAACGGAATTATGAATGTTGGCGTTTTTTACGGGACAGTCTGTATATATATATATACAGGGTGTTACAAAAAATGTAGGGCTGGCTATACATAGACGGTATCTACAACTAAAAATAAGCAAAAAAGTTTAAATAAATTTATGTCCTGAAATGGTTGGTTACTGAGTTACGGCCACTTGAGGTTTTTTCTTTTTATTTTAGAAAAGGTTACAGAAAACGGGAGTTTCTTATGTTTCTTATAGTAAATGTTCAAAATGACCTCCACGGGAAGCAACACAAGCTTCAGCTCGTCGTATCATGGACTGCCTCACGCGCTGAAAAATTCCTGGTGTATTTCGAATTTGGTGGCATCCATCTTCCACTCTACGTTGAAGATCTTCAATATTTTGAATTGGAGTAGAATATACCATAGACTTTAAATGTCCCCATACGTAAAAATCTATTGGATTTAAATCTGGAGGCCGTCCAGGCCATGCTACAGGTCCACCGCGACCAATCCATCTTCCAGGATATACGGCATTTAAAAATTCGCGTGCTGTGTGACTAAAGTGAGCCGGTGCGCCGTTGTATGAACCACATGCGTCCTCTAACATTTAGTGGAACATCGTCCAGCAAACCTGGTAAGTCGTTTTCTAAAAAATAACGATAATTCTGCCCAGTAAGTCGTGGTGGAAGTACAAAAGGACCAATCACAAATTCGTTAATAATTCCGGCCCACACACTAAATGAAAACTGCGCTTGATGTCTGGACTGAATAATAGCATGAGGGTTTTCTTGTTGCCACTGGTGTAAATTATGAAAATTGACGATACCATCTCTTGTAAAGCCAGCTTCATCACTAAAGAGCACACACGACAGAAAGAGATGATCGGCGGTGCATGTCCGTAACAACCATACACAGTAAGCTTCTCGTGATGGGAAATCATTCTCACTAAGTCCCTGTACTCTTTGCAGGTGGTAAGGAAAAAGCTGATTAGTTCTTAAAATACGCCATACACTCACATGATCGACATCTTCCGCCAATGCCATTCTTCGAGTACTAGCACCTGCATTTTCTTCAACACGATCCAACAAACGTTCTTCCAATTCCAAACCAAACAATTTATAATAATTGTACATTTAATAACTGTTCTCCTGCTTTCAAATAAAAATAATTATTTATTATTTATTTAAATCGTTAATTTATCTTGCCAAAAAACACTCGAGCTTTTCTTTCACCGATTAATTTTCTTTTTAACTCAAAATTTTTCCTATCAGTAATTTTTCTCGAAAAACTTGTGTTGCTTCCCGTGGAGGTCATTTTGAACATTTACTATAAGAAACATAAGAAACTCCCGTTTTCTGTAAACATTTCTAAAATAAAAATAAAAAAACTTCAATTGGCCGTAACTCAGTAACGAACCATTTTAGGACATAAATTTATATAAACTTTTTTGCTTATTTTTAGTTGTAGAAACCGCCTATGTATAGCCAGCCCTAAATTTTTGTAACACCCTGTATATATATATACAATATGTCCGGAAAAATGTGGGAAATCCTCGAATTCAGATAGAACATTAAAAAATAAGATGACAAGTTCCCATAATTTTTTTCCTAGCGGCCCTCCCTACGGCCTCCTAAAGGACGCCACTGGAAATCAGTTTTTCTTGAATAACTTTTAAACTACTTATTATAATTTAATGAAAATTTAACATGATAAACAGTAGTAAGGACCTCTTAAAATACTGCCCTTAAATTTAAATTAGCTTGTTTAGTTTACCAGGGGCGGACTAGGTTGTACATTTTAAAGCCTACATTTTTAATACCCTGTATGATAAGGAGTTAAAAAAAACAAATTTGGATACCTTGAACATTAAGCTAAAGAAAAGGTACTCTTGTTCATTGTCGATAAAATGTACCGTTTTGGAGGAAAAAAAAATAAAAAATTAATGTTCTATTTCTATTAAAAAGAACCTTTTTTTTTTATTTTTTTTTTTGTCTGCAACAAAGTGTTATACAATAAGTCCAGTCATTCCAGGAACAAAAAAGTTTTTGTTTAGGTTATTTAATACGAGAAAATTACAAAGATTCTTAGAAATGCAGTTTTGTCCCAGAAAGGCACCTTATCAAAAAATATGTTTAGAAATGTACTCACTAAAGCTTGCAACGATTGAACCTAAATACGCTAATTAGAAATAATCAATTAAAAACTTCATAAGTAGGTTCAACATGAGCTCCGTGAACTCTGATACACCCGCGGGCACGACGAATAGAGGACTGCTGTACTCGCCACAACAACCCAGCATTGGTTCTCTGTAAAAGTTCCTCCCTAGTATCAACCGGAGAGGAATACACCAAGGTTTTGAGATGACCCCACAGGTGAAAATCCATGGGCGTTAGGTCGGGAGACCGTGGAGGCCAGGCAATTGGGCCTCCTCTGCCTATCCAACGGTTTGGATAGACGTTATTCAGGTGGTCGCGTACAGCAACGCTAAAATGAGGTGGGGCCCCATCATGCATAAAATACATGCTTTGGCGGGTTGCAAGTGGTAAATGCTCTATTGAATCCAGAAAAGCGTTCTGAAGGAACTGTAAATAAAATTCACCATTCAATCGTGGCGGCAATACGCATGGTCCAATCAAAAAATTGCCAATTATTCCGGCCCAAACATTAATTGATTGGAACTGATGTTGATAATGATGAACGACAGTGGCATGACGGTTTTCATCAGCCCATACATGCGAGTTATGTAAATTTACAATACCATTTTTGGTAAACGCTGCTTCATCGGTAGAAAGAATAGTGCTAATGAAGTTTGGGTTTGTTCGTTGCTGATCTAACAGCCAGTTTGCGAACTGTATTCTACGAGGAAAATCTTCAGGAAGTAATAGATGCACTTTTTGCAGATGATAAGGGTAAAACAACAGTTCTTTAAGTATGTACTTCATGAATTGTCGTTTTTGACGTATTAAGCTGCGCGGCTAATCATCGAGTGCTTATTGAAGGAGTATCACCTACATTATCCAAAATATTTTCCTCCAATTGCACCGTACGTACTGTTCTTCTCACACCAGCATCAGTACTTTTTTTCGCAAAACTTCCTAAAACATTAAAGAAAGTCAATAATGTTACCTTATTAAATGGGATCGCCCACCAGTCTCTCTTAGACGTTGGTCAAGTCGCTGAAATGTTTTCTGATTTGGAATATTGTGATTAGGATATCTTTCTTCATACAGCCTTCTTGTTTCCAAAGCATTGCAAGATGCAAGACCGTACATAAGATGCATATCTGCATACTCACTAAATGTGTATGCCATTATCAAATTAAATTTACCAAGATATTCAAATTCAATAAATTAATATCGAAGTAAAGGATAAACGTGTTAACAATAAGAAAGATTACAAGATTTAAAATTTACACGTCAATGCAAGATATTTATTAATTCGTGGGTACCATAGTAACGTTTGCAAAAACAATGCGTTTTTTAGTACTGAAAACAGTTTTATTTCAGACTTTTGTATCACACTTTGTTGCAGAAAAAAAAAATAAAAAACATGGTTCTTTTTAATAGAAATAAAACATTAATTCTTTTATTATTTTTTTTTCTCGAAAACGGTTCATTTTATCGACAATGAACAAGAGTACCTTTTCTTTAGCTTAACGTTCAATATATCCAAATTTGTTCTTTTAACTCCTTATCATACAGGGTGTTAAAAATGTAAGCATTAAAATGTACAACCTAGTCTGCCTCTGGTAAACTAAACGAGCTAATTTAAATTTAAGGGCAGTATTTTAAGAGGTCCTTACTACTGTTTATCATATTAAATTTTCATTAAATTATAATAAGTAGTTTAAAAGTTATTCAAGAAAAATTGATTTCCAGTGGCATCCTTTAGGAGGCCGTATCTCCGTAGGGGGGGCAGCTAGGAAAAAAATTATGGGAACTTGTAATCTTATTTTTTAATGTTCTATCTGAATCCGAGAGATTTCCCACATTTTTCCGGAGACATTGCATATATATATATATATATATATATATATATATATATATATATATATATATATGTATATACATATATATATACATGTGTCTAATAGGGTTGTTTTTAATTGTATCTACATTATATTACGTGTAATTTGTCTAATCATATCTGACAATGAGTAAATATTTTCTGCAAATATTTCTGATTCTTAATACATTTTTTCATCACACGATATATGAAAAATAAAACGTAACTTTGTTGTTTATCATTGATAAATATAATCATTGCTTTTTAAATATTTGCTTCGTACACACCTTGTTGGAAAATAAAAATATCTTTTTTTCCTTTCTCGATATGTGTTCACGTCAAAAGTGATTTGTTTGTCTATAAACTGCAAGAACACGCTTTTTTTGTCAGAGTTAAGATGTCATCGTAAATTTGATTAAAGAAAAGTCTTCAATTATTACATGAGGGAGTCATAGCCTGTATAACGTACCTTTTCGCTGATAAATGTCCGTCAGTCCTTAAATTTTTGGTAGTTTTAATTATACATCTTTTCGGGTGATTCCACAAAATGTAATGTAAACGTAAGAAGAGACTATTCGATTGATTCGCACTTTTCTGTCTATTTGTCTAGAAAACGATATTTAGTGATTTCCAACTACATATTTCAAATTAATATTTATTAAGATCCGTCTACCTACGTCATTATAATCTTGAACTACCACCCTGACAAATTACAATAAAGTACTAAAGAAGAGATACCTACAAAAGGCAGTACGAGTAGATAGAAAAAAAAATTCGAAAAGTTCCAGATTTCAAAGGCACTCTTCTAGCATCCATAGCGCTAAATTGGTTCCCTGAAGATAGAATCGAGAGAATATACCAAAATGGAAACGGAGACTGTGAGAATTTCTCAGAGTGCACTTTCTGAATGAGTAAATGCCCGACCGAGGCACGCCGAGGAATGGTACTAGAGGATAACCAAGGTAGGTATCTACAGATGATTAACCTACTGCAAGGAATGTAGTAAATTAGGACAAACATCTCTAGGATAGATTAGGCACTAATCTTAGGGTCTATTTGGCGATAGTCATGTACCACTGACGTGGCTGTCAGGAAAGCCTTTGTACCTGAACCTGGGAAATCCAGACAAGACACAACGTCTCTGAAATCTGAGCCTGATATTCGTTATACGGAGGGCTCTTATTGGGCAGAAATTAACATAAATGGCACTACATCAGACCATAGTATGCGTGAAGTATATGTTATAAAATTAGAAAATGATAATTGTGGCCTCCTTAGACATTGAGGATCAATTTGATAATATTTCATTAAATGGGATTAATGGATGAATAAATACCATACTGACCAAAAGAGAAATGCAAACGTTACATATGGTGGGATTCTCTATGCCGGATTGGAGAAACTGTCCCCGAGGGTAGTGGAGTCTCTTATGGACGAACTTAAAGTTGCCGTTAGTAGCGAGGGTTATTATGTTCTGAGATACGCAGATGACTTGGTCACCATGACTGAGGGAAAATTCAACACCACAGTTATGAATCGCATGCAACAGGCCTTTAACTTGGTTGGAGAATGGAAAAGAAATGAAGGCTTAAATATTTGTCTACATAAAATGATCATAGCTTCTTTCACCAAATATAAGAATCTAGTTAGAGAGACTAGGAGATTCAAGACTCCAAGGAACATAATTCACAATTTCTAGGAAGGTGAAGTATCTAAAGATAATTTTTAAATTGAGACTTGCCTGGCACCACTATATTGACAGAATAACTACAAAGGCGCGGATTATTCTTATAGTAGCCAGTCGTAGTATGGCAAAACACGAATGGTGTTAAAGTCATCGATCGTTATATACAATAGAGGTTAAAGCAAGCACTACATGATTAATGTATACACTTTAAATTCTCCATTTGAGGTAATTATCCTAAAACGAGAAAGATGGGAGCAACAATGTTCTAATATACTATAACGTGGGCACACCTGACACACAGACGAGTTTGAGATCGAAGGAAATACTAAAGCGGGCGTATGCTGTAAAAGGAAATCAGAAAATGAAAAGGCTGATGAACTAGCTAAAACAGGATCAATTTTCACCATACTTTGGACCCTAAGAGTGTCTAAATGGTCCAAATCACGGACATAATGTAGACAAGATACGTCATAGGTCATGCGCCTGAATAAATTTGCCAGATAATAATAATAATAATAATAGTATTTAGTGTCCATCGGTGCACAGTTACAAGACAAATTGACAAAATATACACACATATATATTATTGAAAATATAGTAAATATATAAATAGTAATTACAATCCTTAAAATTACATTAACCAAAAAAATCCATAAAAAAGAAAGCTAGCAAGAAATTCATTGCAGTTGATTAATGGCATTAAAGAAAATGTCACCATAAAGTGGATTGTCATTGCGGCACATTGTTGTCGTAGGAGAACTATAGAGCAGGAAATTGATTCTGGGAAATGGTAAGGCAAATGTAGGACAGGAACGAGAGGATAAACGAGGGAACAAAAAAATTCATAGAGGAAAGTAACCAAGTCTCCATAAGTCTCCTTAAACTTCACGACGATATTGTAGAGACTGTACATCATGTCTCCTCCGCAACCAATTATAGTCGATGTTACGTTCAGGATAGACATGATCAACTTTATAACTCATGTACTTCAGAAAACGTCGCTGCGTTTTTTAAATAAACAATTGCAAGTAAATATAATAATATAGGCTTCACCCGTATGGTCGGTGAAGCATATTCCAGTTTGCTTACAACAAAATCAAAGTATAACGTTGTTATCAAAACTTTGAAAGAATTTTCATGTTCTCAATACAAAACCCAAAGTTTTGGATGCAGCAATACAGGTGTTATTAATATGAGAAGCAAAGTTTAGGCTAGAATAAAATAAAAGTCCGAGATATTTTACACTATGGACACAATTTGTATTTAGAACATCATTGAGTAATTATATTAATATTATATTGCCAGTGGCGTACATTGTTCCTGATGCTCCATCAGGACATGGAATGATAGATTTTCAGAGCATCCACGTAGGCCAGTACAGGGCACGACAAAGACGTCAATAAGTCACTGATAAAGAGAACAAACAACAATAGTCCCAAAATGAGATTCTTCTGGGACACCCAATGAAGGAAAATATTCAAAAAACTTATAGTCATTGCAATGTACTTAATTAGATCTGTTAGTTAAGTATGACAGAAGAAGTAGAAGAAATCAAAAACTCAACCCAAACGCTGAAAGTTTAGCAAGTAAAATTGCATGATCTATTTTATCAAAAGCATTACTAAAATCAATATATATATATAAGATCCACTTGGCCACGTCCATCAAGGTGTTCACTAATAAATTGACATATGGTCACAAGATTTGTTACAGTAGATCGTCTACGGACAAAAGCGCGCTGGCAAGACGAAATGTAGAATTTGGTATTAAAGTGTAGATGAGAATCGATATCGGTCTCCAATTATTAACATAAGTATTATCGCCTTTTTTGAAAACATGCCTTATTCTAGTACGCTTCTAAATCGTCAGAAAAGTAGAAGTCCGAATTGACATATTGATAATTAATGTCAAGGGTTTCACCAAAGAAAATCTAGAAAACCCGGAATTAAATCATCACCTGCAATTTCCTTTTGAGAAAATTTAGTCAATGTGTTGATTACTTCCACTTCTGAAACTGGAAGTAATGTGAAGGGCATATGGTTCGAATGTTCAGTATGAAAAGCAAAATTAATGCATGGAAGGTGTGTGGAAGAGAACTTATTGGCAAAAGCTTCAACTATATATACGCGTTGTGCCCTGTTTCGCATGAATGTAGATTGTTCGAAGTCGTTTGAATTCGTTAAGGAAGAAATTATTTTGTATACAATTCCACTTGCGTCGATAGTACTTCTTTAATTTCAAATTGAAAATTATATTACTTGCGAACCATGCCGGATATTTTGATCCAGTTAACAGAGAAGAGCACTTCGGTCTGTTGTCTGTTTGTCTAAAATATCATAAAGATATGAATAAAAATTATCCACAATGTTAGTAAAACGCTCCAATAATGACCAATCTGCATCAAGTAAGTTGGTATATGGTTGATGGAGATCAGCTCGGTGGAAATTGTATCGAATATTTATGTAGATGGGAATGCAAGCTAATAGGTAGGAAATGCAGGAACCTCTAGTGATATGCGTAGGTGGATGGTAAGCGTCAACCGGAACAAGTGAAAAATCATCATGTTACTAAAGTATTACAAACGAGATAGGAGGCAACAAGATCAAGAAGTCGGTTATCACAATTAACAATTGTATTAAATTGCTTAAGATTAAGTAGACTATACAAGCAATTAAACGAGCAACATTTAGCACAATAAAGGCAACTAAACACAAACTTAGGCAAGTTAAAATCGCCCAGTAAAGGAATTGGTTTATCGAGAAAAACATTCTAGAGCTTCACAAAAAAAGATGAAAATCGTAAAGAGAAACATTTGGTGGAATATAAACAGCCACAAGATAAAACGGAGTTAAACTGAATTTACAATTACAAATAACTACATCAATCCTAGGAACAACAGATGAAAAGCAAGTGTTATCAACTGTCTAATAAGAGATTTCATTTGACAAAACAACAAGCACACCACCATCAGTAGAGCGATCCACAAGAGAAAATTGTCTGTCACACCTTACAATATTATATGAACTACTAACTCGGAGCTGGAAACTGAATTCTCAAGCCAACTTTCCGTAATGACGGTTATATCATAAGATAGACACAGATTGTGGTAAAAAATAATGAGTTTTTGTTTTGAGGCAACTTGGTAGTAAATCTCAAGCAACACAGAAGAACCGTTAGTTTAAACTACTAGTGATGGAAGGTATACAATTTTTATACTTAGGCAGATATAATGGACATCTTAATTGCATCAGTGTTATAGTACTTTATTTATCTTAAAAAATGTAAATTATGGATGTAAAAAACGTCGGATTATGTACAAAATTAAAATGATTGAAAATAAAATGAAAAAAACTAAGAAAATGATTATTTCTTGGATATGCTTTTGTGGTTCATTTTTAATCTTCAAAATATTCAGGTTTTTTTGAAAATACTCCAGTTTCGCGTTTTTTTCTTGAATTAATTATCATTTACTAAACTATGACATTTAAAGCAGAATTTTGGGAATACACGCGAATAGCTAAGAAAGTATTGATTCAAAAATATATTAACTGTTGATGTTACCTGTATATATTCAGGTACCTATTAATATATTTGAAATCGTATTGCTTTGTAAACGTTTATACAATCTCCACTTGGGAAAGTTGCTATATAGCAACGAATGTTGTGTTATTGATTATGTATCTCGTTTCCTTTTACCGTTATATTAAAAACGCTTTCTAATAAAACCTAAAATAAACTAAATTACTACAATCAACAAAGCCCAACATTATAAATTCAGTTTGTTCTTACATTAAATTGTATATTCATACGACGCATATGAGTAAAGTAGTATATGTTAGAATTAATTACGCAAACTTGATGAACGATTACTTTGTACAAGTCAAAAATGACTTAGTTGAAACAATTTTGACATAAAATGTAGTTTAGTCAAAAATTTGATAAATAGACTTATAAGAATTAAGTTTTTTTGAATTTTCAAATACATACGTCTTTTTCGTATAATTACTAAGTTACAACGTTAGCTAATGTATCTACGGTTAAGATTTCTGGCAAAAGAGCCTAAAACAAAACAATGTTTTTACATCACAATAGGCATTGTATATGTACAAGTTGCATTTTAGTAAAGCAAACGAAAATATCTAAATAATTCTGTTAATGTAGAAGTGAGAGAACTTTTTGAAAGAAGAGAAATTTCATAATTACTTTAAGCAAATGTATCATAGTGAAATCACCTTCTTCGTTATATTATATTGAAGAGATAAAAAAACAATAGATTGTGAAAAGCATAAAGTAAAGCAATCACGATAAAACTTCCAGTCTATTTTAGAACAAAATGTTAACGAACTCTCTATAAACTTTCTATTTTACAATTAAAAGTCAGTAGTGGTGGAAGAAGAGGTAGTTACAAACAGAGAGCTGTCCATGACCCGCTAATATTGCAATAATATAGTGACTGTACGGACAACTTACTGCTTCTTTTATGATATTTATATTTACAAGTAGGTACATACTATAAAAATGCGAAAATCACTATATGCCTGTAATAAGGCAGGAAAGTCTTTCAAACACGATATAGACAGATTACCGAATGGAAGAATTTCAACGTTCTGTTATTACGTTAACTATGTCTAAAAACAGAACAAGTTTATTTCGCAATTTTTCCATAAAGTTGATAGAATTAACTGCTTACCTAACTGTTATTATTCATTTTTGGTACGGTATTTTTTATATCCATTCAAACAAAAAATAGTGCCGTATGTTATATTTGCGTAAATTAGAATTAACAATAACGACTGATGATTTAGTAAGATCACAAATTCATATAAAGAATAAGAAAATATTTAATTATTTTACTTTTTTTATTATTATATTTAGTATAAATTTAAAATTTATATATATATATATATATATATATATATATATATATATATATAAATATATATATATTAGTAGTAATTTTTTGGTTTTAGCGACCTTTAATGAAATAAAACAAATCTATTTATAACAAAATACATAATTGGAAACATACATGAGTAGGTAAAACCTCACCAATTTAGTATAATACAAAAGCATTTTTAATAATATAAAATATTATTAAAAATCGGGTGTGAAGAACACAATACATGTGAATGTATCTGCATTTGTTTTCCATGGCCGTCCTAGTTTTAAGAAATTATTGCCTTGAAGTGATTTTAAAAACGAAAAAATCTCGAAATCTATTGCAGATAGGTATATGATACTTAAGTAAAAATAAAGTGCTTTACTTTAGGAGTAAAATAACATAAAAAAGCACTATATATTCCATTTAAAAAAACTATAAAATTTTTACTTTTGGCAAAGATCTAAGACTTTTATGACACATCTCTTCTAAAAGTCTTATTAAAGTACCTTGTTTTTAAGTAAGACAGCTCGAAATTTATGCAAAAACATGAACACTAGGAAAATTAATTTGCAAATATTTAAAATATAATAGAACCTCTATTCATACATAATCCTATTCATATAATGTTTTGCAGGTTGGTAAGTTTTGAACAAGAATAATACAGAAAGTAATATTTCCTTGTTATTTATAGAAGCCATTCTAATATTATTATTCCTTGCGTTCATGTGCGAATCTTAAATTATAGTAATTAAAATACTGCAATTGGACTGATAGGACTTTCTAAATTTTGCCAGTTCTTTCATATTATTATGTAAATTAATTAAACTGGCATTAAGAAAATTGTCCTTTTGATGTACCCACGGTAAGAAAGTCATAGGTATATGAATTTCACGACAGACTAATTTCAATTCAATATATAAATTTAATATTATTTTGCTTTAACTGATGTACAACATTGTTTATTGTAAGTAAGTTTCTATTGTAACCTTAATAAGGACAAAATTGCAGTATGTCATTTATGCATCCGGCTATTTTGAATTTATTTGAAGTTGTATGAAAAATTAAATATCCTAAAATAAATACGTTATGAAAGTTGTTGATTTAAAGGAACCTATATAACAGTAATAGGGAATACATTTTTATAAATTAAATAATTTTACGATAACTATAACAGTTCAATGTAAAGTCACCCAGTGCAAACTGTTACAGAAGAAAATGTATAGACAAGTGAATCTAAGCAAAAACTTAAAAAAAAAATAAATTAGTGCATGATAACAATAATATAATATGCAACAGTATTGTACAAATTTAGATAGAAATAAAAGAACAAAACAGAAATAGCAGAAAATATATCAAGAAAGCAAAACGAGACATTTCTTAGGTACATGCGAGGAGTAATCAACAGAATAAGCAAAGCACTCAATAAATACAATATTACAACAATTTTCATCACACATACAAAAATATGGAAAATGCCGACCATTTCTAAAAATATGATTGAAGTAAAAGACCAAGGCGTTTATGAAATCTCTTGCCCATAATGTCCGTAAACCGTTATATCAGATAGGTCAACGTAAGAAAAGAACGCAAGATTGCTAGTAAGAAATCGAGCAGCCACATCATTCTTGACATAGATGTAAAACAAGGAGGACATACCAGAGACTTAAAGAGTAGTGAGAAACAGTAAGAAAAGCAATAGAAACTTTTAATATTATAATTTTATTATCTTACGAGTATTCTCGTATTTTGTAGTACGAATGTTGCTGTTAATAACGAAAAATTGCTTCTTTGGCATGATAACATTTTTTTCTCAAAATTTTCGATAACATTTTCGTAGACATTCTATCCGATTTCTCCAATTACTTGAGTAACGTTAAATCAAAGCTGTGCTTTTGTTTGAAGATTGTTAGCGTTTCCTTACGTCAGCTCTTAGAAAAATTATTCGATCGCCAAATCTCTCCCTTAAAGGATTCAGTGGTTTATCCGCTGTATGGCAAGTGGCACCGTTCTATTAAAACTACATGTTCTGAACATTCATACCTTTCAATTCGTTCAATTAATCTATTATAATTGTCCTGTATCGACTTCCATTCACAGTAACCGCATTACCAGGTTCATTTTCGAAAAAATAATTACCAATTATACCTTTCACCCAAAAACCGCACCACGCAGTCACTTTTTCTTTATATAGTCGTTTCCCAGGTTTTTTTTTTAAATTTTGCTCAATGCATATTCTACTATTCTGCTTGTTTATATATCAAACAATATTGAAATGAGCTTCGTCGATAAAGATTATTTTAAAAAAATAGTCTTTTTGCCTTTTTCTAAGGCCCAATTAACAAACGTACGACGTGACACGTAATCGTTTAGTTTTATTTCTTGAATCAACTGTAACTCTTTAAATGAAGATATTTTTTTAAAAAGTTTTACATGCTCGATTTTTTAATGTTGACTTGCTGTGAACATTTTCGAGTTTCATCAACACTACCACTTACCGCACCAATGTTTTCTTTACTTCGGGCACCACGATCGTAAATATGTTGTTTAACTTTTACTAGCTCAGACTGTTCAAATTTCTTCATAAAATTCTCCAATAACTTTAGGAGATAGAGCCATATTTCTTCCGAAGTGCGTACGGTAACTTTTTGCAATTACAACAGAACATTCCTCATTTAGGTAATAAGTTTTCAGAATAAATATAATTTCTTCGATGGACAGGCGTTACACTACGATTAGGCTAAGTACAACATTACAAAGGTTTTACTTGATATCTGTTACTATAGGAAAACTGTCGAAGAAGATGATAGCAAATGGCGGCAAATTTAAATCAGAAAGGAAAATTTGGACACCTGTATAATATCATATTATGCAAAACTATGCATTCATTTTTCTCTTTTTTCTTTTAATAACACAAAAATGATTTTCATAAAAGAAAAAAAATTATAACAACATATTAACTTAACGAGCGAAGCTGAAGAAGAGTTTAACAATTTATAAAGTTATTTCATGCAAACACTAGTGTTATATAATAGAGAACGGACGCAATTTCCATAAAACGCAATCGGCAATTGGAATTGTGTATAACGTCGCTCAGTACATCCCGGCGTAATTCAATGAAGTATTTTTTTGACTTACTCGGACACCTGGTCTCGCCGCGATAACAATGGACAAGCCAGCCATTGTATTCCGAGAATATAGTTCTTTTTAAAGTGTTTTCATGAGTGTAGATAGAAGCGGGGTTTTTATAATGTATTTTATTTATTAGTTTATATTTCGTAAGATAAATAAAGTGCTGTGAGTAAGTTTTTCTTGTTTTCATAGATTTAACTGTTAATTACATCGTAATTTTTGTGATAGATCCTGTTTAATATCGTTTGATTGAATCTATTTCTACCAATTATTTTGACGTAAGAGTGTGCATTGAATTTTGTTCAGTTTCAATAACTTACGCACACATTTTTAGTTTTCATTTATTTAGATCTAGAGCATTGTTTAAGTTACTTTTTCAGACATGATATGGAAGAATGTCGAGAACGGCATTGTAAAACAATGGCGAGTTGGATTGACGGTCATACTAATTGTATGTCCATTGTCAGTGATTCCGAAATTTATTACAAAATCCGTAAAATATCGTCAAAAATTCGTCACATAGGATCGCAAACACATCTGAACTCTGTAAAACTTTTATGGCGGCTAATATTCCATTAAATAAACTTAGCAATCCCACTTTAAAAATATTTCTTCAAAAATATACTGGTCAAAACGTTCCTGATGAATCAACTTTACGCAAATATTATGTTTCTAGGTGCTATACGAGAACAGTAGAACGCATTAGAAGCCATCTTTTAAATCAATACATATGGATAAGCGCCGACGAAACGGTGGATATGTTAGGACGCTGTGTGGTAAATGTTGTAGCTGGTGTACTACATCCAACTATTCCCTATAACTCATATGTAATAGCAACAAGTGTTATAAATAGAGTTGATGCGGAAACAGTTTCTGAAACCATTAAGGAGAATATGCAAAAAATGCTTCATTCGAACGCCACGTACAAAGAAAAAATACTTTTATTTGTCAGTGATAGTGCTGCGTATATGTTAAAAACAGGCAGACTATTGAAGAAAACATGTCCTAATATGCTGCATATTACTTGTGTAGCACACGCTCTCCACAGAATCTGTGAATATATCAGAGACACTTTTCCGGAAGTTGATAGACTTGTATCAGCTTTTAAAAAAGTTTTCAGAAAAGCACCATTGAGAGTAGCTCTTTTCAGGGAAAAATTTCCATCTCTGTCACTGCCTCCCACTCCAGTAATAACTAGATGGGGAACATGGCTGGAAGCTACTAGTTATTATGCTGAGAATTTCGATAGTCTAAAACATTTCGCAACACTGCTAAAGGAGGATGCTAGAAGTATTGGTAAGCGCAAGGAGCTCACACAAATCCCAAATTTAAAAAATCAGTTGTACTTTCTTCACGAACACTTTGGAAAATTGCCAAAACTAATCACTTATTTTGAAAATCGAAATCTCAAATTAAATGACGGATTAACCACATCAGATGTGGCTGTTAATAATTTGAAAACTTTTCCAAGTGCCTTCGGATGTGGCCTTCGGCAAAAGTTTGAAGCAATTCTTAATAGAAATCCAGATTTAAATACATTGCAGCATTTATGTATGGAGACAATTCCACAAAACCTAACGGCTAAATATGAAGAAATAAAAGAATATTTCCAGTATGCACCTATAACCAGTTGCGATGTAGAAAGGACGTTTTCTATTTATAAGGATGTACTTAATTCAAAGAGAACAAAATTGACAGAAGAAAACCTCGAGAAACTATTGCTAGTCAATATTAATACTCCTTTACTCAACTTGAACGAGAAAATGAACAAATAAAAATGTTCCAATTATAGAAATAAAATTAAAAACTTTAAAAATACAACTTTTCAACAAATACAGATGTATTTCGTAATTTTATAGATCACCATCCGTTTGTTCTCCAATTATATAAATAAAATTAAAAACTTTATAAATACAACTTTTCAACAAATAAATATGTATTTCGTAATTTTATAGATCACCACCCGTTCGTTTTCCAATTATATAAATAAAATTAAATATTTTAGAAATACAGCCTTTCGCCAGTACTGCACTGGATGGTAAGCGTGTCCGTTCTCTAACTTATATAAGCTTTTCTATTTAGAACAGATAAAAGTCGTAAACATAGATTTCGAACAACGTGACCCACTCAACGAAACGATAAATATTAGATTTAAAATGATTTTAATATACAATGTATACGTGTCCAAAGGTGAAAAATGAGAATTTTTAGTTTTAAAAAATGAGAGAAAATGTATCGACTAAAATTTATTTATCCATTTACACAAACATTAAATTGATTATTGCCATAGCTGAAAAATAGAAACCAATACAAATAGAAATAAAATTCGAGAGTAACATATATAAGTAAAAAAAATTCAATTTAAATGGGTAACATCAAATAGGCAAAGAAGATTATGAACTGACATAAAATTTTATGTTAGAAAATTGATTTGTAATTAAGTTAACGATTAATATTCACAAAGAAGCTATGAACTAACGAATTTTAGACATATTTTGCATGACATAGGGAAATATTTTCAGTGAAAAATTTCTTTTATTTGTACACTAGCATAGCTTATAAAACTAAATGTAATTTGCTAAACCTTTTGCTAAAATCCATTACTTTACTTAGTTTTAGGCGACAATGCACTACGGTGTTCGGATTTTGTAGATTACTCAGTAGCACATTTGGGTGTACACAAAAAATACGAGAAATGGTTTTTCATATTTTCTTAGGTAGTCTTTATCTGTTGGGAAAACACAGCAATTCTTCCCTTCTGCAAAGAGGTGATGCAATAAAATCATTTTTACTAAATTAACAGATTAAAAAAGTACCGAAATTTTATTTAATACATTAAAAGTTTAGTTTTAAGTTATTCCTAACTTGTATGTAAAAAACGAGGCTAAAGGTATTAGAATTCATATTGGAATGCTAATAAGGATATTTCGTCATGTCGAATGTCGTAAATACAAATTTAATTTGATTAGAGTTATTAATTTAATTCACGTGTACTAAATAAGTGTCCGCATTACCTGGCAGGAATAGAGTAATAATAAATATGAATATCTTTTCATGTCCATCTGGAAAAAATATACAGATGTTAGAAATTCTCACTAATTATTTTATATTTAACACATCACATGAGAATTAATACAATTGGCGAAATAATTGTCTACATGACAATTATTTCGCAACATCTATAATAATTTAAAAATAAAAAATTAGTAAAAATTTAGGTATTCAAACCTTTACTGAAGCCACACAGTTGCTTCTTTACATTTGACACAACGTGGAATTAAGTCGATATTTTAAAATAGTAAAGGATATTAACAAGGTGCATCCAATTATTAAATATATATTAAAATAACAATTCTGCTAACAAGAAATGAAGACTATAATAGTAATCAGTTTACTAGAGTAATTTGTATAACGACAATTTTATTTACATGCAGAAGCCGAATTACATGCAACATTATAACGATGAATCATTAAAACGTTATAATTGTAATCTAACTTGATACTAAAGTGAAGACAAACTGTTTAAGAAATAACAGAAAGGAAAGCTTACATTTGAATGCATAATTTGCAGAAAAATAAATTAATTCATATTTTTACATTCTCTTCGTTCAACCTTAGATAAGATACTGAAACTTTGAAAATATTTGTGAAACGTTTTTGCTCAATAACTGTTTTCTTACATTCGAAGTTAATAAACACCTCTTTTCATAAAATAAATTGTGCTCCATTAAGTAATTTACATGCTCGAATAAATTTTGAGATGCTACTTATCCATTTAACACAAAATTATATATTTACTAAATGTTTTAACTAATCCGAATATTAGAAGTAGGAAATATAGTCAATGTTATAGCGGTATTTATTTCAACACTTTGTTATAATAAAAATAGCTTTTTGTCGGATACCAACGACTTTGGAAAATACTTTCATGTGACTATATTATTTCTATAAAAACAATTTAATTACCATATTTTTTGGTATAAAAAATCCAAAAAAAAAAATCTTAATACGTAAAACAAAGTCGGTTCAGCAGTTCTTGAGTTAAAAATGGTGTATATAACTCAAGAATGGCTGGACCGATTTTAATGATCTCTGATTTGTTGGATTCGTCTCCGCCCCGAATAGCAGAATAACTATTAAAATATCGGAAAAATTAACGGAAAAAAATTAGACAGAAAATTAATTTTTAAATAAATTAGGTTAGGAACTCCGCCATCTTCCGCAATTGACAGCTTACGTCACGCACGCTTATATAATTTATGTCCATTGCAAATCAGTGTCATAAAAGTGTAATTTTTTTGTTTCATGTTGTCTGTGATTTGTTTTGAAAAAAGAATATAAAGGTTACCGGTAGATTTGTTTGTTTTGTGCGAGTGTTATTAATAAATCTTATTGTGATAGTATTATTATTAACGATGCCGCGACCCAGAAGATCTAATCTTGAGGAAATCTAATCAAAGGAAAATTCAAAGGTGAAGAATTTCTCATTCCGAGGACTCCGATGATCTTAACCGATATGCCCTTTGCGTTTAAACGAATTCAATTTCCGCTTCGTCTTGCATTAGCCATGACGATAACAAATCACAAGACCAATCCTTGAGTGTTTGTGGTCTGGATCTAGAAAATACATGTTTTTCTCATGGTCAATTGTACGTGGCATGTTCACGTGTCGGCAAACCAATCGTTTTATTTGTTCTTGCG
Source organism: Melolontha melolontha (assembly GCA_935421215.2). Taxonomy (NCBI): domain Eukaryota; kingdom Metazoa; phylum Arthropoda; class Insecta; order Coleoptera; family Scarabaeidae; genus Melolontha; species Melolontha melolontha. The sequence goes on from OW285235.1 coordinate 138,866,691, forward strand.
CCTGATAACAAAACAAAAAATGTCGTGTATCACGGAGGAGAATCAACCCGAGTGCAACTCATGCAGCAAAATACATAGCTTCAATAAAGCAAATGTCTTGCTGACACGCCATTGAAATATTTGACTTTTGTACTTTCATTAAATTTTTATTTTCTTTATATATACATATATTATTCCTAATAAACTGTTGAACTTAATACATTTTTTGTATTCATTTTATTACGTTAACAAAATCCTAAATTAAGTTTAGCTAAAAGGCATTTATTGACTGTTAGGCGGTACGGAGTTCGCCGGGTCAGCTAGTATAATCATAAACTTTAATTCTAAATATGTTTTTTCAAGCGTATAATAATTTTGATATAATATCCATAACCTTATATTAAACGAGTCCATTTTCATCTGGCGGCAGTTGTGTCGATATTATTATACGGCGGAGTTGAAATAAATACATTTAAATAACATGGGAAGAGTGTCTCCCTCTATATATTCTCCCTGGTATGTATCGTAAATTCATTCTGAAAACTAACCTAACGTCAAACGCCAAAATTATTATTAATAAAGAGAATTAAATGGTCCTATGTATATATATTGTAATGGTACAACCAGCTCAGGTATTCCAGCACCTACAATGGAAAGTACAGGTACACAATCAATATAAACACCTGTATAAACAATAAATTGGTGGACGGAATTTGTGAAATTAGCATCGAAATGTAAATAAATTAATACGACGATAACTTTAAAATTCATCATTATCTTATTTTGATTTTAACTAACTTTTTATATTTTAATTTCATTTTTTCATAATTCAAATTATACGCGCGAAACAACAGGTATTTAATTTATCAACATCAGGTTTATATCGACGCTAGTTAACCACGCCACCAATTCAAAATTATATGAACCCCGCTAAAGCAAACTTTACGGTAGAAAACATTACTAAATTTATATTCAAATCATATTTTAGGTTAATGTAAAATATTAAATTAATTTTCCCTTTATGTTAAAATAAAAACATTGTATAAACTCACATTTTAAATTGATGTAATTAAACTAAAATTACGAGATTATTTCGATATACAAATAAGGCTTTGGAATAAAAAAAAAAACGCGATCGGCGTCATCTGATAGAAAACTTTGAACATAAATGGCCGTTTTTGAGTGTACTTCCTTAAAATAAATTTTTAAAACATCTTTAAAGTGAAAATCTCCTACCTAGTGTTGAATCATTCGATAACCAAATTAAAGGCCCACCTTTTGAAGAAAAAATCTCAAGAATACCTCAACGCAAACGTGAGATATCGTCCTAAGCATCATTTGAAGCAGAGAGCAGGGCAAGCCAACGATTTACACCACTCAACTCGACGAACTCCGCCAAAGACGGTGAACGAGGCCGTGCTTCCTGGTCTGCCGAATATCCACATATTGAGAAGTTTATCAGATCTAGGAGATCAACATCAGGTTCACCTACAACGTTTATTCCAAATTATTTAATTTTAAAAGTTATAATTGCTCAAATTAATCGCTACAAATTATTATTTCATGTATCAAATTCAATTTTAAAGTAAGCATCAATTTAAAGCGTTGAATTTTACAGATATTTAGCTACAAATAAGCTTATACTCACCAAAATAATATAAGATATAAAAACTAGTAAATATTTGTTTATTTTATCTCGTACACATAACCTCATCACCATTTCCCACATGTGCACTTATTAATTTCAATTTTTGTCACATCTTGCATAATTTATATAATATTAAATACAGTTTCCTATTTTTATCTTTCAATTTTGTTGTTACAGTTTTCTTATTTTTGTGATATTAAATTTTTATTTATTTATCTAATTCAATCTTTTATTTGTGAAGTGTGATTGTTGTGTTTGAGTAGAGAATACACTGATTGGTTTGTAGCTGCAAATAATACATCTGACCGACCGTGAACCCTGAGATTATTAAAAATTAACTTTTACACTCAAGCTCTACCGCAATTAGCTAGTTATATTAAAAAGGGACAGATAGCGTTGATTCGACTAAGGATATTTGTATATTGGCGCCCACATTTTAAATTTAAAATCATTAACCTTTCACTCTTTTAGATTTTCAATTTTTATAATTAATTCATATACTATATTCTTAGTTAAATCCTACTCAGCGCATCGATTGGCGCATTACATTTGACGCCCGAACGTGAAGGCCAAGTATTATCCTGCAGTTATAAAAATAGTGCTCAACCAACTTTTACACAGACAGATATTTGTTTAAAAAATATGTGAACTGTATTAGGTATTTATGTGTATTGTGTTGTGTATCTGATTTGTCCATTGTATAGCAAAATCAATATCACATTTTACGAGGGAACCTCAACTTTAACTGGGATATTCAGGAATAAAAGGTTAGTGAAAGGGAAAATCAACTTGTGGGTATTTATTGTTTTCAATTCTTGCCAATTTATATTAATTTTGTGTGTCATATAACTATTCAGATTAATATCTAAATTCATACTTCTTTAATATCAATCATAATAATTCTTATCAATTTTTCAAAAAAAAAAAAAATAATAAATTCTTTCTTATACAATAACAAATAAATTAACATTAACATGGACACCAGACATCGATCAAAGGCAACAAAAGATAATGTTAATGAGGACAGGTCCGAGCAAGGAGATGTTCCAGTAGCTCAAACATGCGGATCTGAAGTGGTAAGTTCTCCAGAGGATAGCCAGGTAATGAAAATGTTAAACGCTCTAATGTTACAAATGAATCAAATGACTAATAAAATAGACACTACCAATAACAAACTAGATGCTAATAACCTTGACTTAACTAATAAAATAGAAACCACTAATAATGAATTGAAAAATAATAACATTGACATGAATAACAAACTAGATTCTACAAATAATAAATTGGATATAACGACCAAAAACCTAAAACAAGATAACATTGATTTAAAACAAGAATTAAATAACTTAAGTAGTAATTTAATAACTAAATTAGAAACCAACATGCAACACATTAATGAAAAATTCGAACTTAACAACGCCAATATAGACAACAAATTAAGTGCTTTTAAAATCGATCTGGAGGGAAAAATAGCAGAAATCTCCATCGCACAAAAAGTTATGGAGGAAAATGAGTTAAAATATTTAATTAAACTTGATGAAACAGTCAATCTTCTAAATTCACAGTGGGCAAAACGATTAGGCAAAACCAACAAAATAGAATCCATTAACATTGAAAAACGATTAGACTTAAATAACATAATAGGATCTAGTTACAACAACATAAGCAAGAACTTAGATATCACAAAAAACATAATAGAAGCTAAACGCAATAAACAAAATAACAAGATAGATTTCAAAAATGCCGATCAAAAACCAACCAATAATAAAACAATTAATACATATAAAGAGGTACTGGATAAGAATACAATCAATAATATGCACAATATTAATAATAAGGAGACAACTAAGATAATACAAAATCATAATACTAACATACCGCTTAGAAGAAAAACTAAACCCAATTTTCCTAATCAATTTTTAATAAACGACAAAGAATATCAGAACTTTTTAATAAACAATGCAAGGGAGAATAATAACTTTAACATAGGGAAGACGGGGATTAATAACGTTAATTTTAACTTATCCCATATTAACATCAAGAATATTAATCATAATTATGCAACCAACAACACACAATCAAAAATCACGTACATACAAAACATAGCTTTAATTTCAACAAACTTAATTATACATGATAACACAAATAAAATATTAAATAAAGAAGGCATGATAAACAACTCTGTAATATATGAATACTTAAATAATAACAATTTCCTTAATAATTTATTCAATATAAAAATCAATACTAATATACACATGCACACAAAAATTATAAATACATACACACTAATTAACAAAAACCTCCATAAATCTCAAGGTAGAGGCAACATGATATTTCTACACAGGGATAACAACATTGATATCTTTAAAATAGTTCGTCGAAAAATAAATATTTAAAAAAATACGATGACAGAATCTCGATATTCTAATACACACGATGATGAACAAAGCAGAATACGGGGATACGAGTTATAATTACAGATAAATTAAAACAATTACACTTAGATTAAACATAAACAAAGAGATGATAAACACAATTTAATACGAAAGAAAGAACACAATATGATACAATAAATGAACATATAACAAGTCAAATAATAATGTATAAAATCAAAGAGAAAACAAACATAGCTGGAGCTCAAATATAAATACTAATTAACTATAACAAAGAGATAAAATACTCTGAGAAAAGAAAGGTATCACATATTCAGATGACTAAAATAAATTACAAAAGAACAATTATTTAAAATAATAGTGGTACTATCAAACGAATTTAAAAGGGGAACATATTCACTTATGAACATGCGAAAGGTTAAATAATGAAAGTGTAAACGTATTATTATTATTGAAAAAGAGAGAGTATGATTGAATAAATAATGGATTGTTGATATGATAATAAGATGGACTATATAGATTTTTATTTGTAGAAGGACTTAATATATGATAGGGGTGTATAGAATTATATGAAAATAAATGAATTATTATTATTATGAAAATATTAAAATATAGACAAAAGTGTCTTCTTATAAGGTAGAAAATATATATTACTGAATGGCATTTTACGATAAGAGAAGTGAATGTAACGTCTTGTATGTATAATGAAAGTATTATTTATTATGGAAGCTAAAGCTTAGATCAGTATATCAATTATAATTAAAGATTAAGAATAACCAGTTATAAAAAGAATTATTAAGCATGTACCATCAATGAAAGAAATAAACAAAATACCCTAACAATTATAACACTACAGTCAAATACCTGAATATTTAATGTAATTAGTACATGAAGTATATAACACCAATTTTTAAACACAGAGAAAAGCCCAGTATTACAACTATGTTACAGATCGAACAACAATACATTATAAAGTATAACACTAATAAAGAAAGATTTAACTAACACAAAAATATTACTAATACATATATACAAACTAAATATAAGAAACCTTATTAAAAGATATATAATAATGCTATTAAAATGTATGGAATATGTAACACTTATAAAGAGATAATAAAACATAAAAGAAGTTAATAAACAAAACGAATACAGAAAGTATAATGAATATAAAGACAAATATTATAAAAAGAAACGAGATTTTTAAAATAAATAATCATGATTTACAATTAAAAAAAAAAAGTTTGAAGTGAATAATAAATAGTTTCATATATTAGAAAAGAGAATTACATAATGATTATTATTTTGTTCCAAGTTGAATTTGTTTATTTGTTTTTTTTATAAATATGTTGACATATGATGAGGGAGATAAACAAGTTGATGTTCTTAATTCATTTTTCATATCTGGGAAAAGAAATAACTTCAGTACATTCGTTTTTCTTTTCACGGGGATAATGTAATGGTACAACCAGCTCAGGTATTCCAGCACCTACAATGGAAAGTACAGGTACACAATCAATATAAACACCTGTATAAACAATAAATTGGTGGACGGAATTTGTGAAATTAGCATCGAAATGTAAATAAATTAATACGACGATAACTTTAAAATTCATCATTATCTTATTTTGATTTTAACTAACTTTTTATATTTTAATTTCATTTTTTCATAATTCAAATTATACGCGCGAAACAACAGGTATTTAATTTATCAACATCAGGTTTATATCGACGCTAGTTAACCACGCCACCAATTCAAAATTATATGAACCCCGCTAAAGCAAACTTTACGGTAGAAAACATTACTAAATTTATATTCAAATCATATTTTAGGTTAATGTAAAATATTAAATTAATTTTCCCTTTATGTTAAAATAAAAACATTGTATAAACTCACATTTTAAATTGATGTAATTAAACTAAAATTACGAGATTATTTCGATATACAAATAAGGCTTTGGAATAAAAAAAAAACGCGATCGGCGTCATCTGATAGAAAACTTTGAACATAAATGGCCGTTTATGAGTGTACTTCCTTAAAATAAATTTTTAAAACATCTTTAAAGTGAAAATCTCCTACCTAGTGTTGAATCATTCGATAACCAAATTAAAGGCCCACCTTTTGAAGAAAAAATCTCAAGAATACCTCAACGCAAACGTGAGATATCGTCCTAAGCATCATTTGAAGCAGAGAGCAGGGCAAGCCAACGATTTACACCACTCAACTCGACGAACTCCGCCAAAGACGGTGAACGAGGCCGTGCTTCCTGGTCTGCCGAATATCCACATATTGAGAAGTTTATCAGATCTAGGAGATCAACATCAGGTTCACCTACAACGTTTATTCCAAATTATTTAATTTTAAAAGTTATAATTGCTCAAATTAATCGCTACAAATTATTATTTCATGTATCAAATTCAATTTTAAAGTAAGCATCAATTTAAAGCGTTGAATTTTACAGATATTTAGCTACAAATAAGCTTATACTCACCAAAATAATATAAGATATAAAAACTAGTAAATATTTGTTTATTTTATCTCGTACACATAACCTCATCACCATTTCCCACATGTGCACTTATTAATTTCAATTTTTGTCACATCTTGCATAATTTATATAATATTAAATACAGTTTCCTATTTTTATCTTTCAATTTTGTTGTTACAGTTTTCTTATTTTTGTGATATTAAATTTTTATTTATTTATCTAATTCAATCTTTTATTTGTGAAGTGTGATTGTTGTGTTTGAGTGGAGAATACACTGATTGGTTTGTAGCTGCAAATAATACATCTGACCGACCGTGAACCCTGAGATTATTAAAAATTAACTTTTACACTCAAGCTCTACCGCAATTAGCTAGTTATATTAAAAAGGGACAGATAGCGTTGATTCGACTAAGGATATTTGTATATTGGCGCCCACATTTTAAATTTAAAATCATTAACCTTTCACTCTTTTAGATTTTCAATTTTTATAATTAATTCATATACTATATTCTTAGTTAAATCCTACTCAGCGCATCGATTGGCACATTACAATATATATATATATATATATATATATATATATATATATATATATATATATATATTAAGCTGGTTCAGTCTTCTGCTTATTATTATGTGTATATAAACCATTTTTTTTTTGCTAATATTTATAATTTAAAATTATATTAAAATTCATATTACTAAAAATATGTTGATCGCGCCATCTATTTTTGAATAATAAAAACAGGGTAATCTATTTTATGCCAATTGGTAATTTGCAATATTTTAAAATGTCACTTAATTTATTAACGTATTTTTAAATTATTATAAGATATTATAAAAACCTTCGTATTATTCCTTATTCATTTAAATTAAAGGTTCAATCTGGTACTACTAATTGTACACGCCTTCTTCTTTCGAGCAGATATATTTTCCGAAGTAGTTAGGGCGTTGAAAAACAACAGAAGTTGGTTGTTAACGAAAACGAGAATTAATAAAAATATAAACGAAGCCACATTTAATTAATTTTGATAATGCGTTTTTGAAGAATTTTAAGGCGATTTATATGTTTTAAAACGCATTCTGAAGCTGAAAAATAAAGAATATTTCCTTTTAAAAATATACTACATTGGAGTTTCAAATTACCTTGAATTTCTAAGTGTTTATGCAACGTTTGACATCCACCACAATCAAGTATCGTGCCTTATCCTATTATAGCAACCCTTCTAATCCTTTTTATTTAATTCCATTATTTATGGGCCATACAATTAGTCGTGCTGATTTAACCTATTTCCTGTCATTGAATCGGAAGATTGGATCCTGTGACTTGTCCGAGTACTTTCCCGAAGGTCCATATTGCTAAGCTGAGACATCTTCTGTTACGAACATATATATGTGCACATATACTAGGTAGAATTTACCCTATAAATAGAGATTTTGCTATGAATTTTTATTGTTATTAACCATAAATCGAACAGCTTCACTGTATTTTTAACACTTATAGGAATAATTATATATAGTATTACCGAGATAGATTTCTACATAGACTTAATGATAGATAATAAAGTCAAGACCCACCTTTTATAACCCTGAGAATCCGAAATTATTAATACAGAGAACTATTACCATTTTGAGGTTAAATCACATCGATTGTATTGATTACCTTATTAAATTCTTTCTTTTCACCTAAAGGGCATAATTTAAAATGACAAATTGTTTATTACAAACACTAATGAAATTTACTTACCTTTGTTCGAGTATTTAACCTTAATTACAAGCTGAATTAGTTTATTATCCATTATTTTTTTAGTTGATTGTTTAGAATTTGAGGGCACTCGCAATCGAGTATATTATAGTGGGGAGAAATTCAAATTGTTATATATTATTTGTATTATTTAGTTTTTTTTTAAAGTTTCTTAAATTGAGTTTATATGTTTAATATGGTGTTTCTCTTTTATTACATCTTAGAGTATTATATTATCGAAAGGATTTAATTTATTCTGATCTAGGATCACATAGATTATCACAATATATATATATATATATATATATATATATATATATATATATATTAAGAATAATAGACTTTTTATTGGTTTAGCGACCTTTTATTGAATTTTGATGTTTTGTTCTACGACGTTTCGACTTTTATTATTATTCAGTCTTTTTCAAGTAACTAGAAACAAGAATTAATACAATGAAAACATGAGAACTGTGTTTGCTTTTGTGAGACTGAATTAACAATTAAGTTAACAATTAAAATTACTCTTCAATAGAAAACATCAAGGAAAATGACAAAAATCATATAAGATCTAAAATCTGTAACAGCCTCTTAAATTACAAACAATCAAGCAAAACAGTTAACAATAACGAAGCAGAAAAAGCATTAAATAAACACATTAAAGAAACCAAAACCTTCCTAAAAAACAACAGTCATTTAATAGTACTACAATCAGACAAATCTAATAAAACAATAATAATGGAAAAAAGACAATACACGGAAAACATGGAAAAACTCCTAAATGACGATAAAACTTATACAAAATTAAAGAATGACCCCACAACAAAATATCAAAAAATAAACAACACACTAATTAAAAAATGGGAAAATAAACAGATCATCTCACCAAAAACAGCAAACAAATTAAAAATACATAATGCACAACCACCCAAAATATATGGCCTACCAAAATTACATAAAAATAACATCCCATTAAGACCAATCGTATCATGCATTCAAAGCCCGTTTTATGAACTGTCAAAATATTTAACAAAATCACTAACCAATGTCATAGGTCAAAACCAATATTATATTAAAAATACTTTTGAATTCAAAAAACATATCGATAAAATCAAAACAAAAAACAACGAAAAACTGGTTTCCTTAGACGTAGAATCAATGTACACCAATATACCTTTAACACTGGCCAAAAAAGTAATCACAGAAAAATGGAACTCCATCAAAAATTTCACAGACTTACCATTAATAGATTTTCTTGAAGCAATAGAACTAACTTTAACTTCCACATATTTTCAATTCGACAACAAATTTTACAAACAAATTGAAGGACTAGCAATTGGAGCACCTATATCCAGCCTAGTAGCCCAATTAGTATTAGAGCACATCGAAGAAAATGTTCTAAAATCCCTGAAAATAAAACCAACCTTTTTCAAAAGATATGTCGATGATTGCATAATGGTACTACCAGAAAATGAAATAAACAATGTACAAAATAGTTTCAACAATTTCCATCCAAATTTAAACTTTACCATTGAAATAGAAAAAAACAACTCCATAAACTACTTAGACCTAACACTGATAAAAACAAATAACAACATACAAACAAAATGGTACACTAAACCAACCACATCCGGCAGATATGTAAACTTTTTTTCAAACCAACCCCTAGCCCACAAAAAAAATGTAGTAACAGCGTTAGTAGACAGAGCCTTAAATCTCACTAATCCAGTTTTCAGACCAACAGTACTAAATAAAGTAAAAACAATTTTGACAGAAAACAATTATCCACCACAATTTATACAAAAAATTATAAAACTAAGACTTAATAAAATTTATAACAAAACAAACAGCCACAACAAAAACAAAAAAACCAACGAATTAACATATATCCCCACACCCTATATAACTGGATTATCCGAAAAACTAGACAATATATTTAAACTATTTAATTTTAAAATAGCACACCAAAGCGGTAAAAACCTAAAATTCCTACACACCAAACTTAAAGACTCAACACCTACACTAAAACAACAACACACAATATACAACATACCCTGCAAAGACTGTGACAAAGTATACATAGGCCAAACAAAACAGTTACTACAAGAAAGATTGAAAGGTCACGAATACGCAAAAAATCAAACTGCTTAAAAAAAACACCAGTTGACACTAAAACATAATTTTGATTTTGATAACACCAAAGTAATAACACAGAAAAATAATACAAAAGCTAGGGAAGTCTTAGAAATCATCCATATTTTCAAAAACAGCAGAACAATCAACGACAGAAACGAAATTGATTGACTTTCTAAGCTCTATTACCCACTCATTAAACAATAGATAAAATCAAAACCCCCGCACACACAAACACAAACCAAAAAAACAAATTTTTTATCAGTTCCCATTTGTAAATACTTTAACTATATACCCCTAAACACGGTCCTGACCCCGTTGCTAATTCCAAAATAGAACAGAAATTATACCTCTCTGAACCAAGACACAGATACTTACAATATTTGAACTAGTGCGGTCGGTCCTTAATAAAAAAAGTCTCGGATGTCCCCGAGAGCACATGTTACACAGAATGCGTGTTTTTGAAACCCAACAAAAGAAACGGTGAGTTTATTATCAATGTTCTCAGTACTGCAGTTGTAGTTTAATTCAAATTTCCAATTCATTTATGCAGATGTAATCACTAATTTTTCCTTACTTATCATTAATCTAATTTTAATTTAAGTTTAACTCTAATTGTTAATTTAATTGGTTAATTCAGCTTTTTAATCTAATTTTAATTTTAATTGTTAATTTAATTGTTAATTCAGTCTCACAAAAGCAAACACAGTTCTCATGTTTTCATTGTATTAATTCTTGTTTCTAGTTACTTGAAAAAGACTGAATAATAATAAAAGTCGAAACGTCGTAGAACAAAACATCAAAATTCAATAAAAGGTCGCTAAACCAATAAAAAGTTTATTATTCTTAATATTAAGACACGACCAATAAAATAAATAAGAAAAATAAAATTCTTATAAACACTAAATATATATATATACAGTATGACTGAAGTTTCATTTTGTTCTTTTTGGGGATATATTGTAAAAAATATAACAAATAAAATAGTAAAAATTTTTTCTAATAAAAGTTGTCTAGAAACGCCAAAGAAAAATTAAAAATTAAAAATAAAAAAAATTTTTTCTAGACAACTTTTATTAGAAAAAATTTTTACTATTTTATTTGTTATATTTTTTAGAATATATCCCCAAAAAAAACAAAATGAAACTTCAGTAATACTGTATATATAGTTATATATATAACGCCTCGGCGTTGAACTGTATGCTCGGCTATAATATGAGCTTTCTCTACCTGGTCTATAATGTTATATTATAAAATTGAAGATTAAATTTGATTAGAAGTGAAGGTTCTTTTCTAACTAAGGATCTGTATTACCTCGTTCTACTATTACGATACTAGACTTATTACTTATTACTATTAGTCACAGAAAAAATACCGTTGTCAATTTTTGTAATAACCCGAACTATAAATCTTGTAATATGCTGTACCTTACAAAGTATCAATATAATTGATATTTTGTTAGATACAGCTGATATTAATACTCCGTATAATTCATTTTATTAAAAAATAATTTCGATTTTTGATTTATGTGCACTGCTTTGCAAAAACTACATTCTTCAATATTTTAGTTTATATACTTTAGAAATTATTCCCAAAATCTTGCTCAAAATGGAAATAAAGCTAATAGTCAAATCTTCGCTTTATTAATTAAGTTACAAACTAACATCGATATACATAAATGCAAAAAAGGTTAATATTATTTTATAATATTTAGAATATTAAACCTTTTTTTGCATTTATGCATACTGACGTTATAATTGCAATTTACTCTAGTACTTACCTGACGTACTGTATTAGCGAAGCAAGTGCCAATTATATATTAACAAAGTGAAGAATTAACTATTAGTTTTATTTCCATTTTGAATTATAGACGTTCATCAAGTGAAAGTCGAATCAATCCAAAACATTGCTACTTTAAACGATACAAACCAATCAGAAACACCCATATTTTTTTTAACATACTACAAATATTTCAGAGGTCTGATAAAACGACAGGTTAAAACCGGTTTTCTAATTTTTAACAATTAAGTTTCAATTTTCGATAATCTTCAAAAAAATAATTTTATTTACTGTACAAATCGTGTAAGTTTCGTATACCTACCTCACAAGATAGACATACTGCACTCCACAGGATATCCTCCAGTCTTACTAAAACAAGTTCGTCTGACCAAGTTCTTCGATCTAACACTGAAAACTCTAGGCTTATTATTTTAAACCTGTCATAGCTTACAGTACCCATTCTAGTACCTTAGTACTTTGCATAATGTGAAAGATAGCATATCGATATTAGCCTAACATCAAGTGTAAATCAATTAACACAAAATGTCAAAAAACATCTGTGTATACGTGGATATAAACAACACATGTATTAAAGCATTGGTTTTACTGCTACGTATGGACCGTGTTTCGATCTCCTTTTAGATCGCGTCAGCCTACGTGTTAATGTATTTACACTTAATGTTAGGATGTTATCGATATGCTATTTTTCACATGGTATATTGGGGCTATCTAGGCTACAGTACATACGCGAAGTTTCGTTAGTATTAGCTTAACTAATCAAGGAAAGGGCTGCTGGCGTGCCTGTCTGGGCCGTCAGATATCTAGATATCCCTTCTTAGGAGATGTGACGTACAAGATTGTGTTATTTAGCAGCAACTGAATTCACTGGTCGTACTTCTTCTTCACTTACACTAGAAATATCTAAAGAGAGATCGAAACACGTGTTTGTGCACAGAAGTAAAATCAACGTGTTAAGTATGGTCTAGGTATACATATACACATATATTTTTTTTTTAATTTTGTATAAATGTACTCACCATCAGATTGTACAAGTCTCTAGTAGAGCGGGGTTCATATGATTTTGGTTCAACTTTCTATTGCCCAAATAATAGATGTGTTCTGTAATCCAATGTCTTATATTCACACAGTATACGTTTTACTGCTTTTTTTGTCACAAATTCTGCACCCAAAATTCCTTTTATACAGCCCAATCTGATGCAAGTGCTGCTTTTCCTGCATAGATCACCTATAATTTTTTTTCCATGCTGGGTATATTTTCCAAATGTACTGGTCCTTAGTGGGGATCCTTAATGCCAACGTTGGTTTAAAAACTTTGCTATATCATTAAATTGATTACGCAAAAATCATTTGCAACCATTTTCGATCGTTTCGCAAGATTTTAACCAGTAGGAAAAGTCTTTCCCACTAATTAACCAAAGACAAGAGTCTCTAGTCACGTCAAAACCACTTGCCATTTTTAGAACAAATAGTTACGAAATTAAAAGTACACGTTATTGTTAATACAACGTAATGAACAATTGAACTAGGCACTTACTTTAAATATTTATATTTATTAAATAAGAAGCTTTACAGATTTTGCTAATTGTGATAAAAATCTTAAATACATCCAGGGTAATTATAAGCAGGAAAACATTATTCACTTTTGTTGCGTTTGCATGTAATAATCTGATAAAATTGTTCAACATAATTCCTAATTGAATTCCCACAAATGCATAAATACCGCATAAAATTGTTCGACAATACAGTTGTGTAAAATATGATCTGAATTTAGATCGCGTTACATTGTAATATAATCGGAGCATGCGAACACGAAAGCAACGCGGTACTTCTAGTATATCAATTCGATTTTTTTTATATACATCTGTGATTGCGGATTATCATATTAAATAATTTGGATGAATTCATTGGCTTAGAAATTGATGTAGGAAGTAGATAGTTTAGAAATACTTTGTGCATAGGTTAGATTTTTCAAAATACTTTCTTTTTTTTGTAATACATTAAGTGCGTCGACTTAATATTTACATACTTTTATATAGGGAGCAAATTAAAGCTGTTAGTATTCTTACTTCTTTCATAACTTTCTCCATCAAGTAATGAGTAGTGAAATAAGATCTGTTTATGATCTGAAAGCCAAACGGAATTGATTTGTGAAATAAGAGTTGCGTCAGGCAGACATTGTACATAAAACTCTAGTTTTTTAATTTTAAATTACTACAGCCAAATTTTGGTCGATTGCTTAATCTGAAATCATGACTAAAATGGATCCTATGAAAACAACATCGAAACTTCATTTCATTATATTATTATGAATTCTAGAAATATCTTTCCCTTCTAGAAAATATTACTATAATTAATATCTCTCACCTAGATACATTGTCGAAGTTTTATTAATATACGATTAACTCGCAAGAAACTTAATTTCCATTATAATTATCAATTATAAAGTGATAAATATTTAGGAATGCAATACACTGACTGTACTAATACATTTACGAGGATAAAGTCTACAACTCTATAAAATAAGAATAAGAAAACAAAATAATTAAATCAGTCTCAAAATGAAGTATAGTATATTGTATGTCAAGAACTGAAAGTGCATGGCTTGCTGCTTGCGCATGAAATTTGCTGGTTGAGGCGTAGCCGAAGCCGGCAATCATGTAAAAGCGGCAAGTGCGGTTTTAGTTCGAAATATACATACTATTTTTTCGACGACTAAGCATCATGTCAGACGAAAATGAAAATAAAAGTTTCAAAGCAATACTTTTCCAAATAATAAATTACAATTATTCGTGTCTGAATGTTCCTTTCCATGGCAACGTCTATGTCATAAAATAAATCATATGTCAGATATGAGAATTATTTTAATTTACATGTGCTAATGTTGTCCGCGTAGTAAACAAAGAAGGCTTGGCGAGCGTCAAAGTGACACAAAAGCGCACTCAACGGTGAATGTCTACTTTCTGTCATCAACATAACGTTCAAAAAACGTTCATCCATGAAAAAACTTTTTTTTTCACTATTGGTCCAATTGCGAACAGCAGCCCGAATTTCAGTGTCAGATAGAAAATGTTGACCTTTCGATACCTCGTTAAACTTTGGAAACGACTAGAAATTGAACGTGCTAAATCAAGACTATACGGACGATGCGAAACAACCATAAATTCTAGGCTCGTCACTGTTTTCATCGTTTCGTCGCTCTAATGCGGTCTGACGTTGCCACGATGCAAGAAAAAATTCATACTTTCCGGTCCTACTCTGCGGATACAATTCTTTAGTGATCTTAAAATTTTGCAGTTTCTTATTAAATTAATCGTTGATCCCTTCGACAGTTATTCGGTATGGATGACTCCCTTTGCATCCCAGGAAATGGTGACCATGACTTTCTTAAACTCTTTTGAATTTTCGTACAAGTGCATAATCAGGACCACGATATTTTATTGACTGCCGCTTGTTCCCGAGGTCATAACGAACCTAAGATTCACCACCGGGTGTGATGTTCATGAAAAAAGCATCTTTACATCGATACTGATTAAGAAGTTAACAAATGTTTTTCTTGGTTTTATCATGACAACCGCTAATTATCGCGGGACCCATCTGGCGAAATGTTTTCTGGAATTAAACGTCTGAACTATGTACTGGACTCTATCTTGACCGATGCGTAATTGCCGAGCAATTTGTTTTCCCGTAATTCGGCGATTCTATTGAATCAGTGTATTCACTTGTCTTTGATCTTTCTCATACGTGACTGACACCAGTCGAGCTGATCACTTTACGTCAAAAACCTTAATTTCCTCTATGACAGAATTTTGCATGTCGAAACTACTGGCCAATATTCTTGATATCCATACAATCGTTACCATAATGATACTATTACTCAACGACGGTATACAGGAAAATTTAACTTTGTATGCTAAGACGAGAAACTTGAAATTACCGTTTGCAAGGTAGAACTTGTTTCTATTCCCACTATTCACACAATGGCGTTGGTAGCGACTCTATATACCAATCTGCCCTCGTAAATAAAATATCCAAGACTTGCATTACCTACTACGGTAAAGACTTGCATTACCTACTATGGTAAAAAGTGAAAGTTATATACGTACAACAGAAAAAGAAATCTTGTATCAGTAGTTGAAAAGTTTAAATTGAAGACACCAAATAAGACAATTTGACTGTTTAAATAAATACTAAAATTCGGAACTAATATTCTCAAGAAAATACCAAAATTTACTAATGGATGCTGTATATTAAAAGCAATATTATGTTGGAATTTGTCAAATATATACCACATACCATAATTAATATAGATATTAAACGTACTATCGAATTAAAAAAAAGTGGTACAGTCATATTTTAATCGGTTTAAATTAGGCTGCGTGTAACACATAAAGCCCCACTTAAGGAAATAATAAGGGCTTATTATTCAGGATAATGCGCGTGTTCACATTTCAACTGTTTCAATGATACAAATTCATGAAATATATTTAGAACTGCTTTCTTGTCCAGTTCGACTCCTTCGATTTTTTACTTTTTCCGTACGTGAATGTAGGTATATATTCAATGTAGGCGTCAAATTTAAATATTCACATAACATATAAATGTCAAATAACATATGTGTCAAAAAAGACTTTTGCACGTTATTACGATCTTAAGTATGTTAGCAAAATACTAAAATGTTTAGAAATTGACTTTACATATAACTTCACTGTACTACTTTTTTTTAATTCGATAGTACCTAGTAAAACACCACCATGCTTAATATACTGACCTATAACCTACAGTAACTTACCGCTAATTTATATTATAATATTTTTAATGATTGTAATTTATTTGCTTAAACCAGTAGTCAATAAAATAAACTCCTGAATATCCTAACACTTCGATATTACTTAATTTATTCCTAAAGCATTGTATATCAATACAGTAAGCAACTAACTCACTCGTAGTTCCTATCTGTTTTACTGGTATTTTGCTGATTGTTCAGTCGTGTAGTAGCTGCAGTTCCTTTCTTCTAAGTGAATTGTATTTTAAGCAATCTCCATAAAATAGATTTATGTCAATTCTTGCTGGCCAGCAACGGGGCTATTTTATTTGTTCCAGATGAACCATAGATACAAACACCATGAATGAAAATTTTGAATTTAGTTTTTCACATTTGAAATATTGCGTTGAAGGAAATGATAATAAGTATAATAACAATACCTATGTTCTTAGAACTCTGGGCGATGAGCAACCGGAATAAATAAATCATTCACAAACTATTACGATGATAGGCGTCGATAGCTCTCATTACATTGAAGGTTTCTTGCAGTATCGCAAAAACCTGTATTAAAGTTACCTGCAAAAGATGCATGAAATTAATAGCACAAGAATGATTAGAGAAGACAGGTGAACTATTATGTCAGAAAATAGTCTCCTAAATTTACAATTGATTAATCAAATGTACGTGTGTGTTTTCAAACGGATCATATTACGTAATATACATATATTTGCAACATTATGCCTGAAACTGCATTATATACTCATAAAAATCAGTGAGTCATCTACATCCTCTCCAATGTTCATTATATAATTTTTAAAAGTATAAACCAAACAGTTTTGTTTTATTGCATTAGCGATGTTAACAAAATTCAAGGCTAAGCAAGCCTATGCATACCTCTCAATTCATAAAATCGCATGTAATGAACAAATGTATTACATTTTTTTTGTAGACAAGGTTGACAAGCATTAGTCATTCACAATTTCATATACAATCTAATACAAAGACTACTACGGCGTTTCTTCTTATACCCAATAATAAGTTAAAGTACATGAAATATTTACGTTGTAGAAGTAGACATGCATGTATATGTATATACATAGTTGGCTTACGTTTCATTGCATAAAAAAAAAAATATTTCTTTGGTTTATTACAATAATATCGTGGTGGGACTGAACTTTTCGCAATCCCGGAAATTTATATTAGCATATGTATCAATAATTTTATAAATAATAAAAGAAGAGGGAGGTCTAATCTATAAATTATTAATTAGCCTATAAAAGGGCTTTTTTCACTTATTTGATATATGCTGACCATAAGCAGAAGTTGGGATACCAGTATAGTACAGATTACATTTAACAACAGCAGTAATAATCGAAAGTCAAAATACTACTTGGTCCAGAAGAAGATGCTAGGGACAGCATTAAAGGGTCAGAAAGTTGGATGTTTCTTCTTAAAACGAAATCAAATCTACAACGGTAATTTAAACCACCAATCAGAAATTTTTATCGTTTTCCCCGCGAGAACATTACACTACAATTTTTGTTACTTTTTACTATTTCCTATATATGATGATCACATTTATCCTCATACGGTGGAGATTTAATGGTGCACCGCATTTCGATAAAGAGAGAATCCATTCAAGATTTGATAAGTCCAGGACATACTCGTGTTGCAGCATCAAATAAAAATGCGAAAGAGTAGACAATTGCTTTACGTGGAAAGAGGCGCATTAAAGTTAGAGAACTTTATTAAATGTTGAGCATCAATGTAGGAACGCTTCAGCTATCATACACTTGCTGATATATCAATTCCGTAACTATATGCTGATGATAAGAAGAACTTGTGTTCAAACTTGTTGATAATATACGTTAGTATTATCATTACGAACAAGAATTCAAACTCCAAAGCACGCAGTAGAAGAATGTAGGATTTCCAAACATGATAAAATGTCGATCTGCTTACATGTCAACAAAAAGAATAAACGTTGTGGTAACCTCGCCCGAATAGTTCAAGATCTGCTTGCTTTCATGAAAATCTTAAGACAGCTACCTTCCTTACAATCCCAACTCGTTTCCTTGCGATTTTCATATATTCGACCCATGAAAACAATCGCTAAAAGGACAGCATTTCAATTCGGATGTTGAAGAAAAGTTTGCTCTAAAGTAGTTTTTATTTAATAAATTTAAAAGAAATCTTCACTAATATTAAATCATGTGTCTATAATGTGTATAATGTGTGTCATTAATCTATAAATACCTCGTTGATAAAGTTTCCGTGGCTATTTGCAGAACCAATTTCTGACAACAACCTCGAAGACCGAATTGAATGAATTGGACCAAGATATATATATATAATATATGACATTACATGCAAACATAGTTACAACGTCCATTATCCTTAATTATATACTTTTTAATTTTCTGTTTTTTAACATAAATTTGAAGATACTTATGCGGATAAATATCTGACTACTTATACACAGAGCAGTGGCGAAAGTGAAATTGAATCTTGTTACATAACTTAGAAAACGTTTCTATTCTATTAGAAAGTTACCAAAACTACAGTCTCAGATAAAATATTTATTTAACTCTTTTTACATATCACAGATTAATGATTATATAAAAATAATTCAATCATTTGAAATAATTTTGTCGTAACAGCTAAAGTAAAATTGAATATTAGCAATTTTTGCGAAATTGATTTTTTAAATCTGAAATTTCAAATGCAAATTGTTATACCTACCTTAATATACATGTAAAAATACGAAAACGCGAAAACACTTTTTTAACAGTAAGATTGAATAAGGACATTCCGTTGCAAGAACTGATTACTTATAAGGATACTTGATGTTACACATGATAGTTAATTGCAAAAAATATGTGATTTATCACTAATATTGATTTGAATTTTATATAGACAAAATAAACTTTTCCATATTTAAAATGCATTTTTGCTAAACTGTCATATTATACGGGATACTTCGTGAAGGTGTTCCGTAAATTTGAAAATAGATCCTACTATAGAAACCAAACACAAAACCTAATATAAACATGTCTGACTATATGGTGCGTTAAGAAAAGCTTCAAATTTTGTGTTTTGAGTGTATTAGAGAATTTGGCATTTAAACAAAAAATAAAATAACAACAAACAATTTTAGTTAGAGTGTTTAATAGGTGGCTGTAACTTTTCTAAGTAACCTGATATAAAATCAGTTTGACCCTAATTTTGATTAGTTCAAGTGTATTCGTAATATTTTACTACAAAATGGAGTATACTTTAAATATACGGATGTGCACATAACTCTTGGAAAGTCTAAACTGCTCGGACAGTCAGATTACATTCATTTGTGTCTCTTCAAAAACTATCCATATTTTATCCTTGAGAAGTCGTTTTGAAGTATAGAAAACTCGTACATTGTTAAGAAGCAACTTTTATTAATTAAATAAATTCAGTTTAGAAAAATGTATAACTAATAATTTGTTATTTAAACCATATATGTAATATTTTTCTGGTGTTTGAATCTAGTCTTTACTATGAAGATAGTAGAAAGTTATATATACATGTATATATATATATATATATATATATATATATATATGTATTTTATATATATATATATATATATATTTAGTGTTTAAAGAATTTTGTTTTTCTTTTTTATTTTATTGGCCGTGTTTTAATATTAAAAATAAGAGATTTTTATTGGTTTTAGCGACCTTTTATTGAGTTTAGATGTTTGTTTGCGACGTTTCGACTTTTATCAATTCAGTCTTTTTCAAGCATCTGGAAACAAGAATCATTACAATGAACATGAGAACTGTGTTTGTTTTGTGTGATATAACAATTGAATTAACAATTTTAAATTTAACATTATATTAAGAAATGAATTACGAATTAGGTTAGTGTTTTACGTTGAAAAAGACTGAATTGAAAAAAGTCGACACGTCGCAAACAAACATCTAAACTCAATAAAAGGTCGCTAAAACCAATAAAAATCTATTATTTTTAATATATATATATATATATATATATATATATATATATTAACTGGATTCCGGGTTTTCTTCTGCGTTTCCATTGTTTGGTCTTCGTAAAGACCGGTGCTGGTTTCTGGACGACGTTTCGGAAAAATAACATTTGTCAACTTCAAGTCTGCAATAACTGTCTGCTTCTGCTTCTGGTTACTCGTAAACTGACGCAGTCGAGTTTAGAATGGTGGTTATATACCCGTTTAGCGTTCTGGTTTGTTACACTTGTTTGAGTGTGTGCGCGGCTCCGTGTCGTGGGGCCTGTAGCTGGAGTGTACTGGCTGGGTTGCGGTGTAGGTGTTTTGTTTGTTGTTGACAACTTCTTTGCTTAATACTGGTTTCCATGCTGTTGGAGCCTCTGTGTATCATCTCGCGAATTCAAATTGTTCGGACGTTTCTCAATTTCGATAGCTTTCCTGATTATTCTGGTTTTCATATGTTCTATGTTCGCCAATAATTTGGTATTGCTGAAGTCTATCGTGTGGGACGTTTCCTTTGCACGCTGAGCCAAAGATAAAATTTTCTCGTCTTTTCTTACGAAGTTTTGGTGTTCATCTCTTCTTACGTTTACTCTTCTGTTTGTTTGGCCGATGAACGTCTTCTCACAATTATCATTTTTTAATTATATGTAATTGAATGTTCATATTTAAGAAAAAAGAAAGGCCGTAAGTGCCAAAACATGTAGAGTTAAAGTATTATGCTCCAATTACTTCCATCGATGTTGAACAATCTTTTTCACATTCAAATACTTGCTGGACGACAGAAAACATTAATTTAAAATAGAAAATTTAGAAAAGTATCTAATAGTTAATTTTTTCAATCGTTCTTAATTCGACAGATCATACATCATAAGTCGTAAGTAAATAGATATTGTTAATTATTATTAATTATTGTGGATATGTATAATTATTAATAATTAATTATATATATATACAAATGACTCATTTATATTTTAAATTTCTTTGAAAAAGGCACTATGTGCCGAAACATGTAAGAGCATTTTAAATATATACATATCAAAGTAAAACAGACCTTAAATCGCCAACTAATTTAATCTACTATAACTTCTGGTGAACTATGTTTGATTTGAATTTACTATCAATGGCTGTTTTGGTTTACCCTATGTCAAAGAACTAAAACTAGTAAAACTCTTTTATAACAAAGCCATAAATGCCAATAAAATAATTACAACCAACAACTCACTTTTCACCAGAACCAAACAACCATTGAGAGTAAATTCAAATCAAACATAGTTTACCAGATACCTTGTGGGGATTGCGAATTGGTTTACGTGGGCTAGACGGATCGAACTCTACACTCCAAAATAATTTCACATAGAAGTGACGATAGAAACATCAACAAGCAGCAATCGTAAGCTGTTGCAGTGCATGTTAACTCCGCCAACCATAACATCGATTACGACAATGCGGGTAATATTAGAAACCGAACTATATACAGCAAAAGGTTGTTTTTGGGAATGTACCATGTCCAAAAACAATCAAAATCTATTGAAATACAATTAAAATTAGTTATTGTTGCCATACGTATAGTTTATATTTCAGTCCGGTTCTGTTTTGGCCAATCACTATAGACGCAATTTTCTGTGCGTGTTCCTTATCCTCATGCACATATGTAACACATTCGCGAATTGGAAAACCATCTACTCTGTTTGTTTATGCACCAGATGGAATAACGCAAATATTGTGTATCTAAAGGCATGGAAGTGATAGATTGATTAGAATAAAATATCATTGATTTGTTGTTTAGCTAGAGAATAAACAAAAGTTTTATGTCGGTCAATGGCAGTTAACACAAGGCAAGTTTAAATTTTTCTGCAGAATGTGGCCGAGTAGCGCCGGGCTACGGGCTGACAATAAATAATAAATATATGTAGAAAAGGGAGTTGCTAGAATTGATACTCTTACTTGACTTGTAATTGAGGAAGATATTCAATTTACATATTATATATAAATCAATTTATGAAACTAGTTAAAATGCATTGATAATTTTTGTTTGTTTTTTCTTTCCGTATTACTTATCAGAGTTATCAGTCTTTATTCTTTTCTATGTATAAATTAAAATTATATGCAATTTCTCATTATTGTTTTATTGATTTTCTATATTTATGATGATTTTAATATAAAGCAATTTTGAAATGCAGACTACAAACACCGAAAACATTACAAAAATTCCACTTAACATCCAATTTGTATATAGTATATACAATAATATCAATAAAGACTAATACAGAAAATGTGAAATAGTAAATTTATATGTATGCAAATCGACGATTATAACTATGCCATGGAAAATTTGGAAAGAATAAATTGGTTATTGGTAATCATTAACCTTTTAATTAAAAAAAAAGATCAATCAATCATAAACATAGCTTCAGATATTATGTTTCTAATAAACACCTTCACTAAACGGCTTCTTAATTTAACACAGTGTCAATAAAAAATTTGGATTTCTATAATAGTCATTCACTCACTTTCAATCATATTAAAATATTTTCCCATCTTTTTTCTACTTCTCACAGAAGTATGATCCATTCGACCAGTGATTTTCGTCAAATAAACATCGTAGACATAAATGTGTATATAAATAAATATAAATACTGTTATAGTTAGTGTTATTTATTCCTTTTATTAATATAGTTGCTCTTTATTACCGTGTGATTATTAATTGAACCCGAACAGAGGAATATCAATGGTACTAGCTGTGGGTGTTAATAAATAAAGGATTAAGTGGACAATCGAGAATTAATCGAACATTTGTTTAAATAAATATACAGTACGGAAAGATATTTGTTTTAAATATCGCGATGTCGAGATGTGTTGACCAAAGAAGGCTAAAATCCAGAGAGTTATTTCTAACAAACCTTGGAACATGGATTAATGGATTCACAAACTCAAGTGAAACAGAGGAGCCTGGGAATTTCTAAAATCTTAGAGAAAAATCTCGAACAAGTGAAACAGACTCTAGAAAAGTTCTGAAAATTCGAGGACTTTGGCAAAATTTCTAGAACAGCGTCTAGCAGAAAACACGCAAGCATTAAAAGAAGAAGTTTATTGTTGTGGAGAATAAAATTGGGGAAAAGTCTAAACTTTTAGAAGAACATTCTAGAGTTTTAGAGGAAATAATCGACAAAGAAGCTATGCCTCGGCCCATCGAAATAGAAGAAGAAGCTGTAGATACCTCAAAGATCAGAATCGAGCCACCAAACTTGGATGGAAAAACGTCATGGACGACTTACATGAAGCAATTCGAAACAGCGGCAGAAACACACGCAGGGCCGTCTGTCGAAAAGGCTACTGCTTTAATCATAGTGTTAAGAGGCAACGTTAGTGATATTTCGCAGACATGACCTTCTAAAGAACGCAAAGATTATTCCCGTCTTATTGAATGGTTGGAGATGAGATATGGCCATACGCATTTGTAGCAGGTATACTATACCCAAATGAAGAATCAGTCACAGAAGAAAGGCAAGAATCTTCAGGAATTTGAGGCAAATATTGCTTGTCTGGTTTGAAATATCCAATGAAGCCAGACAATTTCGTAGAACACCTGGCTGTACAGATCTTTGCAGATGGTCTGCAATGCCAGTAACTGGAGAAGCAGCTTCTGTAGCAGGTAAAGTGGATATCATCTTTATCATAGGACCAACATCAGTCCGAAATCGCGTTTTCGTGGTTAACCTAGAGTTGGACATCATGAATACATATGTCTTCTAGTTAGATTTGCAAGAAGGCACTTTATAAATAAATAATGAAGAGGTGATTCTTCATGAGAAAAATTATGGACATGTACGAGCCAATTATAGCCGAGAATGTTGTTCTGGATGTAAGAAGCGAGACATTTTTCATGGCATGTATGGAAGATCTTGAAGGAAACGTTAATGTTGGAGCCGAAAGCTAATGATGACGAGGTCGACTAAGGGTTAGAAGTTGTCAAAATGCTGGTTAGGACTAAACTATTACCCTGTTACAGATGGTGGCCGGCAATGTCGGTCGTCATCATGTAGAAACAGAGAAGGGTGAATTCATGCGCGTTACTGGGATATTTTCTAAGATAATCGACTCAGCTTGTCAGGGATTAAGCAGGAAAGAACAGAGCCTGGTTAAACATCTAATACAGCAATATGATGATATTTTTGAAACCGAAACTAGCACGAAAGAAGAATCAATATCGTCGTTCATAAAATCAATACCGGCGATGCAGTTCCAATACAACAAGGCCTAAGAAGGCTATCACTGGCAAAACGTGAGGAAGCCGAGCAAATTATACGAGACATAAAAAGTCGAGAGCTATTTGAACCTCCAAATAGGCCATGTGCTTCAGCAGTGGTTCTCGTAAGGGAGAAGATGGATCTACCAGGTTTTGCGTGGTCTATCGTCGATTAAGTAATGTAACCGAAAAGGACAGTTATCCTCTTCCAAGAATAGACGATACACTAGAGATCTTGAAAGGAGTAAAATTGTTCTCAGATTTGAAGAGCTGTTATTGGCAAGTGGGTATGGGGATCCCAACGACAAAAGAACCCAGTGCCTAAACTAAAGACAATCTTCGTTTACTTTAGGCACTGGGCTTTGGTAGTTTACAGTCATGCTTCGGATTATATAACGCCCCTGCTACGTTTGGGCGACTTATGGACACTATAGTGAGCGGACTGTCATACCTACCTGCTATATCTTGATGATGTGATTGTGTCAGAAAACACCTTTCAAAATCACATGAGGAATTTGGAAGATGTATTCCGGAGGTTGCCAGTGAAATTGAGTTCAAAGAAGTGCCACCTTTTCTGCGAAGAGGTAATTTATTTTGGACATTCGGTTTCTGGAAAAGAAGTTGCTCTTGATCCGGAAAAGTTGTAGTTGCGGAAACATGGCCTGTACCTAAAGATAAACATGAGTTAAAAAGCTTTTTGAGATTATGCACATACTGGTGACGCTACATTCGTGGATTTGCTAGCATTGCTAACATTGCGAAAACCTAAATTTAACTCACACATAAATTATACTTTTTATGTTTAGTTTAGTATGGTAAAATTATGACTATACATAATTACATATATATGTACATAACAATTAGAATAATAAAATTATTTTAAATAAACGCCTGAGGTGAAAATGTAGACAAAGACTTCTTAACTAACTTAAAAAGTACTCTTAATATTTTTATGCATCCAAGATAAATATTTAGTAAGTTGTTAGTAAGTTTAGTAAGTTGTGAAAATATAAAAATGAGTGTAATATATTTAATTCTATTTACAAAAGAATAAACAGTAATTTACCAATAAAGTTACAATATATGATTATAGATCAAAATTCAGTTTGAGAACTTAATTGAAATAAACTTATTCCAAAGATATGTTGTAACATGAATTGCCATCAAAATTATTTAAAATGTATAAAGCTTGTATAGATAAGATTCAATTTTTGCTTTATACTTTAGAAGCAAATTTAGATGCAAGGAAGCATGTAGGAAAATATTTTAAAGCTGTTATATGCCTTATACATTATTCAAAACATTTTGTATTTGTGTAATGGGAATTTCCAGAAATTGTTTCCTCTGTAACTCCATTAATTCGTTATATATATATATATATATATATATATATATATATATATATGTATATATATATATATAATTAGACCAGGAGTCTTTGCCGTTAGAACATGTATGGAAAGGAAAATTGTTTTTGGGGAATCCAGCAAAATTAAACTCTATTACTTAAATCAGTTCATTATTTTTTCTCCCAATATTTCGCATCAAGATCGTATGCTTCCTCAGGGGGTCCCTTAAGAGCAGATGGAAACAAATTAACTACTTAGTAACTAAAGAAAGTCGTTAATACTTACAAATGTGAACTATTTTTTTTATGTAGAAGTTACCCGTCGCACTATTCATAACGTTTGCAATATTTCAAAGTAATCCGACTAATAACAATTTGTTTCCATCTGCTCTTAAAGTGACCCCCTGAGGAAGCATACGGTCTTGGGGAGCAAAAATAAAGAACTGACTTAAGTAATTGAGTTTAATTTTGGATTCCCCAAAAACAATTTTCCTTTCCATGTGTATATGATATGTATATTAAAGGTAGATGTGCCGATTTTCTTTAATCTATACCGGGTTTTTCTATTGTCATTACACATAAGTATAATGCATTGACTTATTTTCATTTACCCTTACACATAGGCATAAATGTATGGTGGTAGCATAGTAGGAAACCAATTATACACCAATAATATTTTTCAAATTGTCAAATATTTCTGTGTGTTTCATTCGTACTTAAATCTTAAATTAAATACATTTTATTGAAAAATACATAATTTATTTAAAACAGTTAATTATCCCAGCAGGCGTATACCTTGTGCAAAGACAATTTTAAATATTTTTAACAAATTCAAAAAAGATGAATAGTATTTCTTTAAAGTTGAAATATTTCTAAGATAGTAAAATTAGTGTACCAACAAAAGTAGAAAATATAACAAAAAAGTACAAATAGATTTTACCATTTTATGAATTGTAGAACATCACATTACTTCTAATGAATTACCGAACGTAACTCACGTATTGGGGCATTTGAGCAACACGATAAAAACAAATAACACCTCGTGGTATCTTACGAATAAGTACTTTTATAAAATGGAGAAATTTATTTTAAAAAGCAGTAGTAGGAAATTCTTGTAGGTAATAAATATAATACTATTTTTTTAATAATTACAATAACTTTTAAACTATACAATTATCTGATAGCATCATTACTGGAATTAAAGATTGAGGAAAGGAAGACACAATGCAACAAACTTTTGGAATCTCTTAAAGCAAGGTTATTTTCATATGAAGGACGATCAGTTACTAGAGTAGCAACTGTTTGAGACCCTCGATTTAAAAGAGAAGGTTTTCGTAGTACTAAAAATGCTACTGGGGCTACTTATTTTCTAGAAGAAGAATGTTTAATATTATGAAGAAAATAAATCCTGAAAATAAAGAACAAATGCTTGTAATCGAAATAGACATTAGTCAACATCAAAAGTCATTTTCATTATTTGGATTTTTGCAAGAAAGAATAAGAGAAAGTAAAATAAATTACAGCCGATGTAATAATTACTAAAAGGCAATACCTCGAAAGGATCAAATTCAAATCAGGATGTAGATTCTCTTTTATTTTTTAAGAAGAAAGGGTAATTGCATTTCTTATTCAGATTTTCTTTTAGGTAAGTAGAAATTATTTTATTTAGAATTTCGTTTTCATTTAACAAATTAAACATTATATTACAAAAATCAGTTCGTTTTACTTTATCTTAATCGAAAAGCTCTTGATGGTTTGATATCTTGTATGGCTTATATTTTAATTCTTCAGCGTTTTGAACACCGAACTGTACGATACTCCAAAATGGCCTGGCTACATCCAAAAGCGATCCTACAAACCATTCTTCTACATAACATAGGCTATTCAGATTCATGTGCTCTGTTAACACGTGATTGGTTTTAATTTATTCTTTTTATGGGAATTTAGAAAACAACCATCTTCTTTGAATTTGTTAAAAGTATTTAAAATTGCCTTCGCACAAGTTATAAGCCTGTTTGGATAATTAACTGTTTGAAATAAATTATGTATTTTTCAATAAAATGTATTTAATTTAAGATTTAAGTATGAATGAAACACATAGAAATATTTGACAATTTGAAAAATGTTACTGGTTTATAACTGGTTGGCTACTATGCCACCACCATACATTTATGCCTATATGTAAGGGTAAATGAAAAAGTATAAGCATTATACTTATGTGTAATGACAAAAGAAAAACCCGATGTATATAAAAATCAAAAAATTTATTGTTATTTATAGACTCACAAACTACGTAATCGATTTTGATAAACTTTTATGTGTGTGTTCCTTATGGCGTGTGGAAGGTTGTTGTCATATCCTTTTTTCAAATTTTATCGACAAATATCGAAGAATTAACAATATGTGAAACTACATGAATTTCTATAGGAAAAAGTCGTAATGAAATTTTAGATCAGTATATAAAAACTATGACAATGTGACATATAAAGTCTGGCAGTACAAAATATATTGTCATTTTTTATAATTATGTTTAATTTAATGTTAATATTTAAGAAGAAAAGTCTTTGAGAAAGTCCATAAGTGCCAAACCATGTAGAGATAAAGTATTATGCTCCAATTACTTCCATCGATGTTGAACGATCTTTTTCCATATTGAAACACTTGCTGGACGACAGAAAACATTAATAATTTAAAATAGAAAATTTAGAAAAGCATCTAATAGTTAATTTTTTTAATCATGCTTAATTGGATAGATCATACATCATAAGTCGTAAGTAAATAGATATTCTTATTGTAGATATTATTAATTATTAATTATATATATATATATATATATATATATATATACTGTAAAGTATTTGTCTTTTCGGGTTCCTAAATAAAACTAACGGTAACTTAGACACACACTATATTAATAATAAAAACGAATAACAATTTAAAAACAAATTACTAACAATAAGCACTCGGCGATGATTCGGTATGGAATGAATAATAAATCCCTTCTTCCACGGCTTATATATCGGCTGTTGAACCTCTCTCGAGTGTTCTATATCTATCGAGAAGGCACCAGAGGTATGATACGTGACGTATCGTTGGATGAGTCATCACATTGTCCCCTTCCTAAAAATGAAGTTTCGTCCCGAAACATGTCATACTTTGGTTCCCTCAAACGATGGCGAAATCGACAGATAGGGCCTTTGTTACATTGTAACGTCACATCGAAATATCAGTCCACGGTCTTATCTTGCCTGGATGTACAGGAATATTCAAGCCGGTAACTGCATACCAGAATTTACATATCAGTATTTTGGAATATTACTTTTAACATGCTCCTTACAATTCTCCAGTCCAGGCGGTCCAATCCACAGCACAATTTTGGAACTGCTAATTTCAAAATGTCTTGTAACATTTGTTCACGTAACTAGGCTAGGGCTTCCCATAATGCACGATAGGTTGGCTTCAGGCTTGACAGTTCTTTCGTGGCCAAATAAAATATGGACTGTTCTTCATTTGGTATTTGGAGACTCTTCCCAATTGCTGGTCCCTGCTGCCTTAATTTTTCGATTCTGCCAAATCTCTCTTTAAATTCTCTGGCAATTCCTTTGGCCATTCGCAGATCTCGGGCTACGCAATGAGCAAGCGCGTAGTCTGGCGGCACCGTAAACAGATCTTCCTGTTTCTCGATGGTCACCCCAAATCGAGCTTTTCTCGAACCAGAATATTCTTCCATAAAGTCTTCGAAAGTTAGTTCCTGGTATTGGCTATCTAATCGGCGCAAGTCAGCGACTTCGTCATTATTGTCTCCAGAATATGGGGCTAATCTATTAAAATGTACGACTCTTGGCTTAGTATGAGGTGTTATATATATATGCGGTACATTACGTCGTTCATCCGCTTGAACACCTCGTATGGCCCCTCCCAATTCTTTTGAAGCTTTGGAGATAGGCCCTGTCGGTGTTGTGGATTATATAACCAAACCCGATCGCCTTCGTGGTAACCACCGTTCTCGGCGTTGATGTCGTAGCTCTCCTTCATTCTGTCACTAGCATCTTGGATATTATGTCTTACTTGTTCATGGATATTATCTAGTGGTCGTCTGAGCGTACTGACATAATCTTCTCCGGCAAGATCTTCACCAGTCTTGCTCCCAAGTCTTAAATCACAGGGAATCGGAGCTCCCTCCCGAATAGCACGTTGGCTGGTGATTGACCAGTTGTCTCTTGAACAGATGTCCGATACGCCATTAGGAATAATGGTAAATGTTCGTCCCAATCTCTCTGGTGTTCGGAGATCACTTTGGATATGTGTCTGATCATGGTCTTATTCAATCGCTCTACCGTCCCATCTGATTGTGGATGCAAGGGAGTTGTTCTCGTCTTTCGTATGCCCACAAGTCCACACATCTGTTCGAATAGACTGGACTCGAAATTTCGCCCTTGATCGGAATGAAGTTCCAGGGGTACACCAAAACGGCTGACGAACTCCTTCACAATCACGTCAGCTACAGTTCCAGCCTCTTGATTTGGTATAGCATATGCTTCAACCCATTTGGTAAAATAGTCCATGATCACTATTATGTACTTATTTCCTTTGTCGCTTTCTGGAAAAGGGCCGGCGGGAACTATGACGATTCTTTCAAATGGGCTTCCCACATTGTATTGGCGCATGGGTGCACGTGGACGCCTCTGGAGACCATTACTTCCGGCGCAATTAGCACACTTTCGGCACCACTGTTTCACATCTCGTGAGCAATTCACCCAGTAAAATCTCTGGCGCACCTTCTCCAGTGTTTTATTGACGCCAAAATGTTCACCAGAAGCACCATTATGGAGTTCTCGCAATATCTCTTATATTCTTTTCTTGGGAACCACCATTTGCATCTTCCGCTCACTTCCATCGTGATTTTCAACCTCACGTGTTAGGAGATCGTCTTCCATGGTCAAGGAAATTCCATTGTGCCCACTATGATTTCAATTCTCGTGAAGGAGGGGCGGTTTCTTGCCAGGTCGGTCTTTGCCCATTTCTCTTCCAAGCCCTGAAGACTGCATGATCCGGATCAGCTTCTTGATCTGCGCGCAAATTGTAAGGTTGTCATTGATCATCAGCCACGGTGGTTCGAAGAGCGTTGGCTGATTTGTCTTCGATTCGGTTGCAATGTCGACAGTCTTCTGGACAGGGCCTTCTGGAAAGAGCATCTGCATTTCGATGTTTGAGGCCTGCCCTGTGTTCAATGTCGAACTCATACTCTTGTAGCCTCTCAATCCATCTAGCTACTTGACCTTCGGGATTCTTGAATTGCAAGAGCCACTTCAAAGCGGCCTGATCAGTGCGGATCAGGAACTTCTGTCCGTATAGATACCTGTAAAAGTGCTCAATGGTTTTAACTACTGCCATTAGTTCTCGTCTGCTTACGCAGTAGTTCCTCTCTGGTTAGGACTGGGCCTTGCTGAAGTATCCAATGAGCTTTTCTTGTCCATCTTGGATTTGAGGGAGCACCCCACCCATCCCGACATTACTGGCATTTGTAACCAGAACAAACCTCCCAGATGGCAGTAGATAGTTTAAAACAGGTGCACTGATCAAAGCTCTTTTTAACAACGCAAAGGACTCTTGGCTTTCGTTGTTCCAAATGAATGCTCGATTTTCTGTTAGGTGGGTAAGTGGTTTTGCAATGTTAGAGAATCCAGGAACGTAGCGTCGATAATATGTGCATAATCCCAAAAAACTTCTTAGCTGATGTTTGTCTTTGGGTACAGGCCATTTTTCCACAGCTCTTACTTTTCTGGATCCACAGCAACTCCTTTCCTGGAAACCACATGTCCAAGTTAATTTACCTCTTAGCGGAAAAGGTGACACTTCTTTGGACTTAATCTCAAGTTGGCATCTCGCAACCTCTGGAATACAACCACCAAATTTTCCATGTGATCTTCAAAAATCTTTCCTACCACTATCACATCATCAAGATATACCAGGCAGGTATTCCAAGACAGTCCCCTCAGTACAGTGTCCATGAGTCGCTGAAGAGTATCTGAGGCTTTACATAGTCCAAACGGCATTACTGTAAACTGCCAGAGCCCTGTGCCTAAGCTGAAAGCAGTCTTCTCTTTGTCGTTGGGGTCCATTCCCACTTGCTAATAGCCGCTCTTCAGGTCGAGAGTTTAGAACCACTTCCTTCAGCCAGGGTGTCTAGTGTATCGTCTATTCTTGGGAGAGGATAACTGTCTTTCTTGGTCACACTATTCAGACGACGATAGCCCACGCAAAATCTGATAGATCCTTACAAGGACCACTGGTGAAGCCCATGGTCTATTCGGAGGTTCAATTACTCCTAAGCCTTCCATATCTTGTATAATCTGCTATAATCTTATAGGCTTCCTCACGTTTTGCCAGTGGTAACCTTCTTGGTTCTTGTATTGGACTTGCATCGCCGGTATTTATTTTGTGCATCACGTACCACTTTCAGTTTCAAAGGCGTCTTCATAATGTTTGATTGGATCCTTAACTTGGCTTTGTTCTTTCTTGCTCAGTTTAGGCTGAGTCGATTATCTTGTACTGTTTTTCAAGAACCTGCACGAATCCATTCTTCTTCGCCTCTACATGATAAACGACGGCCGACACTGGCGAACACCACCCCAGAATGTGGTATGTGGACGCTATTATGGAAAGACGGACCTATGCTTGCTTGCTAGATACTGGATCGACGAAAACCAATGTTCGGGCCGATTCAATTTCCAGGAATAAAAAATTACTTTCTAGCAAATGGAGACTTAGGACAGCTACTGGAGAAGCAGCTTGTGACAGGTGTAGTAGATGTCAACTTTATCATAGGACCAACATCAATCCGACATCGTGTTCTCGTAGCCGACATAGAAGAAAAAATAATCTTGAGATTAGACATCATGAACACCTTCGGCTTCCAGTTAAACATGAAAGAAGACACTTTAAATTTTCTCCTCTACAGCTATGAAAACCTCTTCCTTTAACGCTTCTGATTTTGCCGCTAGTTGCTGCTTTGAAATTTTGAATGGTATTCCAAAAATAACTTAATATTAAAATAGGAAAGTAAGAAAAATTAAATAATTTTTCTTATTAACACAAATTATTAGCAATAAAATAAATTCTGTTTGAACGTTGGATAGAGCGTACATGCATATTTTGGCGTTCCTATAATTTTATAATTTGTTTGGTTGTTGTTAATATTACGTTATTTTTTATTTTATACCAATGTTTAGTGTTCAAGTTTGTTTATTCGTTGGTGTAATTATTATTTAAGTTGTTATATTTATATAGCTGCAAATGAAGTAGTAAGTATTTTTTGTAATACTATATTTTTGTTGCACGTTTGCACATATACACGCCCTTGTCTTTAACCTCTTGTTTCTGCTGCTGATCCGTTCCGTTGCCTTCAGCCTATGTGTGTGTCACTTGAAGGTCCCTGCGACGGGCAGCGCTAGGGTGAAGTGTGTGTCCTTTTTTTTTCCTCACCTTTTTTTTTCTTTTAAGTATTGATTATGAATTCTGTAAAATGTAATTGTTGTGATGCCTGGGCAAAACCGCATAAGACCGTATTATGGTCGATTTGTAGTCAATGTTTTAAAATTGAATGCGTTGATATTACAAATGCAGAGGCGCGTAAAATTCATTCTAAGTCCGGTCTGTCTTGGTCTTGTAATTCTTGTGCCAGTCTCGGCGATGATCTGAATAGTTTAAAGGCAGCAATAGTCTCACTTCGTGAGGAAATAAAAACTTTGAAAGACTCAGTTAATACGGCTGCTTCTCTCTCGCTGCCTTTATTAGAGACGGAGAAAATTATACAGGAGATCGCTGATCGTGAAACTCGTAAAACTAATATTATTGTATACAATTGTTCTGAAACTGGCAATTATAATAACTAGCAAATGACACTAGATTCTGTGCAGTTGTGAGAAATATTTACTGCTGCAGAGTTAGATGTGCCCGAATTTCAAGTGCTGAGGTTGGGTCGATTTGACTCGAGTAATGCTGCTAGATGCCGTCCAATTAGAATTAGATTTCTTTCTGAAGCTAAAGTTTCCAAAGTATTAAAAAAATCGCCAAGGATAAGATCTTTCGATCAGGGGTCTCGCCTGGGTTTTTCTCGTGCAACGTGAACTGTATAAAAGCGATAAAATTCAATTGCGAGCACGTATGGGGGCTGGAGAGCGAAACCTGAAAATCAAATATAGAAATGGCATTCCCATAATTATATCTTCGGAAAACTAGCTTCGCCCAACAGTAATTCGTACTCTCTTAAATTATACTATCAAAACACTCGAGGTCTTCGTTCACAATCGCATTTATTTTTTCCTAACTGTTGTGATTTGTTATTCGACATTGTCCTTATCACTGAAACTTAGCTAAATGATTCCTTTGAAAACTCGGAGTTCTCCCTAACTCCTTATAATGTAATTAGATGTGATCGTAAGTTTCCTACTGTGGGAAGGTCTACTGGTAGCGGTGTGATTATAGCTCTGGTTAATACAATCTCATTCAAAATTATAGATACTTCTAAATTTGCTACATTGATTCCATTAATTGATTTAATAGCCTGCAAATGTAGAATCCAGTCACTTATACTTGTATATATTCCACCTGATGTGCCCAGTGATGATGTTGAATTATTCCTTGAATCTTTTGCAATTTTTTTCATGGATAAACAACTTTTATTCATTGGAGACTTCAATTTATCATACTTTCACGAGCATACAAATCTTAATTTACGTCACCCGGAAGTTTCTTCTTTTTTAGATTTTTGTAACTTGCTACAACTGAGGCAATATAATACAATCTTAAATACTGACAATCGACTTCTGGATCTTGTTTTTTCTAACTTAAACTATAATCTTCGAATATCCCACGATGGTTTGCCTTTGGTTTCTAAAGATGCACGTCATCCGGCTTTATCGATTAATATGGAAATTGCATCATCTCCTAATACAGTAAACTTTCCTACTTCTGGGAGCAGTTCTTATAATTTCAGAAAGGCGAACATTTATCAGCTTTATGATGATTTGCAGCAACTTGACTGGTCATTTTTGGATAATATTGATGACGTTAACTACTCTCTAAACTGTTTCTATAACATTTTAAATAACACCTTCGAGTCCTCTGTTCCTAAATGGTCTGCTCGTCCTTTATCTTACCCATCTTGGTTTACTTTGGAACTTAAGCGCAATTTAAAAACGAAACAATATTACCGGCGTAAATGGAGATTAAATAAGAACCCCTTTTATCTTAGTGAGTACAAAAGAATGAGAAGCTTGACGAAGATACAAATTTCCAGTAGTTATAAAGAATATTTGAATGGCATAGAAACTTCTATCAAAGAAAATCCTAAGAAATTTGGTCTTTTGTACGTGCAAGGCAGGGTACTTCATGGATTCCTGGCAAATTACTTTACAATGGAATTTGGACTGATTCACCTCAAGACATCATCGATTGTTTTGCATCACATTTCTCCGTAGCGTATTCGGGTGCGAATATTGATACTGAACCTGATACTTTTACACTATTTGAGTCGCTTGCCATCTACCCTGTAACACAGAAAAGTATTGAAAGTATTATGTCTACATTTCCAAACAAATTTACTGCTGGTGATGATAAAATTCCAAGCTTTGTGGTTAGAGATTTTTGCTCCGTTCTTTCACAGCCGCTCACCAAAATAATTAACCTTGCTGTCAGAACGTCAACTTTTCCTGATAGATGGAAACGTGCGCGCATAGTGCCCGTCTTCAAAAATGGTAAGACTACGGATGTATGTAATTATAGACCTATATCCATACTTTCAAATTTTGCCAAAATTTTTGAGCAAGTTATATATAATTCAGTTTATCCTTTTGTTCGTTCTCATATATCCTGTTCAACATGATTTTATGACAGGACGCTCGACTACTACTAATTTTGTGAGTTATACCCAATACGTATGTGAGGAGTTGGATTGCCAGGGACACGTTGACGTTATTTATACAGATTTCTCCAAGGCTTTTGATACAATTAATCATAAACTTCTTATACAGAAACTTAATTGTTTTGGTTTGAATGTTGCTTTTTGTAAGTTAATCAACTCTTGCCTATCCAATAGATATGGCTATGTTTTCTATAATGGTTTTAAGTCATTGGAAATTGTTGCATCATCTGGAGTCCCACAAAGATCGAGTTTGGGTCCTTTGCTTTTTGATATATACTCGTACATCAATGATTTGTTTCCATTAATGTCTTGTCAAGTATTAGCATATGCAGATGACGTTGAGCTCTCTTATTCGCGATGTAGACATGCTTCAGGACGACTTGAGTGTAGTGGCCAATTGGTCCGAAAGGAATAAGCTTATTTTGATAGTTAACAAATGTTATGCTATGACCTTCACTAGGCCAAACCGTCCATAATTGTCCTCCTATTCAATTTATTATGTTACACTCACCAGCATGAGTGAAATTAAGGATCTTGGTGTGTCATTTGATTCATCTTTATCGTTTCATAGTCACATTCAAAAAATCTGTTCGTCTGCCTCAAGAATGTTGGGATTTACTATCAGAACTTGTAAATATTCTAATGATGTTGCGCTTCTGGAGTCTTTATATTTCGCTCTTGTTCTTCCTAAATTTATAGACATAAATAAACAAAATGTGTTCATTAATAAATTATGTGACAGTCATGAAATACTTAGGAACATGTACGTAAACTCATGTAATGATTTCACCAGTAAATATATCGCTGTAGATTGCATCAGCATTCCGCATCATATGGGAAACAGGTGATTTCATTAGTAAGTTGGTCCTCGGGGTGCTCAGGTTCAATGTATCGGTATAGCGAGTATTAACTGAAGGTGCATTAAATCGAACAGAAGCTAACATCCCAGCGTAGTCAATACTATTGGTGACAAGTTTAAATAAGTGTTCAATCCTTCGATCAGTGAGTGTCTGGAACCCGAAACGTAGCCTTAGTTCATCGTAGTAAACATTTCTGTCTGGGTACACTCCAGTAGTTTTGAAAATCAAGAATTTCAAAAAGCGTCGTTGTACACGCTCAATAGGAAGTTGCTGCGATATATAATGAGGAAACTAAATGACAGACCCATATTCCATCTACCATATTTTTCTTTTTTTCTGTTTTGTCATATGTATGTATGTATGTATGTATGTATGTATGTATGTATGTATGTATTACAAAGTTTTTGCCCTATTACTGGGCAAATAAACAATTATTATTATTATTATTATTTGCTCCATTCACAGGAACATTCAATTTGTCCTTGGTTACCAGTGTGTTAACCCATCGGTTCGTGAGATCAAGATGGCTGGCATAACTATCATATTATTAGTATTGTTGTTTATTATTTCTTATTTCCAGGTATTTTTCCGTAACCTAACTATGCAGCTCTCCTCCATATGGCATGCTTTATTCTTAGTAAGCAGATAATAACACCTCCCACCATGTAGGGGGGGGGGGTCATTTTCACGGCCCATAGGGTCCGGCGCTTTAGTTGTTGTGTTGACGAAGTGGGTTGAGGTGAAGGTATCTCAACAACATCCTCGCCTGCGTTCTTTGTTTCTACTGAAGCATGCCATGTTTGTGTTTCATTTCCAATTTCCTGTTTCTGTCTTTGCTGGTTAATACTACCTGGATCCTGCTCCTCCGACCCACCACAGTATCCTTTTCATCCAGTGTTTGGAGCAAGTGTACCTCATTGGAGCTGCTAACCCAACCCAACGATTAGCTCAGGAACCCGTGGGGTCGCTAGTCCCCAGTAACCTATCTCTAGGCTACCCTGTGCGGGTTATTATTATTATTATTATTATTGTTATTATTATTATGTTAGTAGTATTAATAACATAGTAACGTATTAACATACTTAACCCAAAACCTCTCATATCTTAGTTGTCGAGGTGATGATCCTTCTCCATCTTTTCTTATCTACTGCTTCTTTCTTTGATTGCTTCCAATTAAATCCTTTTTCATTGCGTGTTTTTGTAATTTTGCTATTCTACGTCTTTTTCTGCCTTCTGTCTTTCTTTTTGCATTTGTTCCCATTTCCCATATTATTTTGGCTGTTCTATCTTAGCTCATTCTCATTAGGTACACAAACTATCTCATTTGTTGTGTCCTTATTTTTCTAATACGCTTTTCAGAGAAGCGTACATACTTCTTTCATTCTATATTTTTCCCGTTTCCTC
Organism: Melolontha melolontha; assembly: GCA_935421215.2. Taxonomy (NCBI): domain Eukaryota; kingdom Metazoa; phylum Arthropoda; class Insecta; order Coleoptera; family Scarabaeidae; genus Melolontha; species Melolontha melolontha. The sequence goes on from OW285235.1 coordinate 138,905,431, forward strand.
TATGTAGACTCTTAAATATTTTAGTCTCATTTGTAAAATTTTGCATACTCTGGTTCCAAGTTTAGTCTTTCTGGTGGGGGGTTCTTATAGCTTCCAGTTTTCTATATCCTACTTCTATCCGTACTAATTCTTTATTTACTTCTTTTGATATTTAATCTAGTACTGCATAAGTAGAAGAGGACTTAATACACGTCCTTGCCTCACACCTTGTTTGTACAGAATGTCTTGTTTAAGTTACATAAAATAATAATAAGAAAAATATAATAGTCAAAAATACGCTTCGAAAGATATTATAATAAGTTACACTAACAATTTCTAAAAGAAATACTAAATATAAAATGCATTTTTGAAATACCTAATTTGATTGATGATTAATTTACTATGAATTAGTTTTAATAACAATACCTAAATTAATTGCATTTAAAACCTAGTAGATATCTTTTATTGTATCTTAAACGGTTTTTAGGTAAGCAACTTTCCAAATAAAGTTTTAAAATAAACCAACTAATACATTCTTATTATAATAACTAAATAATTGAACTAAAATAACATAATCGAGTGCAGTATAGACTTTATTATCTCATAAATTAAGCAAATATTGTTATGGAGACGAAATAATGAATAAATGTAGACGTGTGATATCCGTTCAAGAAACATTTATTTATAATTTCATTAATGTTGTTTTGCCAAAGCACTTATTTTATGTAAACGTAACCTTCGGTACCTGGTACGCGTAGTTTTGTATGACAAATAACAGTATAACTCTATTATTAAAATTACTTAGCAAAATTATCTTATGTAGTCTAAAGTACTTCAAAACATTATTAATTAAAAAAGTACAACAAAGCGATAATTTTCAATTTCAATTAACTTTTTTCAAATATCTAGTACTTTTTCGTGATTGAAAGAATCTTGAAAATACACCATACATTTTCTTTGACTCACAGCCTTATAGTTAATTGCTGACGTCCTTTTACTACGACAATTACATTTGCAACAAACAGGATTTAAAAATGATGTACTATATGATTTAAACACTTTTTATAAGGGGCGGCTGTGGATAACGCATATTTCAAAAATGTATGTCTTAACTTAATTTACTTATTTGTCAAATGTGACTAATTTTAAATGTCAGAATTCTGGTTTGCTTCAATATTGTATTACCGTTGCTAGTAACCTATTATATTGAATTAATCGATAACAAACTAAAAATGGTATTTACTGATCCACAAAAAGCATTCATTATTGAGTCATATTTTCGCAATGGATACATCGAAAATGGTGAATGGAGGTACATAAGTCAACTATGTTTACAAGAATTTCGTTTTAAATATCCAGACGTAATAATTGATAAAGCCATATTTTATTAATATTTGTCAAGCAGCTCCACGATGGTGAATTAACCTAAGGGCATTTCCAACAAGATGGTGCACATACGGCACAAACTACTCTCCATTATTTAAGGGAATTTTATGACAATCGTTTAATTAGTGCTAGAACAGTAAATTCGTATCCACCTCGGTCACCTGATTTAACAGCATTACACCTCATTTAAAAAATACAGTTTATAAAGAACCTATCCATACTATTGATGAATTAAAAGCAAAAATTTAAGAAGAATGTAATCGATTCAATTACGCCTGAGACGCTTATAAGGGTTTTTGAAAATATGAAACGTCGAGGTGTTTAAATCATAATAGTTATCATTTTCAACAGTTCCTTTAATATATGTTCCTTTTTACTCTAATTTTAAATTGTTCCTTCAACATTTTCAATAAATAATTTATATATAAACAGAAGATTTATTATTTACTAATACAATATTCTGACATTTAAAATTAATCACATTTAACAGATAAGTATATGATATTAAGTTAAGACATACCTTTTTGAAATATATATAATCCACAGCCACCACTTATAAAAAGTGTTTTGTATCATATGGTATATTATAAAGCCAATATATAAAACTGTTGTAATGACTCCCGCTAATAATAATTACTTTCATTTTTGTTAATAAAAATCACAATATTTAATAAAATTTTTTAAAAGTGTGGTGATAATTAAAAAGATTTTATATAATTTATAATAATTAATACTTTCCCAATATAAATAAATATATTTGTAATAACAAAAAAATAACAAAACTACAAAATTAACAATTATAAAATGTAGATAGAAAATCTTTAGGCGAAATTTAGTTAACACTTTCGCGGCCAGAGCGGTCATTAATGACCGATGGGTAATGTTCCCATTAGGCCAGGGCGGTCACCTGGGACCGCTTCGTATCTCTCAATACATACGGTTTTTCTGGCACTTGTGACCGAGAGTACATTGCTTCTGTAGTGTGCACATGACCGCTGTGGCCTTCCTGGACACTACAGTTAGTCGAGTTTTTAAATTTTGCGCTACAGTTTTGGACAAATAGGTATAGGGTGGAAACATATTTGTGCGAAGTATGTGAGACATATGAGACACATATCTATCTAAATAACACTTTATTTCTTATTATATATTACAAAGGAAAATATTAAAAATAAAATAAAATATTTTATGTTTAGTTATAAATGTTATTTGTAATTTACTTATGTTTTGCTGTGAAGCAGTCTAAACAATAGTGAGGTTGATCGTCGCACTGCACGCAATAAGTCGTAACCTTTTTCACCTTACTTTTATCCAAATTTAGTAATCTTTTTCTGTCATAACAGCCTCTACAGTATTTCCTAGATTTAGCTGCTGGTCCATCTCTTTTTGCAAAAGTGTGTGTGTTCATTTTCATATATCTTTTTCTTGATGTTGTAGGCGTATTCATTTCTTCTTCCTCTTCAATATTATCGGTAGTTTCCAACAAACCCATTATAATTTTTGTTCTGAACTCGGATATTGTACTATTTTGATTATTGATTTTCTTGTACAAAATATATGCGTTTACTACTGCGGTACCCAGTAAGACTTCGAGGGCTATTTTTCGATACCATTTGATTGATTTACGAAGTGCAGTATTATAACTAGCCATCTGATCCGAAACATCTATTGAAGATTTTCCAGAATTATATTCTAAAATAGCCTGCGGTTTTTGAACAGTTCCTCCAAATCGTTGTCTAACTTCTACCATTTCACTACCATGTAGGGTCGAGAGAAAATTCACGTCACGCTTATCACGCAATTTTCCTACACAATTACCTCAACTATTTTCTTTCACAATGATTTCTCCTACTTTTAATTTTTTATTAACTACTTCTTTTGGATTACCTCTGCGATTGGCCCTAAGAGTTCCTAACAGATGTGTATTTTTGTCCAACAACTGATTTGCTAGTTCAATACTTGTATAGTAGTTGTCAGTAATTATAGTCCTTCCAGTATTTAGTAAATTCTTAGTTAGAAAGAAGACAGTTTTGAGGACAGTTTTTGTGGGAACAGATACGGATGGGTCTTTCTCTTTCCCTGAATATAACTTCATATTCCATGTGAAACCATTATCACTGCAAAGTTTGAACATCTTTAGCCCATACTTATGGGTTTTATTAGGTATATACTGTTTGATCAGCAAACGACCACGAAATGGTAAACGACCACGAAATGGTAAACGACCACGAAATGGTATAAGTGATTCATCGATACAAACTACTTTTCCCGGTACATAAACATCCTGACATTTTGTCAAAAACAAGTGATAAGTGGTTCAATTTTATAAACTCTGTCTCCTACTGGACAATCATCATTATTGCTAAAATGCCACATTTTTAACAAAAGCTCGAACCTATTTCTACTCATTATTTTGGATATAAGGGCATTCTTGAAAAGTGGATGTTTGCTCCAATAATGTCGCATAGTTGGCATCTTAACCAGGCCCATATAACCTAGTAGTCCCAAAAAAATGTTTCACTTCGATTTGACAGGTTGGAGACCAATCTCGAAGTCGGGAATTTGGTGCTACGTCTTCGGAAGCGAGAAGTAATTGACTGGCATACAAATTAGTTTGTGTTACCATGGTCTCCAATATCTCTTCATTTATAAATAATAAATAGACAGCTAGTGGATCAGCATCTACCAGTGCTGCCGCATATTCGGGCTTGATCCCGGATTCGTGTTCATAAGGAAAATCCATATGATTTCCTCTAGGTTCACTCCACACAACATTTTCTAGAGAATAATCTTTTGATTCAGTGCTTTGACCTTCAACCAAATTTGCACCCTCTATTTCTGTTTGATTCAAAAGATTTGGATTATTTTCGGAATTATTCATTTCATCTTCATTATTTTCTAAATTTGTGTAATTGTTTCCTGAATGTGAAGGACCACACTGTGTTTTAATCGATGGAGAAGGCTCAGATAATTCTGAGTCACTTTCTGGAATATATGTAGGATCTTCATCGTCTGAGCCTGAATTTACAAATGGTTCTATATCACTAGATGGTGTCTCATTATTTTCTAAACTAGATTCATCGCTAGAATCCGCAAAATTTGGTTTCAAAGAAACAAAAATATTTTTAAAGAAACCGACTTTCCGTCACTTGCATTAAAATTTTTCGTTGCTAACTCTAAAATACGTCTAGTACGGTTATTCATATTGAGAATCACAGATTCTTCATAAATCTATTGCAGTTTCATTCACAGGTAAGCACACACTCTAACAGGCAATAAACTACTGAACACTAATAATGGCAACTAGCAATATTATAGGTGTCGATACAAATCTCAACACGAAAGTATGACCGCTGTACTGCCCGCTGCTTATGGACGGGAATATGTTTCCTGTAAAATCGCAGCGGTCATTAGTGACCGCTGCGATTTTCCTCTTTATAAAAGACATATAAAACAAAAATAGGTGCATATGTCAATGTATGTGAACTAATTTATTATAAATACAATTTAAAAGAAAAATTATAACTGGAACTTTTTCCGAAATTACCTCGGCCGCGAAAGTGTTAAAGGCCAAGTACCATCAATCGTTACTGAACGAAACATGAAGAAAACAAAAAAAAATAGTAATTAATTTAATGATACATTTACACGACATGCATCCAGAATTGATTAATATTGAAAGCTAAATATTGATAGAGAACTCAAGCCGGATTAAGTGCATTTATACGCACTGGGCGTTCATGGTGTTTCTCATAAAGATAATGGATTAATCACATGCACAAACAAATTCAGGTAATATATGTATTTATTTAAAATAACTAATAAATCAAATTAATTTTTATTTCTCAGATTAGTTTAACTTTGCAGTATGAGTTATTAAACGTTACGAAAAAATAACTCTAATACTTATTTTATCTTCATTCCTTTAAACGATAAAATAAGAAATATACGTATGTATATGTATAAATCTATGTTAAGAATTTTCAAGTAAATATTCTTTCCAGACATATATTGAAAGTAAGACATTAGGTGAAACACCTTGAACAGTATCTACTTGTGTTTTACTTATCGTTAGCTACAGTAAAGTATTGGGTCATTTAAAGCATACCTGCGACTTCATATATTGATACGCAGTTAAACTAAAAGTATAAATGGAAAAGCAAAGTGAACCGGAAATGGTAAATATAAATATTACGCATTATGTACTTTCTCGTCGATTGTAAATGTGGCATCAATAATATACAGGCTGATTCACTTTCGACCCTCACCATGGGGATCTCGAATATAATTGAAGATAGAGGGTAGGTTTAAATTTGGCAAAGTTGCTAAATGTTCAAATAACTGGTCATTTTCATTAATACACAATCGCGCACGTTTTTGGGCACTTTGAATTGCCCTTTGTATTTTTCTTCTAGGAATTACATTGAAGGCATTCCGGAGTCTATGCCGAAGTTCTTCAATATTTTGTGGAATATCATCTTTATAAATACTATTTTTAGCGGCTCCCCATAAAAAATAATCTAGAGTATTTAAGTCAGGACATCTCGCCGGCCATTCAACAACTCCAATATTTCCAATCCAACGGTTTGGAAACTATTGACTTAAGTAATTCATCTTGTGAGCCGGTGCACCGCCCTGTTGCACCCATAAATGCCTTAGTTGATTTAATGGAATATTGTTATCCAGGAAATTTGATAGGTACGTATGTGCAAAGAAGATTTAAGTATCTTTCCCCATTTAATGTTCATACATAACAGGTCCTATGAGGCGATTTCCCAAAATGCCCATCCAAACGTTTAATCCAAAACGATGTTGTGGTCTTTTTGCCCTGTTTTGTCTGGGATTCTGTACTGCCCAATAGTACCGTCTTTCTGTTAAACATTCCAGAATTGGTAAATTTTGATTCATCGGACCAGATTATCTTGTTTAAAAAATCTTCGTCGTCTTCCAATGTTCCCACTAACCAGGTACAGTACTCCAGTCGTCTTAAATTATCACCAGGTATTAAACTGTGGCTAACATGAATCTTGTATGGGTTAAACTTATTTCGATGGAAAGTTCTTCATACTAGAGTTTGGGGCAAATTTAATTCTGACGCCAGTTCGCATGTAGATGTTGATGGTTTATTATTTATCTAGAAAATACAAGATTTATATAGACTTTGCAAAAAACACCTTTAATTTACCATTTGTAAAATATCCCGTTGATTTTCATTCAAATTCTTGTTAACATAATCACGCGGTTTGGTAAACGATTCAATCTCGGCCAAGTTTCTATCAACATCCAGAAAAATGACACTATGTGTCTGTTGTCGTTCTGGATACAATTGTAAATATTTTGTACTCGCTATTGTTGTATTTCGATTCGATGAATAAAAAATACTTAAGATATCTCGCTTCTCTTCGTTGATGTACGACATTTTTCTATTAGTAATGTACGATAATTGAAGAGTTTGACAGTTTGAAATTTTATGGCTACCTTACTCAATCTTAAAATATATTCTTTGTCAAGTAAAGCATAATATCAAAAACTTGTGTCAACATGTCATACATGGTTGAAATCAGAAAAAGAAACTCTTTCTAGCGGTGTCAAAATCCGACATAGTGCCTGTAAGAAATAAGAAATATGATGATGACCAGATAAAACCGAAACGTCATATGGAAATTTCGAGTTTACCATTAGATAGTATATCAACAGTGGCTTCGAGAATGTGTTTTTAGTTTTCCTCTGCAACCCCAAATAAACGTGATAGAGATAAAAGAAGAAAATGAACTTCATTCTTTTTTAAAAAAATCTGGAACGTCATTTGACATAGGTCCATTTTCTCTTGGGGTTCATAACAAACACAAAATTTAGCAACTTTTCCAAATGTAAACCTACCCTCTATCCCCAATAATAAGCGAGATCCCCATGGTGAGGTTCGAAAATGAATCAGCCTGGATGCATAAGCTAATAATATCCCAAATTTATAGCATCATTATATCAATTTCAATTATCATTAATGATTCTGTCAGTCGAAGTATAAAATTAAATCCATTTAATAACTATAAGACTGATTATAATCAACAAGTAATAACATTAGTGATATCTAAAAGATACTACGGATCAATTTTGATAATAAGTAGTATTTTTTTCTGTTTCATTTTCAATACAAGTATTAAAAAGCATATAAAATACTATCTACACATAAATATCAAGTTGACATTATCTTTGTGTGACCCAAGTTATATCAGATATTTCTTAAATTTTAATTATTAGTATTTTTAACGGTGTGCGTATATCCTTTAGTGTAAAAATTTTAATATGTGTATGTTCTTTAAAAAACTGTAACATGCCTAAATAACTGAAGCAAGTTACATATAAAAAATACAGTGACACAATGGTGCTTATTTCCCTTGTGCTTTCCTTTTAAATATATGTATATACAATGTGTCCGGGAAAATGTGGGAAATCTCTCGGATTCAGATAGAACATTAAAAAATAAGATGACAAGTTCCCATTATTTTTTTTCCTAGCGGCCCCCCTACTGAGATACGGCCTCCTGAAGGACGCACTGGAAATCAATTTTTCTTGAATAACTTTGAAACTACTTATTATAAATTAATGAAAATTTAATATGATAAACAGTAGTAAGGACCTCTTAAAATACTGCCCTTAAATTTAAATTAGCTTGTTTAGTTTATCAGGGGCGGACTAGGTTGTACATTTTAATGCTTATATTTTTAACACCCTGTATGATAAGGAGTTAGAAAAAACAAATTTGGATACCTCGAACATTAAGCTAAAGAAAAGGTACTCTTGCTCATTGTCGATTAAATGAACCGTTTTCGAGGAAAAAAAAATAAAAGAATTAATGTTTTATTTCTATTAAAAAGAACCATGTTTTTATTTTTTTTTGTCTGCAACAAAGTGTGATACTAAAGTCATTCCTGGAACAAAAAAGTTTTAGTTTAGGTTATTTAATACGACAAAATTACAAAGATTCTTAGAAATGCAGTTTTGTCCCAGAAAGGCACCTTAACAAAAATTATGTTTAGAAATGTACTCACTAAGGCTTGCAACGATTGAACCTAAATACTCTAATTAGAAATAATCAATTAAAAACTTCATAAGTGGGTTCAACATGGGCTCTGTGAACTCTGATACACTCGCGGGCACGACGAATAGAGGACTGCTGTACTCGCCACAACAACCCAGCATTGTTTCTTATCACATCACAATGAAATGTGATTCTCTGTAAAAGTTCCCCCCTAGTATCAACCGGAGAGGAATACACCAAGGTTTTGGGATGACCCCACAGGTGAAAATCCATTGGTGTTCGGTCGGAAGACCGTGGAGGCCAGGCAATGGGACCTCCTCTGCCTATCCAACGGTTTGGATAGACGTTATTCAGGTGGTCGAGTACAGCAACGCTAAAATGAGGTGGGGCCCCATCATGCATAAAATGCATGCTTTGGCGGCTTGCAAGTGGCAAATGCTCTATTGAATCCAGAAAAGCTTTCTGAAGGAACTGTAAATAAAGTTCACCATTCAATCGTGGCGGCAATACTCATGGTCCAATCAAAAAATTGCCAATTATTCCTGCCCAAACATTAATTGATTGGAACTGATGTTGATAATGATGAACGACAGTGGGATGAGGGTTTTCATCAGCCCATACATGCGAGTTATGTAAATTTACAATACCATTTTTGGTAAACCCTGCTTCATCGGTAAAAAGAATAGTGCTAATAAAGTTTGGGTTGTTCGTTGCTGATCTAACAGCCAGTTTGCGAACTGGATTCTACGAGGAAAATCTTCAGGAAGTAATAGATGCACTTTTTGCAGATGATAAGGGTAAAACCACTGTTCTTTAAGTATTTCATGAATTGTCGTTTTTGACGTATTAAGCTGCGCGGTTAATATTCGAGTGCTTATTGAAGGAGTATCACCTACAGTATCCAAAATATTTTCCTCCAATTGCACCGTACGCACTGTTCTCACACAAGCATCAGTACTTTTTTTCGCAAAACTTCCTAAAACATTAAAGAAAGTCAATAATGTTACCTTATTAAATGGAATCGCCCACCAGTCTCTCTTAGACGTTGGTCAAGTCGCTGAAATGTTTTCTGATTTGGAATATTGCGATTAGCATATCTTTCTTCATACAACCTTCTTGCTTCCAAAGCATTGCAAGATGCAAGACCGTACATAAGATGCATATCTGCATACTCACTAAATGTGTATCCCATTATCAAATTAAATTTACCAAGATATTCAAAATTCAATAAATTAATATCGAAGTAAAGGATCAACGTGTTAACAATATGAAAGATTACAAGATTTAAAATTTACACGTCAATGCAAGATATTTATTAATTCGTGGGTACCATAGTAACGTTTGTGAAAACAATGCGTTTTTTAGTACTGAAAACAGTTTCATTTCAGACTTTTGTATCACACTTGTTGCAGACAAAAAAAAATAAAAAACATGGTTCTTTTTAATAGAAATAAAACATTAATTCATTTATTTTTTTTTCCTCGAGAACGGTTCATTTTATCGACAATGAACAAGAGTACCTTTTCTTTAGCTTAACGTTCAAGGTATCCAAATTTGTTTTTTTAACTCCTTATTATACAGGGTGTTAAACATGTAAGCATTAAAATGTACAACCTAGTCCGCCCCTGGTAAACTAAACATGTTAATTTAAATTTAAGGGCAGTATTTTAAGAGGTCCTTACTACTGTTTATCATATTGAATTTCCAATAAATCATAATAAGTAGTTTAAAAGTTATTCAAGAAAAATAGATTTCCAGTGGCGTCCTTTAGGAGGCCGTATCTCCGTAGGGAGGCCCGTTAGGAAAAAAATAATGGGAACTTGTCATCTTATTTTTTAATGTTCTATCCGAATCCGAGAGATTTCCCACATTTTCCCGGACACATTGTATATATATATATATATATATATATATATAATAACTTCGTGACCTTGGTATGATATGGTAAACCTAATCAGTAGGCGATTAAAGGTCTGTATATTACTTTAAAATATATGTATTTAAAAAACTCTACATGTTTCGGCTGTATACGCCCAAAAAAGGCGTATACAGCCGAAACATGTAGAGTTTTTTAAATACATATATTTTGAAGTAATATACAGACCTTTAATCGCCTGCTGATTAGGTTTACCATATATATATATATATATATATATATATATATATATATATATAATATAATATTTTCGTGACCTTTGGTATGATATGGTAAATTAAATCAGTTGGCGATTATAGGTCTGTTTGCTTCAAAGTACATATATTTAAAAAAAAACCTACATGTTTCGGCAATGATGCCTTTATCAAGGACATAAAAAATATAAATGACAGAATACAAATGTCAAATAATTGAGTTGCTATGGTTTAAATTATTCAAAGATACATTCCAATTGAAGTAATAATAAATCATGCCTTAGTATTCCAAAAACAGATAGCAAGGTGTGAACATATGTGTTGTTCGCTGCTGGCAGATTGTGTCTCTTTCTGGGTATGAAGTTGTGTGTTGGTTGCTGCTGGCAGCTTGCGTCTCTCTCTGGGTGTGTGGTTTTGTGTTTGTGTGAGCGCGTAAGTGTAGGGTTTTGTATGTTGGTTTGTTCGTGCGTGTGTTTAGTGACCGGTCGCGTAAATTTATAGAGATCAGAAAATCAGCCGTTGCGTAGGGCCGTCAACTTCTTTACTTTTCCGTGCAGTACTTCGACGGCCCGGCCCCCGCCCTATCGACGCGAGGCGCAGACCAGCGAAGCGCACCCTGCACGGGGTTGCTCATCGCCAACCGAGGTAACACTCTTCGGTCGACGACGGTCACACTTTGTGCCATCTAAACGTTTTCCGCCGAAGCGGGGGCATTGCACACACGTCGATCGTGTGTGTGCTGTTAACGGCAGCCTAGCCAGGCGCGGCGCCGAGATTTGCGCCGCGTAGCTTGGTTCCTCACAGCGAATATGCTACTGGGTTGTAGCCTAACATATGCGCTACCAAACTCTAGGGGGGTCTCCCGATGGGCGGACAGGTACCATTCCGCCTTTCCAGCAGGAGTGAGGAACCAAGCTACGCGGCGCAAATCTCGGCGCCGCGCAATGCAAGCACCACTACGACCGGTCCTGGGCGGCACCCTGGCTAGGTTGCCGTTAACAGCACACACACGTTCGACGTGTGTGCAATGCCCCCGCTTCGGCGGAAAACGTTAAGGTGGCACAAAGTGTGACCGTCGTCGACCGAAGTAGCCACTAAGATTGTTCCCTTGGTTGGCGATGAGCAACCCCGTGCAGGGTGCGCTTCGCTGGTCTGCGCCTTTCCTTGATAGGGCGGGGGTCGGGCCGTCGAAGTACTGCACGGAAAAGTAAAGAAGTTGCCGGGAAAGGGTTGGCGGCTCTACGCAACGGCTGGTTTTCTGATCTCTCTAAATTTACGCGACCGGTCACTAAACACAAGCACGAACACACCAACATACAAAACCCCACACTTACGCGCTCACACAAACACAAAACCACACACCCAGAGAGAGACGCAAGCTGCCAGCAGCAACCAACACACAAGTTCATACCCAGAAAGAGACACAATCTGCTAGCATCGAACAACATGTATGTTCACACCTTGCTTTCTGTTTTTAGAATACTAAGGCATGATTTATTATTACTTAAATTGGAATGTATCTTTGAATAATTTAAACCATAGCAACTCAATTATTTGACATTTGTATTCTGCCTTTTATATTTTTTATGTCCTTGATAAAGGCATCATTGCTGAAACATGTAGGGTTTTTTTAAATATATGTTCTATATGTTCTTTGAAGTAAAACAGACCTTTAATCGCCAACTGATTTAATTTACTATATATAAATATATATATATATATATATATATATATATATATATATATATATATGGTAAACCTAATCAGTAGGCGATTAAAGGTCTGTATATTACTTCAAAATTTTCATATTTTGTATTCTCTTGATAAAGGCGTACACAGCCGAAACATGTAGAGTTTTTTAAATACATATATTTTGAAGTAATATACAGACCTTTAATCGCCTACTGATTAGGTTTACCATATCATACCAAGGTCACGAAGTTATTATATTTATATATATATATATATATATATATATATATATATATATATATATATATTTATATATATCTAGCAGATTGATATACCCATAAGGTCTCCAACAACGCCATTGTGTGAGTAGTGGGAATAGAAACAAGTTTTAACCAGCAAACGGTGATTTCGAATATATCGTCTTAGTATGCAATATTTAATTTTTCTGTATGCCTTCGTTAAGTAACAGTATTATTTACCATGAATTCGATTTGACATGGGTACCAAGCAACGATCCGTAATAGAATTTGAAAGGCTGGTAGGTTGCACTTTCATCGACATTTACAAACGTTTGGAAACTGTTTATGGCGATGATTGAATGAATGTGAAGAATATTCGCTAGTGGGTTCGACGGGACACCACCAGGCCACCTTGCAGCAACGATATGATGTAACGAGCCTAAAATTCATGCTTGTTTCGCATACTCCGTACTGTCCTGATTTGGCACAATGACAAAAAGCTGAATTACAACTATTTTTTGTTGTGCGTCATCAAATTGTAGATTATTAAGTAAATTGCCAATGTACATGATAGAAATTTGGTACAAAATTTCTATGTTTTCACATATATACGAGGGTGGTTTGACAATTAACTTGGTTCTCACACTAATAGAGGGCGCAAATGTAATCTGTATATGTAGTCATAAAGTGTAATTCCTACGAGTTAATATTCTCTGGTCTTAAGTCATTCTGACAGTAAAAGTTGGAATTCGTGGTGTGATTCAATTCTTTCATCTGGAAGGAAAAAGAGCAAAGGAGATTCATAAGAGAATTTTACCTACATTGGGTGACTCATGTCCTTCTTATGAGTGTGTTGGACTTTGGGTACATGAGTTTAAGCGTGGCAGAACAAGCATTAAAGATGCACCACGTCCTGGAGCCACGAAATCAGCTGTGACACCCGAAATCTTCGATAAAGTCCATGATTTGATTTTAGCCAATAGACGAGTGAAAGTGCGCGAGTTAGCGGAAGCCACAGGCATCTCAACTGAGCGAGTTCACTTCGTTTTGCAGAAAGAATTGCACATGCAAAAACTGTGCGCAAGATGGGTGCCGCGTTTACTCACTCAAGAGCAAAAGCGAATTCGCATGCGAATATCTGCCGACAATTTGCAAGTATTTCAGAAGAATGTAGTTGAGTTTTTTCGCCGTTTTGTGACAATGGACGAAACTTGGATACACCATTATATCCCGGAAACTAAACAGCAGTCGAAACAATGGATTGTCCGTGGGAAACCGGCTCCGAAAAAAACGAAATGCGTTACATCCGCTGGAAAGGTCATGGCGTCAGTTTTTTGGGACGCAAAGGGAATTCTCCTAATTGACTACCTTGAAAAGGGAAGAACCATTACCGTAGAATACTATGCATCACTTTTGGACCGATTAAAGGCGGCAATAACAGAGAAACGCCTGGGAATGGCCAAGAAAATGGTGTTGTTTCACCATGACAATGCCCCCGTGTATTAAAGTCGTGTCGCTCAGCAAAAATTGGCCGATTTCAACTGCTTCCGCATCCTGCGTATTCGCCAAATCTAGCTCCTTCGAACTACCATCTATTCCCGAAACTAAAAACTTTTCTGGCAGGACGAAAGTTTGAGTCTAATGAAGTTGTCATACAGAAACTAAAGTAGTATTTTGAAAGCATCGAAATCGCGAAGCTGGAGAAACGTTGGGGCAAGTGCGTTGAACTTCGAGGGGACCATGTCGAAAAATAAAGTACGTTGCAAAACTCAAATTGTTTTCTTTCATAGCAAACCAAGTTAATTGTCAAACCGCCCTCGTACCTAAGAGGTCGAATTTTAAAATATCATTTAAACAAATTCTAAAGCAAGAAATTTGTCTAAACGCACAAGCATGGCAGCGTTGTGACACGTTTTCACAATTAGCGGATAGACTAATCTCTTAATGTATTTTTATTTCATTGCGTTCCACTAATTGACTCAAATTAATATAGCAACTACTTTACCAAACAAGCAAGTAGAGTGATGATGATATAAAACCAAAATTTCTGCGATCCAGTCATACTTATTTACAAAACGGCAACATTCGAGTAACTGAGAATTATGAGACCAAATTATTGGTATTAAAATGACGCAAAATGCAATAAACATAGTAACAAAATTCACTAATTTATATATATGCAATCTTTGTAAAATGTTGTCTTCTCGATTTTATAATTCAGTACATGGAATGCTTACTCATTTCGTTCATTACTTAACTCCAAAGCTTTATAAATTACGCTCTGATTTTAAAAACTTTTTAAGCTATCGTTAGATTTATAATTAGTAATAACTTATTATATTATAGGTAATAAAGAAAGAATATAAAGAAAAATTACAATAGGTTTGTATATATCGTTATCTTATATTTATCTATGCAGTCTGAGTGCGCAATAAAAGAAGGCTCTTTTCAATTATTCCAAGCTTTCGGATTATTTTTTAAACCCTTCTCAAAATTACATAACAAAGAAGAAAACGAAGACTATGACTAATCGCCAAATAATGTTTTCTGTTAAACTGCATGTTGTCTTTAGATTCTAATTCTATTAGATTAATCTGCGCGTTTAATCTACTACAACTAGAATCTAGTGAATAAAACATAGAATTTTATTTATTTAATCCACTGAATTAATTCAATTATTTAATTATAAGATGTTTTATTATTTACTTCTTACATTTTATTTTTAATTGTTTAAAATTATAGATATGTATTTCTTTCAGGCATATCATCGTCCAAAAAGCACTACCGTGCAAGTAGCCAGAATAATATCCTTCACAATAATCGCAGTATCCGTGATTATAGGATGCTTTATTCTAGCATCAGCTTATGTTACTGCCAATGCTTCATGCAGCCAACTTCAACAAGAAATTCAATTTTTATCTGAAACTGCTGACCGAATGCAACCCCTTCAACCTGAAGCTTTAATACAGGTAAGGAGATCTACTTAAAAATATAATTACTCAAAAAATTGAGCAAATTCAGACAACTCTTTTTGTAAGGTTAGCATTTTCTTATTTCTACTTTCGTTCTAATGCTGTGTGATAGAATTAATAAATCAAGAAGTAGTGTCAGTCATAAAGCCTAAGATTATAACTTACTTAGATAAGAATACAAAATTACTTTGTTCGTTGTACCATCACATATATGTAGTTGTAAATACCATGAATTGTTCGTTTTAAAACACCTGCATAGAAGCTATTAATTTTTTTTTATGTAAGTTGTTACCAATATACCTAATTGTCACGGGTAGAGTTTTGTTATAATTTGTGAACCATTTCGTTCACAGCTGTTGGCTTTGCTAGTCGATCAAGTATACTCAGTGATTTCTAAATTTGATAAAAATGTCAAAGAAAAACTTTGACTCAAATTTTATTGCTAGCCAAATATCTTGTGCCAAATCGTTGAAAATCTTGGAGAAGGTCTGCGATGAGTCAACTTTATCAAAGACGCGATCATTCAAAGAAGGTTAATATCTAACGAAAACATTGATATGAGAATAAAGAAAATGGTGATGGGAAATCGTCATTTAAGCTTACAGAATTGGTAGAGATCTGAATATGTTCCACGAATCCATTCGCATTTTAGTTAATGTTTTGGACATCAGGCGCTTTGTGACATGGCTTATTCTGAAGGGGCAGAATTTTCGGCAAAAAAGCACCGCAAATATATTTGTGAAGACATGCTTAAACAAGTCAACATTTATTATAGATTTATATAGATTATACAGTATATATAGATTTAAATACACACTAGAGATTCAAATTGATCCACAAGCTTCGGAATGGATCTTCGACAACGAGCTGAAACCGAACAAAAACACGTCAAAGTAATGATTTCTTTCATAAACGTGATGTCTACTTGGAGTTGTTTTCGCAGGGGTAAACAGTCAACAAACAATATTGTCTGAAGCATTTGAGAGAATGTGTTCATAGGAAAAAAAATGGGGTATGACGATACGCCGTCACACATACTGAACCTTGTACGCGAATTTTGATAAAAAATTCAACGAATATTAACGACAAAACAACACCTTATTCACCAGATATGCCCCTGTATAATATTTTCCTTTTCCCAAGCATTAAATTATCACTTCGTGGAATGCGTTTTTAATAAATTGAACCAATAAAAGAAAGTTTACAGAAGCAACTGAAAGTCATATCGGAAATGTCTACAAAAAGTGTTTCAACGTCTGTATTATTCATTGGCATAAATGTATCAAGTGGAGCCTATTTTGAGAAGAAAACAATAAATTTGGACGATTAAACCAATATTTTGTATTTTTTTAACCAATTAAGGTGTTCGCAGAAACTCGTTTCCTATTACGTTAATTTTGTCTCGTCGACTACTACATCTACTATCACATCAAGATCTAAAAACACTGTAATATTATAATTAGTCGAATATATAAATATTTCTTGAAAAGTCAACAATATTTTGAAAATTGGATAGTCACGAGATGACAAATTAGAATTCGATAACACTTCGTTTACAGGAATATAAGAATTTATTCATCATCTAAACTAATAAGTAACTTACATTGGCCCAAATAACATCTAAATTTAAAAATTTCATAATTATTCTAAAAAATTGATAATTAGCGAACACAGTAAGTAGACGTTAGATAAACGATAAATAATATATGAATAAATAAGACAACCCACTTACGAGCTAATAGTGGCAACTTAATTTTTTCAAATGATTTAATGGATAGATGGTTACCAATATTAAATATTATCTACAGTTATTCATTTATACCCTTACTTCACTCTTCAGTTAAATGAGAAATTGTAACGCGACTATTTTATACAACTATTTTACAAGAAATATAATCGTAAACTATAATTTCGAAGCTGAATTTTATCTATTCAATTAAAATGATTTTTTTTTTTGGTTCAAAAATTAAAAAACTTAATGGCTGCTTGAATTTAATTGAATCGATAGGAGGAATATATATACAGAGAATTTCATGTAACTTGCAATATATGAATGTAGTAACCATAGATACGAAAATACTATGCACTTGCACTGTCCCACATAAAATGCAATATGTAATAGTTATGATCGATATGATATCTTTCATGGTTGTTTTGTCAAATTATTGACAGTAAAGCCTATTTAATTCAATGTAGTGTTTTAGGAGTAAAACTACATTTCCGATAAATATCGTTTATTGAATTGAATTCCGAAAGATGCCATGTCACTAACTGAGTTCTCTCTTCCTTTGTGTATATCATTTAAGATTGATACTAAGCTACTATCGAAATAGAAATACTGCTACTTTTGACTTAACTAATGTCAAATTATATTGATATGTTGCATTTTACGTGGGAGAATGTAAGAATGTATTACCTAGTTTCTATGGAAATAAAAAACCTATACATGTTTGTATACTGCATCTTAAGTGAAATTCTCTGTATAATATTTTTGGCTACATGATCGAAGAACGTTTAAATCTAACTTATATAAACGAATCTTTTAAATACACTGCTGCCATCGTTCGAGAAGCTCTAAAGTTGAAAATAAACTTTTGAGAAGCGCTCAAACGTCTAATGTTTTGGGCATAAATATTAAACTATTCTAGAATACTGTAAAACAATGTAGATAAATCCCAAATCTATAAATCAATTTGTTACGGTTGATTGGTAGATTTGGTTAATATTGCGATAATATCTTATATTTATTCTTATTGGTTTTCAAAATGCCATTTATCCTTTTAAAAAACTGTGATACATTAGAAGCTTATCTAGTTTGTAGAAAAAAAAATCAGTGATTGCACTTGAAAGTTGCCAGAATAAATTAAAAATTTGCCAATTGCCATTTAGTGCAATGTGATAGATTGAAAAACTCTGCTTTTTATCTGAAGGCCGAATTATTAATTGAACACAATTATTAATGGAAGTCCTTGAATATTTTATAGTCAATATTTTATTAATTTATTTCGCCTGCATTCATGCTCATGATCATTAAGAATGCACTAACTTACTGAAGATAACATTTTATTTTATCAAAGTTGGACACGAACGAATGCCCCAGTTCGTTGGCCTGCTCAATCAAATTAACGTTTTTAAACTTTTACTTTTTGAGGTTTTGCGAAAGATGAAATTTATAAAGCAAAGTCGCAGAAATATAATAAAGCTTTAAAACAAGCCTATAAATAACATTCCTGGTTGAACAATCCTAAAACTTACATGAATTAGTTTCATGAAAGCTTCAAAACGTGTTGCAAAAGTCAACTATTTTGAACATTTGCCCCATAAATAATTACAAATTTAAAACTTACTTTGAACTTACTTGTATTATGAATAAGCAGTAGAGGTTCAAGCGCTTATTTTTAACTTTAGAAAAGCATGCTGCTGGATATTATTGCCAAAATTTAGTTTTCTTTCAGAATATTTAAAAATATAGACTCTTTCATTAAAATAGGGATTAGAAAACTCGAATATCAACTGCTTTGTTTAAATTTCATTATTGTAATCATGAGGAAAATACTACATGATAATTTTGGACACGGTGTATATAGTTTAATCTCTAGCAGTAGTCCCAAATTAGTTGCAAATATACTACATGCAAAAATAATACCAATAATGATAAAATAACAATATAAACAAACATTCTACAACTACATACTATTAAGTTAACTACACTAATAATTTACTTAAGGAACCTTTAGCTATGAAGATTTTACGTAAATCCTTATGCTCTCTATGTTTTTATGAATATTTCAACCTTTTTATATATTTTTCGTCAGTAAAGTAACTTAACAAATACTCTCATGTCATATCTCTATTTCCAGGGATTTAGTAGTCCTAGGATAAAGATTATCATGTTGTAAGGTATTAGACTTAGTTTTGTATTAAGTTAATTATTATATATATATATACATATATATATATATATATTAAAATAATAAGCTTTTTTTGGTTTAGCAACCTTTATTGAAATTCAATTTATTTAAATAACGACGTTTCGACTTTTTGTGTGTAATTGAATCTTTTTCAAGTGATTTAGAACTAAAAAAATTACAAAACGAAAGGTAAGAATTATATTTACATTATATGGAAGAGTTAAAATTAAAATAATGATTAGAGTAAAATTTAAAATTTAAAAGGATATACAAACTCACCAATTTTACTTAGACACATGCCCAGTGCAAATTGCATGGTCGGAAAACAATGTCGACCCTTCACACAGGGTGCGACCGTGTATCTTGGAATCTTAAGTGTAACTAAATTGTCTTGTTATAGAAATGAAATTTTTTTATATATTGTTCCGTTTTAAATTTGTTTGGTCCGGCACATGTGTTTGGGAAAATACAGTATGTTTACAATGGGAAAAAATATATTTTTTTGTTTTTTGTGTGGGTGGGGTTTTCTTCTATTGTTTAATGAGCGGATAATACAGTTTTGAAGTCCATCAATCTCGTTACGGTCGTTGATTGCTTTGTTATTTTTGAAAATGTGTATCATTTCTAATACCTCCCTAGCCTTTGTATTTTTTTGCTTGGTTATTATTTTTGTATTTTCAAAATCAAAATTGTGTTTTAATGTTATCTGGTGATTTTTTAAAGCTGTTTGATTTTTTGCGTATTTATGTCCTTTTAATCTTTCCTGTAGTAACTGTTTTGTTTGGCCTATGTATACTTTGTCATAGTCTTTGCAGGGTATGTTATATATTGTATGTGATTGTTTAAGTGTTGGTATTGAGTCTTTTAGTTTTGTGTGTAGGAACTTTAGATATTTTCCGCTTTGATGTGCTATTTTAAAATTAAATGGTTTAACTATATTGTTTAATTTTTCGGATAATCCAGGTATATAGGGTGTAGGGATATATGTTAATTCATTGGTTGTTTTATATATATTTTGGCACTTAGTTTTGTTATATATTTTATTAAGTCTCTGTTTTATAATGTTTTGTATTAATTGCGGTGGATAATTGTTTTCTGTTAAAATAGTTTTTACTTTATTCAGTACTGTTGGTCTGAAAACTGGATTGGTGAGATTTAGAGCCCTGTCCACTAACGCCGTTACAACATTTTTTTTGTGGGATAGGGGTTGGTTTGAATAAAAGTTTACGTATTCTGCCGGATGTGGTTGGTTTAGTGTGCCATTTTGTTTGTATGTTATTGTTTGTTTTTATTAGTGTTAAGTCTAAGTAGTTTATGGAGTTGTTTTTTTCATTTCAATGGTAAAGTTTAAATTTGGATGGAAGTTGTTGAAACTATTTTGTACATTACTTATTTCCTTTTCTGGTAACATCATTATGCAGTCATCGACATATCTTTTGAAAAAAGTTGGTTTGGTTTTTAGGGATTTAATAACATTTTCTTCGATGTGTTCTAATACTAATTGGAAATTACTACAGGAAACAGTTACTACAGGAAAGATTAAAAGGACATAAATACGCAAAAAATCAAAGAGCTTTAAAAAAACACCAGATAACATTAAAACACAATTTTGATTTTGAAAATACAAAAATAATAACCAAGCAAAAAAATACAAAGGCTAGGGAGGTATTAGAAATGATACACATTTTCAAAAATAACAAAACAATCAACGACCGTAACGAGATTGATGGACTTTCAAAACTGTATTATCCGCTCATTAAACAATAGAAGAAAACCCCACCCACACAAAAAACAAAAAAATATATTTTTTCCAATTGTAAACATACTGTATTTTCCCAAACACATGTGCCGGACCAAACAAATTTAAAACGGAACAATATATAAAAAAATTTCATTTCTACAACAAGACAATTTAGTTACACTTAAGATTCCAAGATACACGGTCGCACCCTGTGTGAAGGGTCGACATTGTTTTCCGACCAATTTGCACTGGGCATGTGTCTAAGTCAAATTGGTGAGTTTTTATATCCTTTTAAATTTTAAATTTTACTCTAATCATTATTTTAATTTTAACTCTTCCATATGATGTAAATATAATTCTTACCTTTCGTTTTGTAATTTTTTTAGTTCTAAATCACTTCAAAAAGACTCAATTACACACAAAAAGTCGAAACGTCGTTATTTAAATAAATTGAATTTCAATAAAGGTCGCTAAACCAAAAAAAGCTTATTATTTTAATATTATGCACACGGCCAATAAAATAAATAAAATAAATTTTAATTTCTTATAAACACTAAATATATATATATATATATATATATATATATATATATATATATAAATATAATAACTTCATGACCTTGGTATGATATGGTAAACCTAATCAGTAGGCGATTAAAGGTCTGTATATTACTTCAAAATATATGTATTTAAAAAACTCTACATGTATCGGCTGTATACGCCTTTTTCAAGAGAATACAAAATATGCATTCAAACTGCATTCATTCATATTTTGTATTCTCTTGAAAAAGGCGTATACAGCCGAAACATGTAGAGTTTTTTAAATACATATATTTTGAAGTAATATACAGACCTTTAATCGCCTACTGATTAGGTTTACCATATATATATATATATATATATATATATATATATATATATATATACACAGAGTTAGGCAAATGTATGGATCCATTCGAATATCTTTGTTACGGCTACTTAGATTTTAATAGAATTTTCCACATTTAAGTTAATGCAAATAGGGAATTCGAAGAGTATATTTATTTTCAAATCAGATTTCCAGTTTAGGAAGAAACGATGTTAACTGCTTTATTTTAAATGAAACATCCTATATATTTTTACAAATTTCAATAGTCTTTTGCTCTGGGAGTTCAGTAATAATATGAGTGGGCGCACTTTTGTTTAACAACGACAGAGCTATTTAATTAAATCTAATAATGCAAATTTTATTGAGAACAAAAAAGATGAACACAAAAAATATAAACAAAATTAATATCAGTGAAGAGAATTTTCAAAATGATGATCGTTCACATCTTGACAATAAGCAAGTCTGTGAACAAATTCTTGAATGATATTTTCCAAAGCCTTCTCACGGATTATTGGACTTCCTCAATTATTTTCTGCCATAACTCGTCCAGATTTTGCGATCGTCTAGTATAAACCACAGCTTTTAACCTCAAAGGAAAAAATCTAGGGGATTTAAATTTGGAGACCGTGCGGACCCATTCAATGAATCCTCTACGGCCAATCCCCCGATTTGGGAATGCTTCGTTCAAAAAACTGACATTAAGGGCATAATGAGGGGGGTGCTCCATCTTGTTGGAACCAAACACTTACTAGTAATTCCCCATCTTACTCAATATTAGGAACAACCTGATCATATTAAAGATCTAAATATATCTGTCCAATTAGCGTACTGTCAATGAAAAAAGGACCAATAATACGATTCCTGAAATACCAGCCCAAACATTTAATTTCTGCGGATGTTTTGTATACGTTTATAACATCCATTGATCAATATCGGCAATTATGGCGATTAACGGTACCATTCAAACAATACGTAGCCTCGCGGAGAATAGCAAATTGTATGTAAAATATTGGTCATTTTTGTAAATCTCCATCACTCTTTCGCAAAATTCCATTCTACTATCATAATCCTCGTCTAACAATTCTTGCACTAAATGTAGTTTATACGGATGATATTTTCCGTGCTCCAATATTTTGGGCTACTGATCGGCAACATATCAAAGTTTAGTGCGAGGGATGTAGTAAAAGTTTGCGGTAATTCTTCTAATGCTATAGCAATAACTTCATTAGTTGCGACTTTTGGTCGTCCGCTTTTCGGTAAATTTCTAACATTTCCGGTCAAATTATACCTTCTCGAAGTTTTACCAACGATAGTTCGTAATATTGGATGCTGATTTTGATGCAAATTGTTAAATAAATCGCATACTTCTTCATGAGTTTTGACGCGGTCACCAAAATCAATCATCATCAGAATTTCAATACGTTCTTTTTCAGTTAACTGAACCATACATATTTGGAGGTCTAGGAAGGATGTCTGACAGTTTAAGTCAAGTACTGAATTTTAATTTCATGCCTTACTAAACATAAACATGATTTCAAAATATCAGTTTTAATTAAATAAATATATCTGTCATTGTTGAACAAAAGGGTGCCAAACCCTATTATTGCTGAACTCCTAGAGCAGAGCTCCAGCAAGTCTGATTCGGATATAAATATATTGAGCTTACGACGGAGCAAGAAAACGTCATCCACCGATCATGGTGGGAATCAAGAAAACGAAGAAAGAAGCAGAGTTTGTCCGGAAGCAGGACAACCATCATTGAAGACGGATGAGGTAGAGAGAAAACTCCAGGCACTCTCTACGCTGAAGAGGACCGATGGACCTATAAATATACTCATCGAATCACCGATTTGCATTTAATTAATTGTGGAAGATCTTATTAAAATCTAAGTAGCCATATCAAAGATATTCAAATGGATCCATACATTTGCCTAACACTGTATATATATAGTAAAACCAGACCTTAAATTGCCAACAAATTAAATTTACCATAACATACAAAGGTCACGACATAATTATTTATATATATATATAATGTAGAATAGTATAATGTAATATGTAGACCAGTTTGACAAGCATTAAAAAGTTCTAGAACACCAGTTTTCGATTACGTTTCATCAGAATAAGCAATAAGCAATAAGCGTGTACATAAACAAAGAATTTCGACAAATTTATATTCATGATAATATTACGGCTTTCTGCGCTGTGTCAAATGAGAAAATCTAGATATTTCGCAAATATTATCAGTTTTATAATAAAATTTATTACGGATATATGTAAATTTTACACAAATACATAAATTCCCATATGACATTAAAGTAGATATTTTAAATTATTCATCAAAGAACTAGTCGAAGGACTTTAATTTAGTAACTGTTCCCCACTTATTCATTGACCTTGGCCCCCCAAATAGGATATGGGAGAATATGTATTACGTCAATATACCTCTTTTATAGTTAGTGACAGTATATATAAAAATAATGGAACACATATATTCAATTCGAATGGAAAGTTTTTAATTTGTTCTCGAATAGAACAATAGCGTTCCGTAATTTAATATCAAATTTATATTGAATGGCTTTGTAAAGTACTGCATACAAATACCAAAATAATACAATCGCTATTTAATAAATAATGTTAAGAAAATCTTCCTCATAGATTGTAAAGAAACATGTACCTATATGCATCTAATGCACATTTAAACAATAAAAAGTTAAGATTTTTTTTTGCCAGTGAATGCAAACGGAAATAATACATAAAATGATTACAGATATAATTAATTAAACGGAACCTTCATTGCCAAGTTTCTATGTTCAATTTCGGCCTTTAGTAGAATATAAACCATAACGAATTCCTAAAAAGAAAATCGTAAAATGAACGTTGTTTGTACTTACATAAACAAATGTATACCTATCTAAACAAATAATATTTCAACCCGAAAAATCTTTCCGCAGAAGAGAAACAGTAGTTTGAAATCAAATAATTCAATCGATTGGTTTCTAAAGTCCCCAAAACGTACAAAAAAAAATTCACGAACTGTCCCAAAGTGCCTGAACCACCACAGCCGATTACTATGCATTGGGAAACGTGGTTAGAGCCTGCGTTTTACTACTGCGAACATTTTGATGGTGTAACGAAGATAGTTTTACAATTCGATCTGAGACACGCAGAAGCTATCAAGAAAAGCCAGAAAATGTTTCAAGATAGTCAGGTAAAAAGTGATTTAGAAACTGTTCACAAGAACTACTATGGACTAGCGTAGGGAATTGAAAAATTACCAAATGATTCGATGTCGTTTGTGGATTCTGTTCAAATTGTGGATGATGTTCACATTCCTATGTACGGCGAAAAGCGAAAAAAATGAGTATGTAATACGAAAATTTGAAAGTGGTATTGACAAGGATTCAAATTTTCTCATACTAACACAAATTTGTGACGGTGCATCGAAAGATCCATTAAGTTGCCACAAGGATTACTTTAAATTTGCAAATATAATATCACTCGATGTGGAACGGTCGTTTTCATCATTGAAAAATATTTATTCCGCACGCCGTACACATTTGACTGAAATAAGTGTGGAAATATATTTAATGATTCAAATATTTAATAGATGCCACTCAGTTTGTGATTTCCTGGAAGCTTTTTAAAACAGTAAGTGTTTCAGCACGTTATATAATATATTTTTTATCATTATTTTATGTGTAAACATTCGTGCGTCTACATCGCCTATGCTTACTCATGAAAGTCACGAATATAAATGATACGAGTACGTAAACGTTACTGAACGCTTGTCTTGATACGGCCGCTAGGTCCTTCCAGGTTGTTCTCCGTACTGCACTGAAACTTGCTCCTCTTTGCCGACTCTAATCAGTTATCACTAAAACCTCTTAACAAAAAGGTGTTATAGTAAAAGCAAATAACTTGGGCACTAAATTAAGAAAAGATATCTGCGATTTCATCCATTAATTATTTACGTTAATAGTTATATTTGTGCATTTTTAAGCTAGGTTTTGAACAGAAATTTGGCAACACACTTAACTTTTCTAAACATTACTTCTTTCAATATAAGTTGTTAAATTAAGCTAAGTTTATTTACGAAACCGACAGTTGCTCATTATGACGTCATCAAAATTTTTGATTATAGTTTTTATATATCTTATGAAAAATACGTGTAAATAGCCCCCAAATCATATTTTTCGTAAAAAATCAGTTGGGTTTAAAACTAGTTTATTTAAGAAAGAACTAAATCAAACTGCATCGAAGACAGATCTGACAACTGGTTTTAGTTCTTACTGAGATATTATCAAATATTTTAATACATATTCAATAATCTTAACAAAACATTCAATGGTATTAATCGCATAACTCACGAAAACTCGTTCAGAGAGAATGTACATTTGTGGATATGGGATTACATTGTAAATAAGATATACATTCGTATGTTTTATAATGAAAACAAAGCTTGAAGAACTGTTATTTTGTGGATTTAGTTAATTTGACGGCTTCAGTTAATTAAGTATATACACAGATCTTACAGTTACTTAGAAAGCAATGGAGATTTGACTACACTTTAATTTTCAATTACATATTTTCTTGTTTCTGCAGATTATTACTTTAAATCATTGTAGTTTAAAAATATTGAAGTATACTTTTCAACTGCCCTTGTCATTAAACTTGCTAATAACTAGTTTGAAATGTTAAACAAAATGTGTAGCAAAATAGCACGGCCTGTTAGAGAGACTGAAAGGAAATATATATATATATATATATATATATATATATATATATATATATATATATATATATATATAAGTGATTAGATAATTTCTTAGCCGTTCATTAAATATAACATTAGATAAATTATTGGAGGTTTTCGGCTTTTACATGAAATATTTACAAATATCAAGTTATTATGTATGTAATTGCAAAGTAAGGGAGATTTACATATTTGCATATCTCTTACATTTTATATTTTAATTTTCAGTTTCATAATTCAATTCATTAGCGCGAAATTACAGATACCTAATTTATCTACATTTAAAATTTTGTATCGATGCTAATTAGACACGCCCATTTTTTTAAAAGTAAATTAACCCGCGAAAATGTTATTTACTGCACACGCATATAACATAACCTTATATTGGAAAGCATGTTCTGATTATTTGAAAATTATTTTATAAATTTTATTCCCTTACTTTGCAATTACATACATACTAACTTGATATTTGTAAATATTTCATATAAAAGCCGAAAACCTCCAATAATTTATCTAATGTTATATATATATATATATATATATATATATATATATACCTATATATTGTAATGGGGCAAACTGCACCCTTATTCTAGCAACTGTAATGGGAAAAACAGTATTTAACAATAAATAACACACAGTAGAAGGGTTAAATTGGCGGACTTAATTTGTAAAATTGGTATCGAAATGTAAATAAATTAATATGACGATAACTTTGTATATTTCAAATTAACTTATTTTTATTTCAAAACTTACATTTTATATTTTAATTTTCAGTTTCATAATTCAATTCATTAGCGCGAAATTACAGATAGCTAATTTATCTACATTTAAAATTTTGTATCGATACTAATTAGACACGCCCATTTTTTTAAAAAGTAAATTAACCCGCGAAAATGTTATTTACTGCACACGCATATAACATAACCTTATATTGGAAAGCATTATTATTTGAAAATTATTTTATAAATTTTTTTCTCATATCAAAATTAATATTTCTTTTATATTCTTCATGTTTACAAATGTAATAAAAGTAAAACTTCGAGGCTATTTATCGATATTAACTAGGCTTTGGAAAATAAACAATCGTTATCGGTGTCGGTTCCTAAAAATCTTAATAACGTATGGCCGTAATTTATATCTACTCAAAAGTAAATTAAAATAAAAGTTAAAATACCTGTGATATCATACCAAATCTTTGCTGAATCAAGACATAAATACTTGCTACAACTTTTAAAAACAATCCTGAGGACAATCGCTTGAAAACTAACCTGATACGAGCCAAGCATCTTTTGAATAGAATCGCCGACCAAGAGGCAGAACCAAGGCTGTTTGTACGCCGCTATAGTTTGGAAGACCCGCACTCTGTATAGTCTGAATACATCACTTTCGGGCTGCATAACGGCGGAATTCAACGGAAAACAGGTTCACTAAATCATTTTTCTACAACAAAGACCTATACGTTAATATTATTCTGATCCAAAATAACATTTAAAAGCAACAAACTCCAGAATTTTACTTTTATACACATCATTAACTTTCACATAATTGTAATCCTATATAAATAATTTAAACATTGTGGTACTTACCTGAATTGTTGTCTTAACTGTTTGTATTCAATATTAGACCATATTTTTATTACTAAACATAACCTCTTTGTATTATACACACGTGCACTATTTGTAAACTATTTTATTTGTCGCTAGGCACATTTATTTGTTCAAAGTTACAGATTCCTTATTTATTTCAATAAATTTTTTTTTCATATTTCTTAACTTACTCTTTTATTTGTTAGTGTTTAGTTGTAAAGTTTTAAATATTTGATTAAACTATTAAACACCATACATAGGCATAAATATTTACCGACGAAGATCCTATAGAGTCTAATTTTGCTTATATTATTTGTGCTCACGACTGCTAGTTGGATTATTATGATAGAACATAGATAGCGTTGATCTAACATTACATTTTTCAAATTAAAGGCGCCCAATTTATATAAATTTAATTCTACTCCAACTTTTATAAACTTTTATTAATTATCACCATTTATTATTCTATTATTCACATTTAGATCATTCGCAGCTATTACAATATATATATATATATATATATATATATATATATATATATATATATATATATATATATATAGTAAACCTAATCAGTAGGCGATTAAAGGTCTGTATATTACTTCAAAATATATGTATTTAAAAAACTCTACATGTTTCGGCTGTGTACGCCTTTATCAAGAGAATACAAAATATGAATCAAAATATGAATTCATATTTTGTATTCTCTTGATAAAGGCGTACACAGCCGAAACATGTAGAGTTTTCTAAATACATATATTTTGAAGTAATATACAGACCTTTAATCGCCTACTGATTAGGTTTACCATATCATACCAAGGTCACGAAGTTATTATATTTATATATATATATATATATATATATATATATATATATATATATATATGGATATATGGATATATGTATTTTTCTAGGAAACAAAAATGTAAATTATGCATTTTTGGTTAGCATATAAAACTATATTTCTAGCGCTATTGTAGTCATTGTAGTCAATTTGATATTCCAAGAAAGTCTAAGCCACATTTTCTATCTAAAAGGATTAGGCACATATTTAAAGAGCAAGATATACTACTGTGTCTTCAACTACTAGTTGAAATAAAGTAAATATGATAAACTAAATTACAAAAATTTGATTTTTTAATCTAGTGGTAGAATTATTTAGTATAGTGCTCCTTTGATCGTAAGAGAAATCATTTTCTTCTCTAATAGTAAAGACATATTGAAAATAATTTCTTAGCTCTCAATATAAACTAATTTACTGATTTCTTTTGTTAACAACAAGAAACCAAAAAAAAATCTTCGCTATTCGCCAACTTAATCCGTAATTAAATTTTTCCTTAACGAAATTAATTTATTTCTTAAAAAGAATGAACATTAACTGCCTTTCCCACTTTAATTTATAAAGACGTCTCTTTATAAAGCCGTTTTACATCTAACAAATGGTAGACAAATAAGTTTACCGCAAACTTAGACAGGCTTATTTTAAATCGTAGGATACATTAAAGGGTAATAACCTAGAGTAGGAAGTAGTGTTGTATAAAAATGTAATGAAAGTTATATAATGTTATTTTCAGACACAGGACTTGCAAACAATTGATTAACTAAATTCAACATTCTCTAATTCTATCCATGGTATTACTATTCCGTATTTAAAGAACAAACACAATAACGTTTAAGGACAATTAAAGTGTTTAATTAGGTGAAAATGTACGCAATTGAGATATGCAATAACATCTTCATGAAGGGGGCATTGGTGAAAGAGAGAGGTCTTTACTCCTAAGAAGTAGGTCATCATTGTTTATGGAAAAAAACTATATTTTACCTCACATTCCTCCTTAAACAATGCAATCTTAAGTTACAATTTCGAGAAAATGAATAGTTAAAAGATACCGTACATATATCTTTGACTAAATATACTATTACATATTTAGATTACAACATACGAAAACAATAATGGTAACTACTACCATTATTGTGGAGTAATTCATCTAAACAAAATGTGAAAATTATTAAAACTTTATTTTTACAAATTAAGTAAAGATTACGTTTCTATTTATTAAACAATAGTTTGTTTTTAGTGTTGAAATGGGAGTTCTAACCTTGCTACTAGTCCCTAGAGATTCAGAATGTTAATTTTGTAAAGTCTATAAAACTTGAAACATCAACAAGATGTATCATATAGATGAAATGTAATTATAAATAAAAGCTTTGACAGGAAAATATATAGATATTTTAAAATTTTTACATATATGCCATTTTTCGTGTTTTTTAACAAGAACGCGCACTTAGGAAACTTCTGAATAATAAATCAGAACGTCAAATATACTTAGCAGATTTATTTTTAAATTTGAATGTTCAGTGTTTTAAAATTCAAATTCGCCTTTAATTTTCATCTTTTTTTCATATAAAAAAAATATTAAACAATCAAATTATATTATTTACTTCAAATGAATGCAAATGTATATTTTAAAAATAAATAATATCTTCTTTTATATACGTTACAGGAAGAACAAGCAAATCAAGATCTTGCAAAACTAGATCAGAAAATTAAAGAAATCAAAGAAATAGACCACATTGTAGAAAATAAAATTTCTAGCGAAAAAATTGATAGTACTTCCACGACAACTGAGGCATCTGCGGAAGAAAGTGATGATGATGAGGAGGAGGAAAAAACTATTCACATAAAGATGCCTTTGGAATTAGATTTCGATGATTTAGCAGGCACATTAATGGAGAAGAATCAGCGTTCTCGAATGAATTGTATAGTCGAGAAAAAGAGGGCTGAACAAGTTGTAGATCACCAACCAAAAACTATTCAGTTACCATTCGGAGTAAATCTTACAACTGACCCACGTTTCGAACACCTCAGTGGTGAAAGAATGGCAATTTTCTGCGAAAGTGGAAATGAGCAAAGGTAATATTCTAAACATGAAAGTAAGGAATTTTTTTAGAACTATACAATTTCTATTAGCTTCTATTAATAATTAGCATGACTTATAACTAGAGCAGACCAATTTCCGTGCGCGCCATGTGCGCCGATGTGGGGATGATTGTATTGCTCATGTTGCGTCCCTATTCTATGGCATATTCTAATATATTACGAATTACACTACCATACCGGCGCTCATGGCGCGCACGGAAATTGGTCTGCTCTACTTATAACTATTAATTTTAATGCCTACATTAGCTTTTGCTTTTTTGTTGTACATTAATAAAGATTTATTTCAGTCATCCAGAACCAGAACACGAAGAACAAGAAGAAACAATTATGATTCAGCCAATAATGATTCCAATTCCGCATACTAACTTCCAAACACATATGCCAATGCAAGTGCAACCCCACTTAATACAACACAATGTTCCCGAAAGAATGCCCATTCAAGCACAACAACAGCAACCTCTGATACCGCCACCTCATCCCATGGAAACTATGAGGCCGCCAATGCCTGTTCCCATAATGCAACAACAGCAATCCGAACCAGATTTTCCTCCAATTCAAATGCTTCACCGTATTGCACAGCAAATTATTGCTCAGAAAATTCAAATGGAACAATCTAGAAATCAAGACGAAAAACAAACCAACGAAATTACTCAATCTGAAGAAGACCAACAACAAGATACACAAGAATATCAACATCCTAACTTTGTAGTGGCACAAAGAATGCCGATTCCGGAAGAAATTCTAAGTCAAATAAAACGTCTCCCAAACAATGACGTTGTCATCGCTCTTTCTAGTCAGGAACAGGAAGACCAGCCTCAAGAAGAATCAGAAATGCAACAACATACCGACAACGAAAATAATATGAATGTGAGAATTGGCTACAGCAGACAACTTCCTAATAATATACCACTTCGCATGGTTCAAGTTCAACAAGAATCTCAACCACCTACAACAGATGAAATGAGGCCACACTGTAAGTTAATGAAAGAAAACCTTGTTTAAATCACTTTTATCACAATTATTAACTTTCCATCACATGCAATAAAATGAATTGAGAAAAAAAATCTATATAAAATAAGTGTCAATGAGAACACCGTCCAAATGAAAAATGTTTGCAGCAACACGAAACATGACCGTATATAGACAATATTTATTAATAAAGTAAACAATTTTTCTTTAGATTTCTTCAATTTTCTTTAATGAAAATGTATTTTTTCTCAAACACAAAAAAATATTTGTCAAATTATGGAGCTATTGGGTAACGAATAATTTACCATTATTTAGTTTTTGTAAAGCAACTCCTTTCAAAAATATGTTCATTTTTAATTTGACAAATCCGCTTTCCATAAAAATTTAAAATATAAAGTGATAAATTTGAGATTAGTATCTCATTTTGTATATATTTGTATAGTAAATAATATGCAAACTGCATCATCAGAGGTATAATTGTGATAACAGTTAAATTGATTGTTTCAATTAAAATGGTTGCACTTTGAAATCTTTTCATAAGTGAATTAAAATGAGATATAGAGAGGATCAAAAATAATAATCATAATATATGTATATACCGGATGTCCTTGAAATAAAAAGACAACGTATAAAAATGGAAAGATGTAATTATATAGAATATATACCCAAAGTACTTTTTCCAAAATTCCCTCTCATAAGCGAGAAAAATCATTACAAAAATATAAAAAAAAAGCCACTGTGCGGTGGACTATATTATAGTAGGCGATATCTTAAAGTTGACTGACAGTTCGTTGAGTTGTCGATCGTTACGTATGTTTGATACAATTTACATTTACGTCTTCGATTAAAGATAGATTGTTGCTAAATTTAAGGTTGCCAAATAATTTTAAATTATAAAGGTAATATTATAATTTAAAATTCCTAGAAAAAGGCAGTAATTGCCTAAACATGGAAGAGTTGCATTATTTTAAATATATACATATTAAAGTAAAACAGACCTTATATCGCTAACTAATTGAATCTACTATATATATATATATATATATATATATATATATATATATATATATATATATATATATATATATATATATATTACCAATGTTAAATATTGTTACCCCACCTAATATTATCAGTATTGCTCTCGTAGTATCTCTTTTTAGAATCAGTTGTACTCTTGTCTATTATATTTTTTCACAGAATTATACTAATTTAATTTACATAAAGTATTAAAATAAAAAAATAATGTAATATTTTTTACGCAAAGTTAATAGTGTTTGTAATATATTTTATTTTCAGATGTGCATCCACGATCAGTGCGTTCTGTTGACAATGTTCTTCCAAAAACCGTAAAACGTGTCAAACGCTGTTCATGCGATTGCGCATGTTAAACAAGTAATTGTAAAAATTAATAACATCACAGAATTTAATTAATAGTTAAGCTATCTATAATATAAAGTTAACATTTGTTTCTGTTATAACTCTTCCAACTTGTAATTGTATAATAATTTTTAAATTACTAAAACTTATATCTGTAAATAGGTTCATTAAGCAGTGGGGTTATACATAGGATGTGATAGATTTATTTAGAATCGTACTATTTGAATATGTAAGATGCCTGTAAAATAAATAAAAATATTTTTATATATTGTGTATTAATTGTAATTTTGCCTATATAGATGCAAAAAGTGAGATTACAACCCAATGAGAAATTTTTTAATTTGTTGGGTTATTTAAGTTGTCCTAGAAAGAAAATAAATATGTACATCGAAAATTATATTTCGTTTTATTACAGCATGAATATTAAGCCTCTGTATCTGAATATCGTATTTAAATTAAATTTAAGTGAACCGATCTCACATACCCAATTAATTTTTTTTTTGAGAATACTATAGGTATATTTATATATACCAATAAAATATATAACATATCGATGCGTAACACATCAAGCAAATGATACAAATATTGATAAACACATCTGTATCTGTTCACATGTATATACACCTTGTATTTAACCAGTGGTCACTTCAACCGCAGACACATGCGTTGCTGCCTTACGATATCATCAGTGGAGGTTAACTAAACTAAGTGACGTTCCTAAGCTTCGCTTTTGCCAAGTAAACAATTTTATCCTGTCAGGTGACACGAGATAATCTCGTGATATCTAAGGACAAAAAACGTTTGCCAATAAAACTTACTTCCTCTTGAATGCCTAAACTACCACCAAAAAGGAAAGAAACAGGCATAATAGTGTAGTCAAATGATATAAATGCATATTGGCATTATTTATATTTATAGATATTTTTTAATTTAACACGTACATGCTTTATAAACATTTATTAATCCAAAAAATTTAGAAAGAGACTATATTTTTAAATGTTTTTCATATAAAGATATTTTCTCTTATAATGACATGCTTTATTAAAATTTGTATTTCTATATGAAACACACATTCCTTCTATAAAAATAAGCATTACGAACTAAACAGCATTTATGTAATAAACAGGTAAAACTACTTTCCTTTGGAAAACATACCTATTACTTATTAAAAGACTTAAACTTGCAATTCACATTCACAGCATAAGCTTATACACAAATTATTTGTTTTCCTGTCTTCTAAATTTGTATCAATATTTGAAATAACGTATTCTTTTATGCCAAAAGTAAAGTGGATTTTTGTAGTCGGAGGGAAAAATGAGGTTTCATCAATGACAAACATAATTCCTTTATCCTAGTCCTTTTATGTTATTTTGTCCAGTTAGAATTTATCAATGAATATAAAACCATTGCGTTAATACCACTCGCAATTAGAATCATTCATCATTACTACATTTATACCATATTACCTTGTTTACTTCCCATATATATTTTAAAAGGGCATTTACCTCTAAAACCAGCAAGCTGTTCGTTAATTGTTTAAAATTCATAAGGAGTGTTTTTAAATTATTGACGAATACATCCTAAATATATCCTACTCTTATTTCTTCCTTGTGTTTTTATCGTCAAACATCAAAGAAGGCGCTAGAAATTAAAACCTTCGCTTGGGAACTATACTATTTTTAAATGTCAGAGACTCTTCCGTATTACAATTTGAGACGCATTAAGCATCTGCTATATATAAAATACCGAAAATACGATTTATTTCCATCTTATTCATTAATCTCGTGCTTCTTTGTTTTATGTCACCTAAAGTTTTTCATTTATCATAAGATCACGTTTCTTCATACGTATTGACATTCTTAGCTACATTTTTTAGACCAGAAAGATGTAAAACTATATTATGTTCTTTAAATTTTATTCTAGCTAGAATTCTAAACTAAATGTGTCCATTCTCACCACGTCTACTTCATCTGGTAAAAATGGACATATTTAGTGTAGAATTTCAGCTAGACGGGGAATTGAAAGAAAATAATATAGTTTTACACTGATTTCTACGTCGTTTTGTATTGGTTTTATTCTAGTTATTTTTAAAAAGTTCTTCATTTCTTCTTCTTCTGGTTGGCTCTGTTCACTATCACTATCTGATTGTTATTGTACATTATTGTCACCGTTGTTAAAATTATATCAAAATATTTTTAAATTCTCTTCTCAGAAATGATCTACTTCATGTCAAAGGACTGTATTTTTTCCATTTACTAAACTTGCTAAAATAAGCCAGGGTATGTGGTACCCTGTCTAAATGGAAATAAGTTTCGCTTTACATTTCGTGCATTACAGAAGACGTCTAATGCATTTCCTACTTTACATGAACGCTTGCGTATACGCGTTTGTGCAAACAAAAATGAATATTCGCTGGGTTTTTGAGACTCCATGGTTTTGTAACAAGGAAAGACATATTTCATTAAAAAAAACAAAACAAAAATGAAAAATAAACCCGTATTTATTAAAAAGATGCTATTTGATATTTTTTTAATGAAATAAAATCCTTTCACTTTTATTATTAGCATTACCAAAGCAAAGCAGGCGAAATTTAAAAATATTATATTGGGAAATGCTTGTTAATTTATATAAAATTTTAAAATAAAATTAAAACAAAAGATTTTATAGAATCAGTTCGACGTTCAAATTGCACTATAACACTAAGTTACTTAATAAGGTACAAATCATAGACTCGTTGTTTTCGGTTGTGACAGACAAAATGTGTAATGTAAGACGTATTTTTGAATAGTTATTTGTAGTCTCGCAATTTGTATATACTCAATTAAAATATAACATTTGTTTGTTACATCAAATTAAGTTACTTTAAAAGCTATTGAATTAATAAATTGATAAGATTACTTACGATTATTTCAGTTATTGGTTCCCAGTTTATTATTTTGCTTTAAATTTCACTTTATAGCCACGACTTTGGTTCTTTTTGTTTTTTATATTCCACTCCAAAAATATACAGGATGGCTTCCTTTGCTCCACCCCTAACCCACTCTCAATAAAAAATTGGCAAATATCTTACTTTCATTTTTCAACATAGTCTCGATTAAAATTAACACATTTTCCTCATCGATGTTCTAGAATTTCTAATGTTTCTTGAAAAAAAGATTGTTCAACCTCTGCAAACCACTGATTTACCGTACATATCACGTCATTATTTGACGGGAATCGTTTACTACGCAAATGTTCCTTAAGTTTTGGAAACGGTCGGTAATCACTGGGGGCCAAATCTGGTGAATATGGTGGATGCTCAACTAATTCGAAACATTCTTGAGCTATTACAGCTGTTGCAATGGTGGATCTGTGAATGGGCGAGTTATCCTGATGCAAGAGAACACCATTGTGCAACCTCCCAAGACGTTTTTCTTTTATCAAGTCACGAAATTTGTGAATTAAATTGATATAATAAGCACCTGGAATTGTGGCCGACTTTCGCAGGAAATCTAGTAAAATTACGACATCAGCATCCCAAAATATGAATAGCATGACCATCCCTGCTGAAGGTTGCATCTTGAATTTTTTCAGCAGTGGCGAACCTCGATGTGTCCACTCTTTACTCTGTATTTTTATCTGTAGATCATAATGATGGCGTTAAAAGACGCCTGCAAATGTCTTTTAGGTTTGATTCTGTGCAACTGTTAACATTCGTGGTACTCATTTTGCAGGCAATTTTACCATGTTCAATTCGGCTGTAATTATATTATATACCACATGGTATAAGAGACATCACTATCTTCAACTATTTGTCTAATAGTAACATGTCGATCGTGCAGCACGAGATCGTGGACCTTTTTAACAGTTTCTTGAGTAGTGACGGTTGTGGGCGCTTCACCTACATGTTCGTGTGTACGCAACTGTATACCACATTTAAATTCACAATACCATCTTTCAACCATGTCATATGATACTGTAGATTCCCCTAATGTATCCACCAAATCTTGATGAATTTGAGTTGGGGTCATGTCTATTAAATGTAAGTATTTAATCAGCGCTCGTTGCTCGACACGATTCATTTTGATACTGCTATGGGACTCTCTCCACCTTGAGCGTCTACTGTAGGCACACTTTAACAGGTTCAGACTTGTAAGTTTATAATGTTAGTCTATATATAGCAGGTTACAATGCGACGTGTAGATAAATAATTGTTTTGATTTATAAATGGGTTAGAAGCGTAGCAATGTAGCGTATGTGCTAATCTACGTATTTATTTAATGGCTTCCTTTTTTTGTTTGACTAAGTACTTAAATATCTTAAATCTTTCAGCATCCTATATATATATATACGAGTATATATTAGCCGTTTTCTTTGCCTAAGTTCAAACTGTGCTCTGAATTTTTTAGCAATTTCCGTTTTATGCATGACAGAAACCTCTACAATTCTGTTCCTTTATCAGGATTTAGGATCGGTATAAATTAGAAATGAAAATATTGAAATAGAATAGAAATTAAAGCTACTATTTTAAATAGAATAAATGAAAAGCAATGTGAAATGGTTCGAGCATTTACGCCAAATGAATATGGATAAATAATATCAAATGTGAAGATTTAAAAAAGAAGTTTGCAAGAAAGACACTAGAATGACAAGAATCGATGGCGAGAAACGACAATGGCCTGCGAATATTACAATATGTTATATTATAACACATTTGTAATTGTTTCATAGTAGTAATTAACCTGTTTCTCTTCATTTTGGTTTCATTTCATAAATAAATTTAAGATTACATTAGAAATTCTAATGTAAATATTTGCATTTAATTATACTTTAATATATTCATGAAGAAATTATGCAAATTTAATATCGTATCAGAATTGAAAAGTATGTCAGGCTTCTCAATGAGATATTTTTAAATCTAGCGGTTTTTTTAAGTTGTCCGAAGAGGAAAGCAACTACATCGAAAATTATATTTCGTTTTATTACAACCTAAATATTAATACAGTGAGGTATACTTCATAAAAGAACATATCCAAAATTAAATATAAAACCCGTATCTATTAGAAATATGCTATCTGCTAATTTCTTTAATCAAATAAAATTATACCTAACTTTTATTACTAAGTAGAATTACCTACTCAAAATAATTAAATGTCATTATTGACAATTCCCAACACGTTATTAATGAACAATAAAAATGACAAACTGACTTGCGATTTGGTTCATTTCGAATATCATACTTTTGAATTTTTGAAATATTTCTTTTCAAAATTGACAAACATACCCGGATCACGTGAAACTTCTATGCACAACTTATATATCAATAATTAAGGATTAAAGTCGAGCCTCTAAATTTTCTCACATAATTTTTGTTTTATATGATTATTTCTATGCACAATAATTCTTTCTAAGCATACGTTATCGCCATATCATACTCAGCAATCTAATAATCCGATATGCTTCGAAGTGAATGTTAGTTTAAAAAGATATCGATAATACCTTCCGAAGAACTTGCAACCAAGAAATAATTTAAAAAGACTAATCTTAAACACCATAAACAAAACAACGATTATAAACAAAACAGTAGTAAACTAACACCAAAGATGTATCGAAAATATTCGATTGTAATCAGATGGAAATCAAATTAACAGTTTTGGGTCCGAAAAATATGATATTCCTGAAAAAGTTTATATTTACGCAACGCCATTACTGAAGTTTGATGATTTCAGCAATAATCATAGTAACCAAACCGTGAATGTTGAATTCAAATAATCAAAAACAGTAATATATTACATAAACTTGCCAGCAATTCATGGGGAGCGAATTGCCAACGACAGCCATTACACTGGTTTACTCTGCTGAATGCTCTGCTGTTGTCTATTATTTATGTTCTCGCACCAAGCTAATAGATATATAACTAATGATATAATGAGTATCGTCACCGATACCGTTAGATCCAACCCTAGTCAATGGTTACCAATTCTTTCTAACATTGCCTCGCCAGATATCAGACGTCTCGCTGCAGTACAGAATGAGTGGGCTAAAATTACCGACAACATTAATTAACTTCCTATACAAAATGATTTGGAGAGCATTCTCAGGATCCGATTGAAATCTAGGAGACCGATTTGGCTGAATACGGAAGTTCAGTAGCATCAATGTGAGTGATTATGGATAGCAATCTGAATTGCGGAATATAGATTTAATTTTTAATCATTTGCAATTGTCTCAATTAAATAGGTTCCGCACAGACCACGGACGGTGCAACTCAATGCATAAATGGAGAATAGCAGATACTACCCTCTGCGGAAATGCAGAACAAACTATGGCCCACATAGTAAATGACAGCTCCAGAAGAAATTTTCCTGGTGGCATCCACGAGTTGAGCAAAACAACTCCTGCAGCACTGGACTAATTTCAAAATTTAGATATTAGTGTATACATTTTCATGACCATTTTTGCTTTTTCTTTAATGACTTTTGGCACTGATTTTCATATGAAATAAATAGATACGAAAAAAATAAAACCCAGAGAATGGGTTTTATAGTAGCTTTATACCCCTTCCGCTTTTATGAAGAACGTTTCGTTTCCATATTTTAAATTAAATTAGAGGTTATGTCATATGTCATGTTCCTGTAAAATAATATAACAATAATAAACGATTTTCACATGTACTATGTGAGTAAAAAAAAGTGGTACTAAAATATGACTGTACCACAGTCATATTTTAATCGGATTAAATTAGGCTGCGTGAATGTAGATATATATCAGATGTAGGCGTCAAATTTAAATATTTAAATAACCTATAAGTAACGTGTGTTCATTTGAAAATAATATAAGACAAAATATAAATAATATAATAAATAAATAAATAAATAAAAATAATATAAAACAAAATAATTTTAAACATACATGAGTGGGTAAAAACCACACCAAATTATTTTGTTATATACGCATTGGGTTCGCCCGACAAGTAGTGAAGACACGATAATACAGTTTTTTATAGATATGGTTGTTACCGTCTATAGAAACACGTTGCTTAGTTCGGCAGCTATTATGTAGACAGCGCTGAATATTCTTTCACGCTCTGTTTTAATAATTTCTGGTTGATAGCAAGGTAGTTATGTTTGGTTGAATGTATCTCTTCTCCAGCAGAGGCGTACCGACGATCCTGTAGAAAGGTGAAATACGTATCTGCGTCTCTGGAGAGGAGATACATTCACAAATATATAACTGGTATTGTGTTATTCACACCCCATTTTTAATAATATTTTATATTATTAAAAATACTTTTGTATTATACAAATTGGTGTGGTTTTTACCCACTCATGTATGTTTCAAATTATTTTGTTATATACGCATTCGGTTCGCCCGACAAGTAGTGAAGACACGATAATACAGTTTTTTATAGATATTGTTGTTACCGTCTATAGAAACACGTTGCTTAGTTCGGCAGTTATTATGTAGACAGCGCTGAATATTCTTTCACGCTCTGTCTTAATAATTTCTGGTTGATAGCAAGGTAGTTATGTTTGGTTGAATGTATCTCTTCTCCAGCAGGGGCGTACCGACGATCCTGTAGAAAAGTGAAATACGTATCTGCGTCTCTGGAGAGGAGATACATTCACAAATATATAACTTGTATTGTGTTCTTCACACCCCATTTTTAATAATATTTTATATTATTAAAAATACTTTTGTATTCTAAATAAATGTAAAATAGAAAGACCGGAATAGTAATAATTTTATTAAACATAAGTAAGGAATAGCAAATGGTTAGTAGAAGTCTAATACGATGTCTGTTGCCAGCTCTGTGAGGCTGGCAACAGATACCTTGACGCAGTGCTTGAGCAGTTCTGCTTAGTAATCTGCTAGTACCATCTAACCGAGTAGACCAGTATGTGCTATAGATTTGATGTCGAAGCTCTCGCCAAATGCGTGATTCTGAAAACCTTTTTCTTCAAACTCAAGGCAACAATGCGACAGAAATTAATCGAAGATTGTGTGTTGTACGTGGGAAAAATATTTTGAGTGAGTGGAGCGCAAAAATGGTGCAAGATTTTTCCAAGGACGAATTAATGTCCATGATGAAGGAGGTCAGAGAAGGAAGGTCGTAGCAACAGACGATATTGTCAATGAAGTAAACAACGTGGTTTTATAACACCATCGATTCGCAATTTCTGAGCTTTCCTCATATTTTTCAGTGAGTTATGATATTGTTACAGTACCACTCAGCTACTACAAAATTTGTGCATGGTTATTTCTGGTACATCTCACAGACACTCGCAAACATCAGAGTGAGTTCTGCGCTTTTTCTGTAGTGCTACAGTAAGAAGGAAGACGCTTTTCTGGGAAAGATTGTAACGGAAGACGAAAATGGATTCAGTTTGTGAATACCAAACCAAAGGAACAATCGAAACAAGCATGTATAAAAACTCCCTCAACAAACTAGAAAAGTTGAAACAAATCCTGTCCAATAGAAAGCCTATGACTGCTGTGCTATTGAACCGCAAAGGAATTTTACTGGTGGTGTTCATGAAATCTGAGACCTAAATTTATTGCAACGACATACTGTGAAACTCTTACATGCCTCTGGAGAGCAATATAGAACAAAAGAATGGCATGGTGTCATCAGAAATTGCCCTTACTCCTGATAATCTACATCCCCATGCGGCACCACCAGCAAAGGAATTTCGAATGGTAGCTGTTCGATCATCCGACCTACAGCACGGACTCGGCGCCGAGTAACTTCCATTTGTTCATCATAATGAAAGTGTGATTGGAATATCAGCGGTTCGGTACTAATGAGGACCTGAAAACCTGTGTGCAAGATTGACTGAGAAACCAGGCGGCAATATAGTATGAGGAGGGTACACAAAAACTAATTTCCACGTAACAATAAATACCTTAATGTTGGTGGCGACTGCATTGAGAAATAGTTCAGATTTATGTGTAACTCTTACATATATTAAAGCTTTTCTTATTGCCCTTATTTGTTTTTGTCAGCTCGCTGGAACTTGAAAAAAATAGGGCTTGTTCATAATAAATAGAGTATGGCTATTAATTTATAGTACTGAATGACTTAAAATAATATGTAATAATAAATTAACACCTTAGTATTAGTGTTACGAATAACATGTACCAAGTGCCCTTCATTACATTAAGCGCACAGTTCGTATCGTTCTTGCATATTTGTGACCATATCTGAAAATAGAGGCTGTTGCATCTGTCGTATCGCTTCTGTAATTTTTAACTGTTGCTTTGTAGACAGAGAGTTATCTCGGAAAACTCATAGCTTCAGCATACTGCAAACATATGCATCCAATGATGTTAAATCCGGAGAGTGAGATTGAAAAGACAAATCGGTGAAACGTGAAATTACATTGTTTCCAAATTACTTCCGCAGAAAGGTTCTTGTAGCATGTGCTGTGTGGCACCTTGCCCCATCTTTCTGAAAAAACTGGCTACTGAAGGGTAAGTTTCTTGATACGCAAAACATGTGAAGGTCATATATAAACGGTGTGAAAACTTGAGTAATATAGCGCCCTTGATTAACAATTACTGGAGGTCCATTTTCCTCAATGAAGTAAGGCCCAATAATTCCTCGTCCAGAAACTGTGCACCAGACGGTCTGGTCATTGGAAACCTAAAAATCTATTGCTACGCCTATTTACAAGACCCGACCAATGAAAATGACATTCGTCACTGTACCAGATGTTACTGATGAAACTGGGACTATCATATTGCAGAGCAAGGACACAGTATTCAAGTCTTGCACCTAATCAACCATTCTCAATTGTTGGGTTGTCTGAATAGCGTATGGATGGGCATTAAGTTATTTCAATATCTTCTGAAGAATCTTCCTGTTCATATTCAATCTTGCAGCAGGTCTCCGTTGACTACGACGTGGTGAGCCCATAATATGATTGAATACTCGTTCGTGATTTTCACTAATCCACTGTTTTTTTTCGTCCAGCTTTACCTTTTCCTTAGTGTAGCACACTTTCAGTTCTTCTAAATTTAGTTATAATATTCAGTAATGTTAGTAATTAGTTTTTAAATTGTTATTCGTTTTTTTTATTATTAATCTAGTGTATGTCTAAAGTTACCATTAGTTTTATTTAGAACCCGCAGAAAGACAAGTATTTTACAATATCTATAAAAACCTGTATACTTTTCATAAATTTTTTTTTTTATTTTTTTCGTCTATTCTGAAAACTAAATTTATTCTTTTCTTAAAATGGTCACTACAACAGATTTCAATAAAAAAAAGAGTCCTAGTCATTTATTTTGATTAACACTTAAGATCCACCTCTTCCCTAAAAACTATAAATTTATTATCGTAAAAAAAATTTCTTTATTAAGAAAATACTACAATATTTACTAAAACTAGACTCATTTCCAATTCATATTTTCAACAACACCCTCTTTGTTGCCAACCTAATAGATATATAACATTGCTCCCCGCTTTATAAATTCAGATGGTTGGGCGGTCTTCTATTTTTTGTAGATTCGCGAATAATTTTCAACTCGATTCTGGTTTCCGTTTGTTTTTTGTGAGTTTGACTTCATTGGTTTCGGCTTCCTGGCACGTATTTGGATTTGATATAACTTCCATATTCTGCTCTTCGTCGCTTCCCTCCGTCATACACGGTAGGTCGGATGTATCAACCGTGTTTGGTCCCGAATACTTCGTGCGTATGACTTGGTCAACGTGTCTTTTATGGTATTGTTAGAGGTTTAATTTCTACATACTAATGCAAGTTTGCATATTTATTGGCTATTTTACCAGCTTTTCATTTATATTGTTTGTTATC
Organism: Melolontha melolontha; assembly: GCA_935421215.2. Taxonomy (NCBI): domain Eukaryota; kingdom Metazoa; phylum Arthropoda; class Insecta; order Coleoptera; family Scarabaeidae; genus Melolontha; species Melolontha melolontha. The sequence goes on from OW285235.1 coordinate 138,949,819, forward strand.
ATAGAACCCAACCATCACTTTATCTGCTATATCGTATTGCTTACTTTTGTTCGGTTTTCTACTCTTGCACATTTCTTTAAACAAGATCTAACATGATTCTGATAGCATTTCAGTCAGGCTTAGACCTGTAGAAGTATTCGGTATCTTCCTACACTGCATGAGAAATCGTCAAAGTTTAATATTCATGTCTACTTCTTCCCTGCTCGTGGCCCTGAGACTGTGTTTCAACGTTTTAACATCTATTCGATGTTGTGTGGTACGATGCTGTTAAGTTGTGTGTTAACCCATTAGACTTTATAAAAGTCTCAAATTCTTGAGATCGGAATGTTGGTCGATTGCCGCTTACTAAGCTAACCGGTAATCCATATCTATCAAATATTTCTGGAAGTTTCTCAGTTGTAGTTTTCATAGTCATAGAATGTGTCGGAATAACTTCTAAATACTTTGTGTAAGCGTAAATAATAATCAGGAAATAATGTTCCTGAAAAGATCCTGCCTGACCACATGTATTTTTTGCCATGGGCTTTTCGGATATTCCCACGGATGAACTGTTATCGCTTTCGGATTATTCCTGTACGTACGTTCCTGTATTCCTGTACATTTCTGTGGCTTGTAACTTTTTTGTATTATATCATGTATACTATTAAACAAACATTTATGGTCCTAGGTGGTTTGGTATAATATTTCCTACTTAAATCTTGCCATGAAATTTGCGTAATGTAAAAGTCGTATGGATAAAGTAGCAGGTAAGTATTTTCTGGATGCAGAATTGTTATAATAATGAAAAAAAATTTCTTGACGTAGATACGTAAAGCTGTTATGTAAAGATTTACGTAACAGCTAATTGATAGGATTTAACTTTGACGCTAAGTTTGGTAAAAATTTTTGGTAGTAGTTTACTAGCACAAAAAATCACTTCATTAACATTTCTTGGCCTTGGACCATCAACTTTATCTGGTAAAGGATGTAATCTATTCTTGTCTACTTTATGGTCTAAGTAAGTAATGGTGTCCACCAGAAATTGACATTTTTATTTATTAATATGTAATATTATATATATTTATTATTTGAGGACCTGCACTTTCTTCATCTACTGACCTCTGTAAATAAGTTTGATTGATGTCTAAAGTACAAAAATATTTCCCTCCACTCATCTTGGCAAATAAATCTGCAATTTTGGGTATAGGATAATTGTCATCTTTTAAAAACTTATTTATGGTTACTTTGTAATCTGCGCATAATCTTATGTCACTATTTTTTAAACCACAGGCACAATAGGACTGCCACAACTTGAATATGTAGTTTTTTAATTATGACAATTTTTTCGAATCTCTCCAATTCAGCTTCTATTTGATCTTTTAACGCATATGGGACTGCCCTTGCTCGAACAAATATAGGTGTAGTATCTTCTATCTGCGCTCTACATTTCCCATTTAGAATTTTCCCTAATTGCCAATTAAACAATGAATTAAACTTTTGTAAAAGTGCTTCCATTTTCCTTTTGTAATCCATTCCGCCTCCTACCGTTAAAGAATATAATTCATTCCAATTTATTTTGATTTTATTCAACCCAATCTCTTCCTAATATAGAATCAATATTTTCACTGAGTATGTAAATATCCCCATATTTTTCTTGAGTTTCGTATTTTATTTTAACATTACACTCCCCAATTGGTTAAATTGTACTTCCCCTGTACCATAAAATTGTAGTTGAAGAAATTTCTTTATTTTAGAATTTGCATTTTGACATTGCCGAAATAGCTACTTCTGTATCGTATGTATTTTATTTATTTTTAAGTATTAATGGTCTGGTATCTGAGACTAAAATTATTTTTCATACACTTTTATTACATTAAATAAATTTAATATTATTCGAGACCGGGTCTACTCCGTTTGCAGACCCGAACTCGGGCGACTGAGATTGCCCACCCTCCCGTTTCTACCAACGTCCAACGGCCCACCTGGCTTCTGAGACTGTCTCAGCCCAGGGTGTGGGGATACCCAGTGGTAAATAACGACTAAAATTACTAAACAGGTGGTCTAGGGCGCCACCGAATTTTGTGCCGCTGGACGTCGCAAATTCGGAAAACGGTAATGAAATTCGATTAACAAAAAAAGAAAAGGGCAAGTCGCGCACGGGCAGATGGTTCAATCCCGCCGACCGAAACCAGATCCCACTCCTGAGGATCGAAAGAAAATTCGTTACTTCAAAGATTCACTCTATTTATTAATAACGGATAGAGAGATAAAAAAAAAGGTACAAAAAAAGTACTTAACTAATTACTAATTGTAAATTAAGAGCGGAAAAAGAGAAACAAAAACAACAACCAAAGTGGCAGATGGCCCTATTAGTAATAATCCATATGAACAATTGAACAGTGTGCACTAAATAGTAAATCACCCTTTAAACAAAATAAGTATTCTTTTGTCCAGTTCACAAATTTCTAATTAATGGGAAATTAATAAAATTTTCGCAGTATCCCCGCTCTAAATTAAATACTAGAATACGCGGAATAAATCTAAACTAATAACTAAATTTAAAATGATTAATTTTACTCCAAATTAAGTTCGAAAAAGATTTTATATATGAAACGCATATAAATAGCATTAAAAGATGCAGTCAATTAGGCATTTTCAAAGTGAACTCTTTGTGTAGCAAACCCAAAAAAAAACTAAGCGAAAGCGAAACAGGTTATTTCTTTCACAAGAAAAACACCTGTACGAATTTTAAGATTGACAATAAGCACATGTATTTTTAGCTAAAATCTTTAAGAATATATGTACGTAAATTTAACAAATAAAATCACGGTTCGTTAATTATCAACAGGTAATGCTTATCTGAATAGTTCAACGACTCCTGGTGCGTTCCTTCGATGGGTGCGTAACACAAGGGACGGTAACTGACGATTAATGTTCGTCCGTAGGTAGGACCATCGAAACGTGTCTTTCGATGGAATTGCAGAAACTCTAATTAGTTGTCGACGCGTTTTCCAATAAATCACCAAAATCCTCACAAGGAGAAATCGCCCAGCGCGAATAATTGAGGTATCTATTAAATTAAAACCTGAACGGGGCAGTAACTACTTAGTAAAATTTACATAAGCCACATTTAAAGACACCGGTGATCGAAGAACAGTCACATCTGCACAAGATAGGCAAGAACTTACGTCCGCGTACGGGGAGAGAGTATCGTACTTCCAAAAAACAAGAACCGGAGTAAGAACGATCGATACATATACAGGTAGGTCACTGGAAACGGAGCAAAATATAATAAAGAGAATGCTAATTTACAACAAAATAAGCGTTACGGGGCGATGAGCGTTACGGACACGTAACAACTTATAGACTTCATAATTTATACATATATACATTGCTAATACCTATAACTTTAATTCAAATTTGACAAGTCAAGTAAGGCATGTCAAATTTGATAAGTCTGGGTTATATTGATAATAGGTAAAGGCCGGATTATATGCAGTTTGCACAAGTTTGCATATTTGCATAATATATGCATTTTGTATATTACTTGCATATTTTGTAGTAATTCAGCATTTATTTGCAAATTTTGTAGTAATTCAGCATTTTTGCATATTATAAGTATCCGAGATTTATTTATTTACTAAATCAAATTTATTATAGGCATTACTAAAAATATGTCGTGGATGTAACAAACAAACAAAAATTAAACAGCCCTCTTTAAATTAAAAATAGCATTTTATTAAGCCTGTTCGTGTTACTTTTCCAATAAGCGTCAGCAAGAATTTATTAATGCTCTTCCCATACATATAAGCCGAGACAAAATTCCAGTAAAAGCTAATACCTTAAAGCTTCTAAATATATACAAAATACATTTTACCAGAAAATTAGGAGTATATGTGTTACTTTGCTATTCGGAGAAATTTATTCCCATATTCGAAAGTAGTTTTATTTTAAACGTCATTTTGCATTGGCTTTTCCAAGTGTAAATTTGTGAGTTGTGAGTTGCGTTTTATAATAGCAAAAATGCCGAAAATAGCGACTGTGCTTGGATGGATCGCACCTTATTCAGAATTGCGTATGGATGGAGAAAAAGTGTTTTGCGTTGCATACTGCAAGATTGTGAGTTTTTTAAAGTTTTTAATTATTCCTTTATCTTTTACTAACATTTATTTTATAAGAAAACAACCGATGATGAGATTTTTTTTTTTCAGATTACAAGTGAGAGAAAGTTCCAAGTCGACCAACATATGAAAACTCCATCTCATGCTGCAAAACTAACAAAAATTAAATTGGCGAAGAAGAGTCAGCAAACATTCCCGCAATGTTTGGCATCAACTTCCAAAAAATCGGAACGAGAACAATTTAATGAAGATTTGTGTCAAATATTTGTGTCGGCAGATATTCCACTACACAAATTAAACAATTTAAATGTCAAGTTATTTTTGCAAAAGTACATCAGCAAATATATCATTCCCGACGAGAGCACGTTAAGAAAAAAATATATTCGCTATATCTATGCAGAAACATTGAATAGCATTAAAAAGGTTGCTGCAAACAATTATCTTTATATATGCGTAGATGAAACTACTGATAGTGTGGGCCGATACATAGTTCATTTAATGATTGATATCCTTAACGTATCGGTTCCAGCAAAATCTTATTTCATTTCATCCAAACAGTTGGAAAATGCAAACTAATAATTTGACAAAAACAAGGTTTATACAGGAGAACTGGCATCTTGTTTCTTACCGGAATCGATTCCAACTGAGAAAATTTTATTGCTTTTGACGGATGCTGCACCATACATGGTGAAGGCAGCTTTCAACTTGAACATTTTTTACCAAAATTTAATTCACACAACTTGCTTGGCGCACGAACTAACTTGTGCTGCAGAAGAAGTCAGAAACCATTTTTTTTACCTTAGTAAATCATACTTTAATTAGTAGTGTTAAGAAAGTATTTTTAAAGGCCCCATTACAAGTTCAGTCTTACAAACAACATCTACCCGGTGTTCCGCTTCCTTCTCAACCAGTAATTATACGATGGGGAACGTGGTTGGAGGCTGCTATTTTTCATGCAAATCATTATGAAAGCATAAAGAATTATGGATCTTGATAGGGATGCACAATCTGTAATAGACGCCTAAAAGGTGTATTCGAGTAAAGAAATGTCTCAACAGTTGGCGTTTATTAAAGTCAATTATAGTTTTATTTCGGCTTCTATATTGCAGTTGGAAAAACAATTTACGCCGCTAATCGAGAGCGTTGAAATAATAAACAAATTTGAAAAGTCATGTTTTGATGTTAAACGAGGAGTGGGACAGTCCGTGTATGAAAAATTTTTAAGTGTAATAGGAGAGAATGAGGGTTTTAAAAAGCTAAAGGACATTGCTAAAATCTTGTGTGGTAATTCAGTAGAAAATATTGAGTTGACAATATTTCTAATTTGAAATATGCTTCTCTAACAAGCGTCGGCGTAGAATGAACCTTTTCAATATATAAATACATGTTTTCAGACAAGCGTCACAACTTTTCTGTTGAAAACTTTGAGAAATCTGTGATTGTAGATTGTTTTCATAGTCAATTATGTTGTAAAATGTTCTAAATAAACTTGTAGCAAACAATAGAATATTTTTTTCTACAGTATTCCATTTTCTAACATTCCTCGTATTTTTTACCTGCATATTTTTCATAAGGAAGTGCATATTTAGGATAAGACATCTGCATATTTATGCGCATATTTTCAGTTTTTTTTTTGCATATAATCCGGCCTTTAAATTAATATGTTAATGTGCGGGTTTTATATGTCGGGCAGTGTACCTACATTGGATATGTTGTGTAATATTGTGTAATTAAATATCTGTCAAGAAATTTAGGCAACTTATTGAACAAGAAACTTGTACCATATGTGTGGGTTGCATTTAACACTTACAATTCAATGCACCTAGAAAACAAGTAGTTGTCTGACATCGTTGTAGGTGTAATGACAGATTGTCTGTAGTATGCGTAAATTTTATAAAATTCTTCTGTTTGTTAGTTGTGCGTCATTGCTTTTCCTCATAATATGGAATACTTGTTTTAATTATGCTACGGGAATTATAAAATACGAACCAAACTTAGGTAAAATTGAAGTTAATTTAAGCAGAAACAGGTTATTTGATTTGCAATTTGAATATATGCTGAATAGTAATATATGTGTTAATACAACTGAAAAATATTTTGCTGTATTTATAGTGACGTCATACATTACAAATGTAGAAATTCGAAATTTTATGAGACGAGCATTTCCTAATTATGCATTAGAAAAAATGAAACTAAGAAGAGTATTTTTGTTAGGGTGCGATAAAGGAAATCAACCAATTTCCCAAGCTATCGTAAAAAATGAAGCGGACCGCTTTGGAGACATTATACAAGGAAATTTTGGGGAGGCATATAGAAATTTAACTTATAAGCATATTATGGGCTTAAATTGGGTATCTGAGTATTGCTCAAATGTGAAATATGTGATAAAAATGGACGATGATATAGTGGTTGATGTGAGACAATTGATGAAATTGTTAAAAACATTCAATCTGCCTTCACAAAATTATATAATTGGGTATACATTACCAGCAAATCAGCCAGTACGTGAACCAAATCATAAATGGTACGTTACAAAAGAAGAGTTCGAATTTGATTGGTATCCAACTTTTGTCTCTGGTTGGTTATATGCGACAACGCCGCAAGTAGTACAGCAAATATCTACCTTAGCAAAAACGGAGAAATACTTTTGGATAGATGATGTTTTTGTAACTGGAGTTCTAGCACAAAAGTTGAAAATTCGTCACTTACATATTAACAAATATTTTGCAACAGAAGATAATCAGATGCAGTGTTGTTTGAGAAATTTACCAGACTTCCGTTGTAGCTACTTGATTGGACCAAACGGGGGTGATCTTGACATGTTCTATAACTTTAATGTATTGACTTTCAAATGTTTATCTAAAAATACATGTTCAACGCGAAATACATACAAGAACAGAAAGTGTTTAGTGCAAAAATCTGGAAAATTAAGTACTGGAAAGCCTATAATTATTCCTTACCAATTTAAGAATCCATCACTAAAAAAGCATCTATCCAACGTGCTTTAGAAATAAAACTGATATTTCAAACGTTATCGTTGCTGATTATTTTGTAATATGATAACTATTCGGAATAATACCAACTTACCCATTACTTAATACTAATACCAATTTATTTCAAAATGTATTTATAGATTTTATTTTTTCGGTGAATTCCTTCATGTTGATAATTCCATGATTTCATTAGAAATTATTTCATACAATGATAATTATATTTTCAATGAAGAATCATTTTACAACATTAGGTAACATATTATATCGCGCACAAAATATATAGAAACATTACTATTGATTGTAGAATAGGACAAGTTTCAAACATAATACATAAAAAATTGAGCTAAAGAACAAATGGATACTTCAATGATAGTTAATGAAAGATCTATTGATTTGGAATATATATTATGTTTCCGCAATTACTTGTTCTTCTTACAATATTTGACAAATAGTATAAATATCGATTCAATTTCTTAACATTTTCATGTTCCACTATTTAGAACCGAACGAACTTGTTGTAAGTTTAACTAAAGTCAAAAAACATCAGTTTTAATATTTTGACTACGAGCGATTTAAGAAAAAATGTTTACTTTTTTAACACGCATTACTTTTTATGTTTGCAATTTGATTTCGTCGGAACACAACTTAAATATTGGAAAGTACCTACTAATCATTGTTATTTGTTTTACATGTTTAATTATTGTTGTATTTTATGTGTTCATTTATTTATTAAATAAATAAATAAATGAATCATCAAATTTTTATTTATCTGTATCACAATTACGAAAACCAATTAATATGAGTTATTTTAAAGCAATTGAAGTTTATAAGTTTCAAATACCTACACAATTGATAAATAAGGTTGGGTTTTTGTTCCATAAATTTTATTTAAGATAAATTATATAATTTTTGGGACTTTTCGGTTAATTATCAACTAATGCAGAGGATTACAAAGTGGGATTATTTTATTTTTATCTGTTATACCAATTAAATTGCTCTTGATATACTCCTGATATTACTACGTGACCGAACTAATTAATTACCAGAGAAATTGTAAAATGTTTTATCATTTATTGTATTTCGGTACTTATTTTTCTCTTTTAAAAACCTATTATTTCTAGATCTACTCCTTACCTTTGTTACCTACATATAATACCTGAAAATTCCCAGCATTAATCATTGGTTGTTGGCAGAATGAATAATATTCACCTACAAAAATTAATTCAAATTCCATAGTAGATACTAGTTTAGGCTGCCAGACTTAAACGAGCAAATGTTATTATAAAATTCTAATTTCGTCTCTTTAATTATTTTTAATTGGTTTTCGTGTTGTCTTGTTTCGTGTTTCTTTGTTTCTGTTTTTATTATTAATACCGTTTTATATCAACAGTTGTTCTTTTCAGTACAACTATTTGATATATTTTATTATTGTTTAGGAAGTTTTATAAAAAGTACAAATCAATTCAATAAAAGTAATTAATTGCCTTTATTTTAAAGCAATATGCTTTTTACGGTTGAGCAAGATTGTTTTATTTCAAATACGCAATACCGCAGTGGCATTCGTATGGAGAATGGTAAATGGTTATATTCGTTGCAATCATGTTTAGAGCAATTTAATGAATATTATACGGGAAATATCGTATCATACAAAATGTTAGCACAAGATCGTACCGATTGTAGTTGCAAGGGTAAAACCAGTGATAGGTCGACAGTTTTAATGAGAGATGATGGTAGACTACATATTGTAACAAGTCCCAACAAATCATTCGAAAATTAGCTGCCCAAACAAGCATGTAAACTGGTGGCCAAAAACAACTGATCTATTCTTTTTTGTTATATAAAACGATTTTCGATAAGTCAAAATACTAATTATTATAGCTGTCATAATGTGTCAAGTAAACAAGTCATAATTAATTTTCAATTTTAATGATATAATCGCAAAACTATAAAATACGGAAATAGTATATTAAAAAACAAGTTTCATAAGGCACCATTTTGCCGCACGAGATCAGTTTAGAAAACGAGCCGCGATAGCGGCGAGTTTTCTAAAGAGCGAGTGCGGCAAAAGGCCTTATGAAACGAGTTTTTTATACTATTTTTTCTATTTTGCGTTTTTTACATTAATAAATTGCTTAAATTGGAATTATTTAATTTGAAAGTTCAGAGTTTAATTTTTATATAAAGCATACAGTTGGTCACATTGATACTTGACATTTTCAAATTTAAATCTTGCTATCGGCGAAGTATATTATATTACATATTATTTACTAATTTTCGTTAACATTACTTGATACTTCATTTAAAAATATAAACATGAGTGACATAGAAACATATATATGTTGTTGTCAATTGTAAACAACATACGTTGTTTGTGTAAAATACGGACATATATCATATCTGTCAAATGTACATAAATTCTTAAAATAAAATGACAGCAATGATATTTATTTCTGTATTCGAACAACGCCAACATTGAAAAATGAAAAAAAGCGTATCGAAATGAAGCTCATTTCGATACTGTTTTGGGTTTCATAATGAGTTCATTTCGAACGCAAAATAGAAAAATACATTTTTATTTGTTCATTTTGTAGTTCAAGTTGAGTAAAGGAGTATTAATATTAACTAGCAATACTTTCTCAAGGTTCTCTTCTGTAAAATTTGTTCTCTACATCCTTGTAAATAGAAAACGTCTTTTCTACGTCGCAACTGGTTATAGGTGCATACTAGAAATATTCTTTTATTTCAGTGTATTTAGCAGTTAGATTTTGACGGATTGTCCCCATACGCAATTGTCGCAATGTTATTAATTCTGGAATTCTATTAAAAACTCTTACCGAAGGCCACATCCAAAGTCACTTGGAATATTTTTCAAATTATTAACAACCACATCTAATGTGGCTAACACATCATTTAATTTGAGATTTTAATTTTCAAAATAAGTGATTAGTTTTGGCAAATTTCCAAAGTGTTTCTGAAGAAAGTACAACTGATATCTTAAATTTGGGATTTGTATTAGTTCCTTGAACTAAATACTTCGAGCATCGTCATTTAAACATGTAACGAAATTTTGTAAATTAACAAAATTCCCTGCATAAAAACTTCCAACCATGTTCCCAAATCTAGTAAATAATGGAGAGGGAGGCAGTGACAAAGAGCTACTCTCAATGGTGCTTTTCTGAAAACATTTTTAAAAACGGATACAAATCTATCAATTTTCGGAAAGGTGTCTCTGATATACCCATAGATCCCGCGGAGAGCATGTGCTACACAAGTAATATGCAGTATATTAGGATATGTTTCCTTTAATAGTCTGCCTGTTTTTAACATATATGCAGCACTGTCACTGACAAATAAAAGAAATTTTTGAATGAGGCATTTGGTGCATATTCTCGTAAATGGTTTTAGCCATTGTTTCCACATCAACTGTATTTATAACTTTTGTTGCTATTACATATGCGTTATATGGAATAGTTGGATGTACAACATTTACTACAGAGTGTCCCAATATTATCGACAGTTTCGTCGGCACTTATCCGTAAGTACTGATTTGAAAGATGGCTTCTAATGCGTTCTACTACTTTCGTGTAGTACTTAGTAACATAATATTTGCGTAAGGTGGATTCATCAGTAGAGCAGTATATTTTGGGAGAAATGTTTCGAAGATGGTATTGTTAAGTTTATTGAATGTAATACTTGCCACCATTAATGTTTCACAGAGTTCTTCGTTGTTTGCGATGCTAAGTGACGTTTTACGTGCGATTTATTGGAATTTTTATCGATATTTTACAGATTGCAATAAATTTCGGAATCATTGCAATGAATATACAATCATTATGACTCTTAATCCAACTCGCCATTGTTTTAGGATGCCATTCTCGACATTGTTCCATGTTATATCTGAAAAAGTAACTTAAATAAGATCTAAATAGATGATCTAAATAGATGAAAATTAGAAATCTATGCGTAAATAATTGAAACTTAAGTAGTAATGGACACTTACGTCAAAATAATTGGGAGAAGTAGATTCGATGAAACGATATTAAACAGGATCTATTACAAAAATTAAAAAGTATGTAATTATGTAATTAACAGTTAAAATAATGAAAAAAAGAAACTAACTCACCGTACTTTATTTATCTTGTGAAATATAAAATAATAAATAAAATAAATTATAAAAACTCCTCACGCTTCTATCTACGCCCATGAAGAAAGGAATTTTGCTGTAATATTGAAGTAATTGCGTCACAATTTAACGACAAAAAGCAGATGTGCGCTTAATAGAAAGAACAGTGTTATTCAATATCTGCGTGTTATAGATTATTTATATGTTCCATCGTAATTTCAGCCTGATGCGTCCGGTCTCCAGCAATAATATTACTACGATGGTCTACTTAAATAAAGTAGGTATAACCTCCAAATATACAAACCTAATTCACACCATGTAAATATACTTAAAATGTTATTAAATGTCAATGTGATGGGTCAGTTTTTTGTCCGTAAGTTTTACATTTAATTAACATTACCATTCTCATTACAAATTTTATTCACTTTTTAGGTTTATTTTATAGCTCTACTAGAAAAGCTTTGATTCAAAGTTTACATATGCATATAAAATAACTGTTACACAACAATTATTGAATTTCAATGATGAAAGAAGGGTTCAAAACTGTCAGTGATTCAACGAAAACTTAAATAAAGACGATATTCTAAATGTTACATTTATGTCAGATGAGGCTTGGTTTCATTTAGGATTTTTTGTAAACTAACCTCAAATTAAAATTGATGTATTAATTTTGGCTTATTTTTCTTGAAAATACCTATTTCTTAAGCTATTCCATTTGTAGAATCTGAAAATAGCAATGCTTTTATTGTGAAAATATTGTAAATACAAAGAAATCGAATTTTTTATGCACACACCTTAAAGTTTGTTGTTATTAATTCGTGAAAATTTGAGTTTTGTCGTTCTCAAACGCTATATTTCGTTTATTCATTATTGTGTTCTGGATGTACTAAGGCTTACAGTTCAGTGACTTCTTTATAGTTTCGTTAATTGACACTATTTTAATTAATACATTTTCTATAATATAAAAGTATTTTTAATAATATAAAATATTGTTAAAAATCGGGTGTGAAAAACACAATACAAGTTCATATATTTGTGAATGTATCCTCTCACCTTTCTACAGGATCAACGGTACGCCCCTGCTGCATTCAACAAAAAATAACTACCTTGCTATCTCACAGAAATTATTAAGACAGAGCGTGAAAGAATATTCAGCGCTGTACATAATAACCGCAGAACTAGCAATGTGTTTCTATAGTCGGTAACAACCATATCTATAAAAACTGTATTATCGTGTCTTCACTACTTGTCGGACGAACCTAATGCGTATATAACAAAGTAATTTGAAAGATACACCAATTTTGCATAATGCAAAAGTATTTTTAATAATATAAAATAATGTATTACACAAAATTGGTGAGGTTTCATGTATGTTTCAAATTATTTTGTTATAAATTTTCATTAACATTTGACATTTGATGCTTTTCTAATGTCAGTATGAAGTTAATCCCTTGAAAACTTGTAGGTATAGTAATACTAGTACAATTTAGTAATGTTAGTTATTACTAGAACCGGACGCATCGGGTTGAAATGACGTCGTCATTACGACGGACGTTGTTTTTATAGTTTTAACTGTTAATTACATCGTAATTTTTGTGATAGATCCTGTTTAATATCGTTTGATTGAATCTACTTCTCCCAATTATTTCGACGTAAGTGTGCATTGAATTTCGTTCAGTTTCAATAACTTACGCATACATTTTTAGTTTTCAGTTATTTAGATCTAGAGCATTGTTTAAGTTACTTTTTCAGATATAATATGGTAGAACGTCGAGAACGGCATCGTAAAACAATGGCGAGTTGGATTGACGGTGATATTGATTGTATTTCCATTGTCAGTGATTCCGAAATTTATTGCAAAATCTGTAAAATATCATTAAAAAATTCAAAGAAATCGCACGTACAACGTCCCTTAGCATCGCAAACACATGCACAGAAATTGGAATCGTTGGAATCTGAAAATTTTAATGAAGAACTCTGTGAAACTTTTATGGCGGCTAATATTCCATGAAATAAACTTAACAATCCCACTTTAAAAATATTTTTCCAAAAATATACTGGTCGAAATGTTCCTGATGAATCCTTTCGCAAATATTATGTTTCTAAGTACTACACGAAAGCAGTAGAACGCTTTAGAAGCCATCTTTCAAATCAGTACCTCTGGATAAGTGCCGACGAAACGGTCGATATATTAGGACGCTGTATAGTAAATGTTGTAGCTGGTGTACTACATCTAACTATTCCATATAACGCATATGTAATAGCAACTAAAGTTATAAATACAGTTGATGCGGAAACAGTTGCTAAAACCATTAACGAGAATATTCAAAAAATACTTCATTCGGACGACAGGTACAAAGAAAAAGTATTTTTATTTGTAAGTGACAGTGCTGCATATACGCTAAAAACAGGCAGATTATTAAAGGAAACATATCCTAATATGCTGAATATTACTTGTGTAGCACGTGCTCTCCACAGAATCTGTGAATATATCAGAGACACCTTTCCAGAAGTTGATCGATTTGTATCCGCTTTTAAATAAGTTTTCAGAAAAGCACCAGTAGCTCTTTACAGGGAAAAACTGCCATCTTTGTCACTGCCTTCCTCTCCTGTAATACTAGATGTGGGACATGGTTGGAAGCTACTAGTTTTTATGCAGAGAATTTCGATAGTTTACAAAATTTCGTTGCATGTTTAAATGATTATGCTCGGAGTATTTCTGAGCGCAAGGAACTAACACAAATTCCACATTTAAAAAATCAGTTGTGCCTTCTTCAGGAACACTTTGGAAATTTACCAAAACTAATAATGTATTTTGAAAATCGAAATCTCAAATTAAATGATGGTTTAACGACATTAGATGTGGCTATTAATAATTTGAAATGCATTCCAAGTGACTTTGGATGGGGCCTTCGGCAAAAGTTACACGCAGTGTTTAATAGAAATCCAGATTTAATAACATTGCGGCAATTGTGTAAGCGGGCAATGCCACAACATCTAACCGCAAAATACGCGGAAATAAAATAATATTTCCAGTATGTACCTATAACCAGTTGCGATGTAGAAAGGTCGTTTTCTATTTACAAGGATGTATTTCATTCAAAGAGAACAAATTTTGCAGAAGCTCTTTAAAAATACAAATGTTCAATAGTACGCTCGTGGGCGATGAGTCATCTGCCTGTCGTGTCTGGTCTCTAGTTATTACGAAGTATTATAAAATGAAATTTTTGTTAGCAATTGGTAAACTTAAAATTAGTATTAGACAGAAAACATTTCAATCAATTATCTTATAACTTGTTACTTATTGTTTGAAAGTATTGAATCTACAATAAAATTGTGCCTAAATACTAAAATTACCTCTAAAGAAATAACTAGGTACCTTATTTTGATTTTACTACCGAACGTAATTTTTGCAATAAAAAATCATGGAAAATATATGTAACTGATAAATTGATCTTAAGAAATGAGTTCTATTTTGTTATGTACTTCTACTCTCTACTTCTACTCTATTAGTTAAACAGATTCTTTTATTCATAAGAAAAAGAATAAATATAAAAAATAAATGTTTTTGATGGGAAACTCCATGAGTTCAGTAAAAGCACTCTCTTTCAGCGATATCTGAGCACGTTCAGTATAAAACTCTCGTTTATTTACATAATGTTCAGAAGCAATATGATACAATCTTATACCTACACTTACATAATTATATTTAAAAAATCGCTTACTCACTTCCTGCTTATTATATAAAATATTGTCAAATGAAATTCTTATATGTACTGTATTACATTGAATTTCTTGATATTAAATGAAACGCTAAGAGAGTAGGCGTATAGCTGAATGTACAATCTAAAAACAATTAAGAATTTATTCATTAATCGAAACGTACGTTAATTGCTTGTTCGGATATCCAACCAAATAAAATATTTAATTATTAGTATTCCATGGAAGTAGTTTCCATTGCGTTTATGTGGTTTAGGTTATTGTTAAATATCGTTTTAGTTTCTTGCACTTCCGTAAAAATTTTATATTGAATAGTGCGCGAAGCTTTTAATAACTATATTACAAATATTACCTATAGTTTAGATAAAGTATTAGGTTTATCTGCAATATTTACAATCAATTAATAAAGGTTTATTTTTGTGTAGTATAGTGTTGACCACGTGTTTACGAACATTTTTGCACTTATAGTATTTATTCCGTAATAATTACAAATTTAGGTAGGTACCTATGTTACAATAGTTTTAATAGATGTGATATGCTAATGAAACCTTTTCGGGTTTTATTATTTATAAGTTGTAAATATTGTAGATAATATAGTTTCATATACTATGAAGCAAGTGGGAAATTTAAAAGAATTGGTAAATATGTTAGAACAGAGATGTGGTGTGACAGTTAACTAATTTTGTTCTAGATATCTTTATGTATTGATGAAATTTTCATATATGTGGGCAGTCCCAACGAGAAGATATACAACAGTTTTTTTCTAAATGGTAACTGGAAATGCAAAATTTGAAAATGTGTCCCAAACAGACATATAACTAGTTTAGGACACGCAAAAAATATTTCAAAAATGAACTTTTGCTGCAAAGACTGGGTGGTTCCAATTCAGTCTTTGCAGTCTCTTATTAACAATATATATATGTGGTAAATTCAATTTGTTGGCGATTTAAGGACTGGTTTTACTTCAAAATATATATATTTAAAACAATAAACAATGTTTTAAATATATATATTTTGAAGTAAAACCACACCAGACCTTAAATCGCCAACAAATTGAATTTACCATAACATACAAAGGTCACGAAATAATTATCTTTATGTATATATTGTGATGGTCCAAACTGATAAAGCTAAATTTATCAAATGATAAGACCAACCATAATATATAACAACTATAATTTGAGTAATTAAGTTTTTTTTATCTCACTATTCTTGCGCAAAGAATAGGATATATATAAAAAATTATTAAATATTAACTTTTTTTCTTTTTCAAAAATTATACCAGGATATCTATATTTGAACTTCTTATTAATAAAAAGTAGAAAACAGTTATATTCCTTACCTTAATATCCTTCTCTGGACGTTCTTGTAGAAAACAGTAGTAAATACCTTTACCTACTTAAATTGTTTTTGTTTTAATATATATAGTGTACTTATACTCTTTAGAAATTAAACATAAATTATAGAAAAATCAGGCTGTCAAGGATGTTTAACACATCAATTTTATCAATTTACGATGTGACAAAAGAAGATTAATACCAATCGCTTTTCTATTATAAGTAAGTATCTATTTGATATTTATAAATAATTAATATATATTGTTTGACTTTCTTTCTTTGGTGAACTCTACTGAACTCGTACCAATTGTAGGTATTTACATAAATCTAGTATAAAGACTTTTTATGTTTAGTTTCATGTAAAACATACTTTGATTGTCAGTTCGATAATGTGTCAATTTAATTATTTAAAATATATAAAATATTGTGATGACTCATCTAATGATGCGTCGCGCGTCATACCTCTGGTGCTTTCTCGACGCTTGTAGAACAAAATTTCACATTCATATATAAGCCGTCGAGGAAGGGATGGAGATTATTATTCGATACCAGAACCTCGCGGAGTGAACATAAATATAAATACATAAATATAAATATAGCAAGCGCCAATTAAGTTGGCACGAGGAGGGGGTGAGCAGAAGTCGTTTTTAAAAACGTCCACCCCACTACTCAAGTAATTGTTAGAATACATTTGTCATTGACGTTTGACGGAACATAATGTCTTTGCTAGGGGATCATAAAGTGATACACGCTCAGAGGTTAGAATTATCTGACATTTGATGTAAAACCAAATACAAATCTCCCCACTACTTTTAATCCTGCGCGAACTTACCCCTCCTCGCGCCAACTTAAATGGCGTTTGCTATACATAAATATAAATACATAAATATGCTTATTGTTAGTAATTAGTTTTTATATTATTATTCGTTTTATTATCAATATAGTGTGTGTCTAAAGTTACCTTTAGTTTTATTAAGAACCCGAAAAGACAAACTTTACAATGGTGCAGGTGTATGGTTTGGTAAATAACAGGCTAAGTGGACAATAAGCGTTAATTAAATATATGTTTAAATAAATATACAGTGCGAAAAGATGTTATTTTAAATATCGTGATGGCCAATAGAATGAAACTCACGGAATTAAAAGTGACTGATTTAAACCGAGAATTAGAGAAGAGGTATGAGGATACAACCGCCAAAAAGGCAATTCTCCAGCAACGGCTTCGAAAGTGTTGATCCAAGAAGGCGAGGATCTAGAGAATTATGTCTTTCAAGTTCCAGGTGGAGATGCTGACGTGAATTCGCTGTTGTTGAAAATGGAACAACGTCTGATAGACATTTCACAAACCTTGGAACAGCGTCTAATAGATTCACAAACTAAAATGAGCAGAAGAGCCTGTAAACTTCTGGAAACTTAGCAAAAACTCTAGAACAAATGGAACAGAAGAATCTGGATAGTGCGAAAAATATGGAACAACGATTAATAAAGAATGCGCAAATTCAAATGCAACCAATGGAGCAGAAGAATCTGGACAGTGTGAAAGGTTTGGAACAACGACTAATAGACAATTCATAAACCTTGGAACAGCGTCTAATAGATTCACAAACTCAAATGGAACAAAGAAACCTAGAAACCGCTAGAATACTGGAGAAAAATCTGGAAATGAAATTACTAGACAATTCTAGAAACTTCGAAAAAAGTCTGGTACTAGTGGAGAAAGTTCTAGAACAGCGATTAGCGGAAAAATCAGAAGCGTTAAAGGAAGAGGTTTTCATAGCTGTAGAAGAGAAAATTGGAGATCATTCTCGACTTTTAGAGGCAATAATGACTCAGATGAAAGTACCCGCTACCACGAGTCATTCTGTTCCCAAGCAGGTCAACGGAGAAGTTATACCGCGGCTCATCGAAAAAAAGAAGAACCTGTGACAATCTCGAAGAGCAGAATCAAGCCACCAACCTTTGATGGAAAGACGTCATGGGTGACTTACCTGACGCAATTCGAAGCGGCCGCAGAAGCAAACGCATGGTCTCCTGTCGAGAAGGCGACTGTTTTAATCATAGCATTGAAGGATGAAGCTAGTGATATTTTGCAGATATTGCCTCCGGAGAAACGTAAATCTTATTCTCAACTCATTAAACGCTTGGAGATGAGCGCCATGCGCATTTGGAGCAAGTATACCATACCCAACTGAAGAATCGATCACAGAAGAAAGGCGAGAATCTTCAGGAATTTGAGGCAGATATTGCTCGTCTAGTTCGACTTGCATATCCGATGGCGCCAGATAATTTCATGGAACACCTAGCTGTCCAGACGTTCATAGATGGTCCCCGGGATATTGATACGCAGCAAGCATTAAGGTTGGTA
This sequence comes from Melolontha melolontha, assembly GCA_935421215.2. Lineage (NCBI taxonomy): Eukaryota > Metazoa > Arthropoda > Insecta > Coleoptera > Scarabaeidae > Melolontha > Melolontha melolontha. The sequence goes on from OW285235.1 coordinate 138,968,457, forward strand.
CGACCTAAAACCTTGATCAATGCTTTGGCGCACGCGCTTGAGTTTGAGACTACAAAACAAGCCTCTCGGAACCATGCTCGTGTCTGCACTGTTGACAAACAGGAAAATGAGGAGTTCATGGAGCAGGTGGTTAGTAGAGTTCTAAACCAGATCAAATCTTTTATTTGATTTGAGTGCTGCGATGCTGGAATTGTGGAGAGATTGGTCACGTTCGGAGTAAATGTGGTAAGGTGGCCAAGAAAGCATCGTCTGAGCAGCAGGAAAACTATAGCGGGTCGATGAGCGGAGGCAATCATCGATCCAGCATCAGGGAGCCCCAAGGACGCTTGGCCAAGTCGCATCCTTGCAACATCAAACCAGCGACCTGGCCTGTATGTGAACGCTGTTATGGAAAGAAGGACCTATGCTTGCTTGCTAGATACTGGATCGACGAAAACCATCGTACAACCCGATTTAATTCCCAGAAATAAAAATATATTTTCTAGCAAATATTTAATCCGACATCGTGTTCTCGTAGCCGACATAGAAGAAGAAATAATCTTGGGATTAGACATCATGAACACCTACGGCTTCCAGTTAAGCATGAAAGAAGGCACTTTAAAAATAAATAATAAGGAATTGTTTCTTCATGGGAAAGATTGTGGGAATGTAGAAGTAATTACGGCAGAGAATGTTGTTCTGGATGCAAGAAGTGAGACATTTTTGACAGCGTTTATGGAAGTTGATTATTTGGACGGAAATGTTACAATGTTAGAACCAAAGACCGATGATGACGAGGTAGGCCGAGGAATAGTAGTTCCCAAAATGCTGGTTACGACTCAGAAGACTGTACCGGTAAGGGTGACGAATGTGAACTATTATCCTATTTCATTGAAGAAGGGTACTATTCTGGAGTGGTGTTCGTCAGTGCCGGCCGTCGTTCATCGTGTAGAGGCGAAGAATAATGAATTCGTGTAGGTTCCTGAGAAATTGTCCAAGATAATCGACTCCGCCTGTCAAGGATTGAGCAAGAAGGAACAAAGCCAAGTTAAGGGCCTAATCAAACATTATGAAGACGTCTTTGAAACTGAAACTGGTACGAAAGGAAGAACCAATATTGTAATGCACAAAATAAATACCGGCGATGCAAGTTCAATTCGACAAGGACCAACAAGGTTACCACTGGCAAAACGTAAGGAAGCCAAGCAAATTATACAAGATATGGAAGGCCAAGGAGTAATTTAACCATCGAATAGTCCATGGGCTTCACCAGTGGTCCTTGTCAGGAAGAAGGATGGATCTACCAGATCTACCAAAATGGACAGCTATCCTCTCCCACGAATAGACTATGCTAGACACCTTGGCTCGAGCAAAATGATTCTCCACTCTCGACTTGAAGAGCGATTATTGGCAAGTAGGAATGGATCCCAATAACAAAGAGAAGACTGCCTTCAGTTTAGGAACAAGACTTTGGCAGTTTACAGTCATGCCATTTGGACTGTGTAACGACCCAGCTACTTTTGAGCGACTCATTGGCACTGTACTGAGTGGACTGTGTTGGAATACCTGCCTGGTATATCTCGATGATGTGATTGCGGTAGGGAAGACCTTTGGAGATCACATGAAAAATTTGGAAGTAGTATTCCCGAGCTTGCGAGATGCCAACCTGAGATTAAGTCCAAAAAAGTGTCACCTTTTCTGCAAGGAGGTAAATTACCTTGGACATGTGGTTTCCGGAAAAGGAGTTGCTGTGGATCCAAAAAAAGTAAAAGCTGTGGAAAAATGGCCTGTACCCAGAGACAAACATCAGCTAAGAGGCTTTTTGGGATTATGCACCTATTATCGACGCTACGTTCCTGGATTCTCTAACAGTGCAAAATCACTTACTCGCCTAACAGAAAATCGAGCATTCATTTGTAACAACGGCTGTCAAGCGGCCTTTGAGTTGTTAAAAGTTACGTTGATCAGTGCACCTGTTTTAAACTATCCACTGCCATCTGGGAGGTTTGTTCTGGATACGGATGCCAGTAACCTCGGGATTGGTGGCGTGCTCTCTCAAATCCAAGATGGACAAGAAAAGGTTATTGGATACTTCAGCAAGACCCTGTCCAAACCAGAGAGGAACTACTGCGTAACCAGGAGAGAATTATTGGCAGTAGTTAAGACAATTGAGCATTTTTACAAGTACCTGTATGGGCAGAAGTTCCTGATACGCACTAATCATGCCGCCTTAAAGTGACTATTACAATTTTAGAATCTCGAGGGTCAAGTAGCTAGATAGATTGGGAGGCTACAGGAGTGTGACTTCGACATTGCACACAATCAGATGGGATGGTAGAGCGACTGAACAAGACCATGATCAGACACTTATCCAAAGTGGTCTCCGAACACCAGAGAGATTGGGACGAACATTTACCATTATTCCTAATGGCGTATCGGGCCTCTGTTCAAGAGACAGCTGGCCAATCACCAGCAAACGTGCTATTCGGGAGGGAACTCCGATTGCCCTGTGATTTAAAGATTGGTAGCAAGCCTGGTGAAGATATTGCCGGAGAATATTATATCAGCACGCTCAGACGACGACTAGATAATATCCATAAACAAGTCAGACATAATATCCAAGATGCTAGTGACAGAATGAAGGAGAGCTACGACATCAACGCCGAGAAGAGTGGTTACCATGAAGGCGACCGGGTTTGGTTATATAATCCACAACGTCGACGGGGCCTATCTCCAAAACTTTAAAAGAATTTGGAGGGGCCATACGAGGTGTTGAAGCGGATTAACGATGTAATATACCGCATCAGGCGAACACCTCATACTAAGTCAAGAGTCGTACATTTTAATCGGTTAGCCCCATACTCTGGAGACAATAATGACGAAGCCGCTAACTTGCGCCAATTGGATAGTTAATACCAGGAACTAGCCTTTGAAGACTTTATGGAAGAGTATTCTGGTTCGAGAAAAGCTCGATTTGGGGTGACCATCGAGGAACAGCAAGATTTGTTTACGGTGCCGCCAGACTACGCGCTTGCTCATTGCGTAGCCCGAGATCTGCGAATGGCCAAAGGAATTGCCAGGGAATTTAAAGAGAGACTTGGCAGAATCGAAAAATTAAGGCAGCAGGGACCAGCAATTGGGAAGAGTCTCCAAATAATAAATGAAGAACAGCCCATATTTTATTTGGTCACGAAAGAACTGTTAAGCCTGAGGCCGACCTATCGTGCCTTATGGGAGGCCCTCGTCCACTTACGTGAACAAATGTTACAACAAGACATTTTGAAATTAGTAGTTCCAAAATTGGACCGCCTGGACTGGAGAATTGTAAGGAGCATGTTAGAAGTAATATTCCAACATACCGGTATGGAAATTCTGGTATGCAGTTACCGGGTTGAATATTCCCGTGCATCCAGGCAAGATAAGACCATAGACTGATATTTCGATTTGACGTCACAATGTAACAAAGGCCCTAATCTGTCGATTTCGCCATCGTTTGAGGGAACCAAAGCATGACATGTTCATTTTTCATTTTCAAGAAGGGGGCAATGTGATGACTCATCTAACGATGCGTCGCGCGTCATACCTCTGGCGCTTTTTCGATGCATATAGAACAAAATTTCACATTCATATATAAACCGTCGAGGAAGGGATGGAGATTATTATTCGATGCCAGAACCTCGCGGAGTGAACATAAATATAAATACATAAATGTGCTTATTGTTAGTAATTAGTTTTTATATTGTTATTCGTTTTATTATTAATATAGTGTGTGTCTAAAGTTACCGTTAGTTTTATTAAGAACCTGAAAAGACAAACTTTACAATATCAAGAAAACTTAGTTAGCTTGATAAATTATGAATCATCACAAAATTGGAAAGCAGTTATACAAATTGTAATAAACAAAAAAGGTTTAAGTATACCAATACGTTAAGCACGTAATACGCATTTGTTACAAATGAAACAGACATGTAAAATACACATTTGTAACTGTAAACATGGACAACACACCTCGTATTTTCCAGCTTTTCACTTCTGCTTAAGACATATGTTTCTGTTATTACTATTAAGCGTCGTCAGTTAAGCTAGTGAAGTAATTTAAAAGCTTAAATCGACTAAAAGGTATAGCAATTTCGTCCTATCAGGTAGCACCATATACCTAATATAGTGACATCTGACTGACGAAAGAGACTATGCCGAAAATGGCAACCCTTCCCTTGACCGGCTAAGCCGGTACAGAAGGGAAGAAAATACACATATAGGTGTAAGTCCATTAACACGATGCCAGATGGCACTAAATATACAAAAAAGGTTTAAGTATATCAATACGTTAAGCACGTATTACGCATTTGTTACAAATGAAACAGACATGTAAAATACACATCTGTAACTGTAAACATGGACAACACACCTCGTATTTTCCAGCTTTTTACTTCTGCTTAAGACATATGTTTCTGCTATTACTATTAAGCGTCGTCAGTTAAGCTAGTGAAGTAATTTAAAAGCTTAAATCGACTAAAAGGTATAGCAAATTTCGTCCTATCAGGTAGCACCATACCTAATATAGTGACATCTTACGGACGAAAGAGACTATGCCGAAAATGGCAACCCTTCCCTTGACCGGCTAAGCCGGTACAGAAGGGAAGAAAATACGCATATAGGTGTAAGGTATTTGGTGCTACCTGATAGGATGAAATTTGCTATACCTTTTAGTCGATTTAAGCTTTTAAATTACTTCACTAGCTTAACTGAAGACGCTTAATAGTAATAGCAGAAACATATGTCTTAAGCAGAAGTAAAAAGCTGGAAAATACGAGGTGTGTTGTCCATGTTTACAGTTACAAATGTGTATTTTACATGTCTGTTTCATTTATAAAAAATTGCAATAAGTTTTACTTGGTCTAGTTGAAGTATATAAGTGTTGTGTGGGTCGCCACCCACATATATATCTCTTTAGACTCTTAAATATCTTATGTAGGTCTCAGAGTTATTATTTGAAGTAGAGTATCTCAGCCGATTCTAACACCTTCTCATTGACCTTGTTCGCATATATATTGGCGATCAAGGACAATGAGGCTGTGTTAGAATCGGTTGAGGTAAATCGACCTTTTTATACAAGGTGAGGAAGAATATAAGGTGAAGAAAGTGAATTTTTAAAGATAATAGTATTGATAGAGGTTTACAAGTGGTTGGAGATATTGAGGTAGACTTGGGTATTGAAGATATTTTACTAAAATGTCTGAATCAAATAAATATTGGGAACATATAGATGCAGCTACAGAGAATTTTGCAAGAGACACATCAAGTGGTGAAAGATTTGTTGAAAAATATGTTAGAGAACCAATTTGGGAGTTACCATTAGTAGGAGAATTTTTTTTTTTAAATAAAGGTCATTCGAAATGGATATGTATTGGTTTATTACCACATCAAGATTTTAAACCAAGGTGAAAAATTTTTGGTGTAAAAAACAATGTGTATGTTTTAATTCAAAGGAATGGAAGTGGGTAATGGCGGAGACTGCAAAGTTAAGGCAATATTTTGATTATAAAAATGGTATATTTCCAAGTTTTAGAGGTATGAATATTCGAATATCACCTGAACCATTTGATGGAGTTAGTAGAATTGTGAAGATAGAAAAGGTGGCGAGTATGTGTATTTAGCGTTTGAAAGTTTATCGGAGTTATGGCGGTTGAAGGAAACATTGGATTGTCGATTAGTGGTTTTAGAACATATGAAATGTAATGTATTTTATAATGATATGGTCCGATGTGTAGCTGAAAGTGGCGGAGATGTAGATGTAGAAATCGAGCGAATATATGATGGTGCAATATCCGAATGTTTTTGTATAATTAAGGAGTTAGTTATGTATTGGCCTCAGAAAATTAAAAATGATGTAAATCATTTGAGGAAAACTTAGATATAATTATGAAATATAATAGTAAAATAATGTGTTTTATTATTAAATTTGTAAGGAATTAATTCCGTAAGACAAATTTAAGGGTTTTTAGAATTAAGTGAAATCGACTAATAAGTATTTGTATATATGGTAACTGCAGATGCGGTTTTTGTCATTTAGATTGTTGATGTTGACTGAGATAGTTTAATATGTCAGACTATGATGGTGTTAACAAGTGGTACTTTAAATAAGGCAGGCAGAAGGAAAGGTGGTGGATTGTTGAATACTGTGATAAATAAGTTCCCAGTAGAATTTCATATACCGGGTTATAGATTTTGTGGTCCAGGAATGAAGTTAGAAGAAAGATTGAAAAGAGGTGATAAGGGGGCGAATATTTTGGATGAGGCTTGTAAAGAGCACGATATATCATATGCACAATCAAGTGAATTGTTAAAAAGGCACGAAGCGGATGAGAAATTGTATCAAAAGGCTGTAGGACGAGTGAAGAGTAGAGACGCAAGTATAGGAGAAAGGTTAGCTGCAACTCTGGTTTCACCTGCTATGAAATCTAAAAAAAAAAATAGGTATGGGTTGGAGTAGACAACGTAAAGAAATGGTAGGTTGTGCTATTTCATTTTTGCAAGCAATGAAGAAAGCACGGAATGCAATAAGAGGGATTGGTAGGAAGAAGGGTGTTTTAGAGAATGCTAGAGTTGCATATCAAAGTTTAATGAAATCTGGAAGGAGAATAAGGTATTCGTGATATAGGGTAATAGCAATACAAAAAAAGGTGGATTTTTACCGTTAATCCCATTATTGGCAGCACTAGGTGCTTTAGGATCATTAGGTGGGGTGCAGCAGCAATTGCAAAGGCAGTAACTGCTGCAAAAGCTGAAAGAGATCAATTAGAGCAAGCAAGGCGACATAATATTTTTATGGAATCAAAATTTGGGAGTAGTTTATATGTAAAACCATATAAGTCTGGGTGTGGTATATCTGTTGGAAGTGGCTTATATGTAAAACCGTATAAATCTTGCTGTGGTGTTTATTTATCAAATGGCACTAGTACTAGTTCAAAAAACTGCAGTTTACCTCGAAGACCTTTAACAGGAAAAGGTGGAAAATTGGTAAATTTCTGAGTAGTTTTAGTAAAGATGTGTTACCGAGAATTATACGTAAAAGTGAGAATGGAATACAAATGATACAAATCTGTATAAAATAAATCTGTATCTGTAAACTTGGACATAACAGCACCTATTTACTACTAACGTTAACTTCTCAACCACAGACGCATGCGTTTCTGTCCAACGAGTTTGTCAATGCGGATTTACGAAGGAAGTAGCGACTGTAGTTCGCTCTCTGGTTTAGTAATGAATTTTGTCCTATAAAGTGACATCAGATAACCTCGTGACATCTGACGGACAAAACAGACTACGCCGATGAAAGCGAGCTTTGGTATGAGAATGGAATAATAAATTTGGAAGATGATGCTGAGGAAGGGACTCATTGAGTAGCATATAAGAAAAATAATGCTGTAATAAAGTATTTTGATAGTTATGGTGATTTAAGACCTCCGATTGAGGTTCAAAAGTATTTATTATCGAATGATGATGGTGCTACACAGTATAACTATGAAATACATCAAGAGTTTGCTGCGGTTGTTCCATTAATTATTAATGTAACGATATTGGAAAATTGAATTTAAATTAGAAATGGAAGCAGATGGCAATGGAAGCGTGCATAATTTGGCTTTCGTTTTAACAGGCAAGGGATCTGAGGTGGGTTGTGTGCTGAATCCACTTATATACTTAAATGGTGAATACGAGATGTATATGTTAAGTTTGCAAACTTATAATTCTATATCTAATCTTACTAGTAAAAATAATGTTTTTAAATATTCTTCGAAGTCAGAAAGTAAATCAAGTGTGTGGATGGAGATAATTATTCCGGAGGGTACTTATGATATAATGGATGAGCAATTACGAGTTGCGGAAGGAAAATAATTTTCTTTTTATTAACGGGTAATAGTAATACTATGAAAGTGTTTATAAATGCTTCAGTAGAAGTGGAAAATTCAGGTGGTTCCTTGTTAGGTTTTCACAAAAGCGTAATAGACCGAAACATACCAATTTATAGTGATAAAATAGTTGATATAAATAGAATTAGTGATATTGATATTATGTGTAATGTTGTAGATGGATCATATATTAGTGGTGAATTATCACATGTTTCGTATCATTTCTATTCAAATGTTCCGGCAGGTTTTAAAATTATAGAGGTTCCGCAAGAGAAAATTTATATGCCTGTAGATACTAATGTATTATCTGATATTATAATTCGAGCTGTGGATCAGACAGGTCAAGCAATTGGTCTAAGAGGTAAAGACATGGCAATATATTTCAGGATTAAGGGACGTTAGGTTTTAAAAAATAAATGTTTTAGAAATAGTAAATTATTTATTGAGGGAAATGTTTATATAATTAGTGAATATTTAAATAATTAATGGATAGTGTTAGTACAGTTGTTGATTAAGTAGGGTGTACTTGATGTAAAAGGTGAATATTGGGTATTTTACTTAGGAATTTGTACGAGGTTGTGAATCATTAATATTCTTATTATAAATTATAGAATAATGAGGAGCAGTAGTGTTAATAAAATGTGGAGGAGGAATAGAAATTTTTCACGGAAATTAGTGAATAAGTTGTGGAGGATTGTTGGTGGGGTGAGGGTACGAAATCGTTTAACAAATGCGAGTAGGAAGTTTCTGAAATGTATGGGATATGAAGTTTTGATGTAGATTTATTTAAGTGAGATGGAATTTTGGTATGTTGATTTTGGGAAATTCAGAAATAAAGAGAGGATTATGCTTTAGTATAGTAAGAGATTTATCTGGATGAAACTTGTTGTGAAAGCGTGTTACTAACAATTTTGAAAATGAAAGTTTTAGATGTTTTAAGAAAGGTTCGAATAGATAATTCTATTGTGGAGTTGGAATATCATAATCATGTTCTGTTTGGTTCACCAAAATATGAAAATAATGATGAGATTAGAATTGTGGTTTCAGATATAGATAAGTATACTTTACCATCGGAGTCAGAATTATTAATTGAGGGGAAGTTACGATTGAATAGTGATGAAAACAAGGCTAGTGTTACGGCGTTTTTAATTAATAATGCGGCAACGTTTATGTTTAGCAATATCAGATATGTGATTAGTGGAGTGGAGGTGGATGAAGTAAGGAATGTAGGTATTATATTGACTATGGAAGGATATTTTTCTCATGGTCCAAGTTATATAAATAAATTGGAAAATTGTGGTTGGGAATTTTCTATAGAAAAGCCCCGGTTTTAGATAATAAAGGTACTTTATTATCTAAAACCGGAGCCGTTCCTGTAAAAAATTCCCAACAACAATTTTCCAATTGTGTATTCCAGTATATGTATACTATTGAAGATGTTAATGGGTTTCGCAGACGATTTTAAGTCTGTTATTTTAAATATGTCTCAGGAGCTGGTTTTGAAGAGATGCGCTGATGATAATGATGTATTATATAACTCAAAGGTTGCTGTTAATGAGGATGATAAGTTAACTATTGATGCTATTATATGACGGGTACCACATGTTAAACTTTGTTTATGTCAGGATTTAGCGTGAACTAAGTTAACAATGAAAAATACTGTAATGGAAATGTTTTTTAGAAGATGGGAAATTCATGAAAATACGGGAATTCCAGAGAGAATAAAAAATAGTTTTTCCAAAAGAAAAAAAGAAAAAAAGGGGAAAGGAAAAAAGGGGAAAGAAAAAAAAGAGGAAAAAAAGGAAAAGAGAGAGAGTCCGGGGAGTTTGGGCGTGCTCCCGAACCAATTGGGGATTGGGGCAGAGGGCTCTCCTCCAGGTGACTTACATTTGAAACTTTCCCCCTCCACTTTTCGAAGAAGAATATGAGAATTATGATTTTCCCGGTGTTCAAGGTCACACCTAAGATGTAAAATGTGAACATAAACCTTTTGCAAACAATGCGACAGAATTTTTGATTAACATATGCAAATCTATAATGCAAATTTGTACATATATTATGTAATAAGTTAAGATTGACGTCAATGGAAATTTCTAAAATGTAAATTTGCATAATTAATTGACACTATTTTCATATAAATACGAGTTAGTTTTACTAACATAGAGAGATAGACATAACAAGTTAGACAATAGTAAATAAATATCTATATTATTAATACATTTATATTTGTTTTTTCTTGTATTTGTTTATTAGATTTTTATAATTCACTCTAATATATTTCTTATATCTGAACAAAATTTTAAATGTAGTTGTATTTTAAAAATTATTTAAAGTATTTATTTCTTTTGTGTCCTAAATGTAGGAAAGTAATTACTTCTTTTATGTATCCTAAAAATAGAAAAGTAATTAATGAATTAAATTTGAAAATTATAATTCAGTATTCGAAATTGAAAGTTAAATATCAGTATTTGAAATTGATATTTTCTTTATGTCTATAAATTGCTGCTTATTTGATTATATAGTATATATATTTATATTTGTTTTTTCCTGTATTTGTTTATTAAATTATTTATAATTATTATTATTGTTTATTCACAAATATCTTCCAAATTTCAAATGTAGTTGTATTTACAAAATTATTGTATTACATTTATTTAAAATCTTTCTTATTTCTTTTGTGTGCTAAAAGTAGGAAAGTAATAAAAATAAAGTAATTAATTATTTAAATTTTAAAATTATAAATATTATAAATTGGAAGTATAAATATCAGTATTCGAAATTGAAAGTTTAATATCAGTAATTGATATTTTTATAAATTGTATTTCTAATTAAATTGATTCTATTCCTCATTTTGATTATTCTTTAAGAGACACCAAATTTCACTCCGAATTCACCCACTCCACAGCAACAAGGGTTTCACCCTGATGCTGGCAACCCTGTAAACCTCGTAAATATTTCCAATTCAGATTCTTTTATGCAAGAGCTAGCGCAACTGGAATTTGAAAAAATAGATGATGAAATACTGTCGACGGCGGTAGATAGTGTTCTAACATCAATTGTAATACCTCCTCCACCATCGAAGATACCTTTTCCACCATCAATGATACCTCCTCCACCATCTACTGCACTATCTACCGTTGCCCCTGCTCATGTAGTTGGCACAATTACGATGGCAGCTGTAATGAGAACTGCTACCGTATTTGTTCCTACTATGACAGAGACATAATTTATGACGGTGTTGTCTCAAGTTGCTACTATTGCACCGCCGAGCACTGTTGAAATGAGTAGAGCAAGAGTAAGACAATTCCAACAAGAACAGTAGGCAAGACAATTCCAACAAGAACAGTACGCAAGACAATTCCAACAAAAACAGTACGCACAGTACCAACAATAACGACGACTAGAGCAACAACAACATAAACGAGAACAACAACAATAACGAAAACGAGAGCAACAACAACGAAAACGAGAACAAGAACGAGAACAAAAACAACGACGAGAGCAACAACATCGAGACCAAAAACAACGACGTCAACAACGTCAACTGACAAATGCTACAAATACACGGACGCGTACAGTTGCTTAGGCTCATCCAATTGCTTCAACACCCATTTCTAGTGCCAGCATCGGAGAGGGTAGTACTCTCCAGAGACTACTTCTGGGTAGGCAGGTACATCCTGATAGTGTAATGGTGTAACCTAGATCAAACACTTCCATCAGAAACTCAACCACAACCACTTCCATTAGAACCAGAATATCAACCACCTCAATATCAACCACCTCAAACACAACCACCCCGATCAGAACCTCAACCACTTCCATCGCGCCAACGTCAACCACGCAACATTCTCGCTGCGGATTTTAAAGAACTTTCTGACAATTATGTCGCTCCTTAAAGAAAACTCGTCAGTAAGAGATGCTTCCCTTTCCCGTATGAATGAGAAAGTATCCAGTTGGATCACAGAACTAGACCTCTTTCTTCAACTCCACAATAGTGCCATTAATGTGAACGCCCCAGGTGTTCATATTAATGAGAAAGTTCAATCCTACCGGAGGAAAAGAAATCGACTCGAACAAATTAAAACTTTGATACCTGAACATATTAATAGTAATTGTGATGACAGTGATAATGAATAATTAATTACCTGGAATCAAAGTTATATGGAAATTAATTAATTAATTGAGAAATTACATGATTTTACATGATTTACATGATTACATGATTTTAAACTTTGCACTGCAGATTGATGCGGATTGATTTATTGATATTTTCAATAACGAACTTAGACCCTTGGACGTAGACAGACCATAATAGTATGATTTGAGAATAATGATTTGGAAATATTTACAGTAAATATAATTGTCAACATCCTTACAATCATCCTTACAGTAGTAATATTTACAATAAATATAACTGTCAACATCCTTACAGGAATATAGTACTGTAAAGACAACTGTCTAACTGTTAACATACTGAGGTGACATCTGGTAAGAAGTATGGAATATTTACATTATCTTTTCCATGGGGTGAAATTCGTCAGAAGAAATAGTGTTGTCCGATTGATTATCGTTTGTTTGTTGATTTTATACTTTTTGTTAGAGCTCAATATAAAGATATTACATTTATAGGAATTCAAACTGACCACAACTTAACCTACGGATGTGATGGTGACGGTGACGCCGGCACCTGGCCGCCGCTCACCGATACTGAAAGTATCGGTATCCACCTACAACACCAACTGCAACAACAACACCACCAACACCAACACCGCCACCACCACCACCGCCACCAACTTCATCACCTCCACCGCCACCGAATTCACTACTTCCCGTATCTGAAGATTCCGATTTGGAATCGTCAACGGAAGAGCCTAAGTTCCAGAACCGACTCCAGCGCCCCACACACCGAACCAACCGGTGCCAAAACCGGCACCGATGGCACCGCACAGTGTGGTTAAGCAGTGGCTGAGAAAATATGAAAATAATAAACGATGATCGAAATATTTTCCTTTATTATCGTTTATTATTTTCATATCTCCCCCGTCTTTCATTTATTTTTAATCTTCACAGCCTTCGCCATTTCTATCAGGAATATGACCGGCACCAAAACTTGCACAGTTAGTACCTCCGAAAATAATAAAGCAAATATTGCACAAATTAGAAATGAAATAATGAAATTTAATTTAATTTAAATTTATGTAAAAATTTATTTATGTCATTTAATTTTTTATGTCATTAAATGTAAAAATTTATATATGTCACTTGATGTAAAAATTTATATTTTTTAATGAACTAGAAAAGATCTGCATTTGCTTTCTCGATTAATAAGACGTGTATGAAACTGATATGGTTCAGTATACATCGTGAATTCATGAAGTGCAGTATGCAGTTAGAAGCACAACCATTATCGTTACCTTTACACAATTCGATTCTGTATTTAATGAGAAAAATTTTAACCGACACAGCAATCTATTCGGTGGTACTTGTAAGAGAGCACTAATAGTGATTCCTTCAGGATGTGGTAAAACGAATACCCTCCTTACTTTATTATTACATCCTAATGGGTTGCGCTTCAGAAATATTTACATCTGCAGTAGATCTCTTCATCAACAGAAATATGAATATCTTAAACATGTAATGAAAACTATTCCAGAGATAGGTTACTTTGAATATACGGATCCGAATGATATGATAACATCAAATCAAGTTGCCGACTAATCAGTCGTTATATTCGACGACATACCCACTATTAATTTGATTATTGTAAAGCTGTTCTTCTCTTTCGGCAGGCTTCGGAATTTAGATTGTTTTTATTTAATTCAAACGTATTTTGCAGTTCCTAAACAATTGCTAAATGATAATACAAATCTTTTAATTTTATTTCGTCAAGATGGTACTAATTTGAAACATATATTTAACAATCATATTCATGACTTTAGTTTTGAACAGTTTTTAAACGTATGCTGAATGTGTTGGAAGAAATCATTTGGTCTATTGTTTATCGATACTGACTGTAAGTATAATGAAGAATAATACTGTTTAGGTTTTAATACTTACATACATTTACAATAAGTTCCTACAAAAACACCATTAAAAGGATCCTATTTTAGTAAATTTAGATCAGTATGTAAGTATTCGTTAAATAGTAAAGAGACATGGAAAATAAATTAATAAATAATTTAGTAAAAGCTCGCACAGTTTTAAAAGAAAAATTAAGAACTCCAAGGGCTGAAATCGCTAAGTCTCAAAGAGATACTGACATACAGTATGCACCTATATCAAGCCTTTGCAAGAAATTGTCATGAAATTAGGTAGTACCATTCCAAAGCAATGTAGAACCCATTCGGAGGACGCTGTTCAAGATACACCAGATATATGGTCTGAAATTTTTCCAGAAAAATCCTATGCAGCAGTACAAGGAACGTCTATTATACGGTAAGGGACACCTTCACGACATATTATTCTGAAAACATTCTTCTATAATATATACATTAATGGATATATTATTTTGCTCTTGCTCTTATTAATTGTTTAAAATTTGCTTATCGATTAACAATTCATATATTGAAAACACATTTATTTCTAAATATTTGAATGTAAAACTTAGTTATGGATATCGTCATAATCTGACATGAAAAAGTTTTTTGTTTAATTCTTAATAGAATTTTCTTTTAAACATTGTCACTTAAGTGCATCATTTAGCTCAGGAGATGTTTATCCTCCAAATGCTAAACAATAGTTCAAAGTGGTTTTATTTAATATTCGTAGTTAAAATTACCATATATGGACTTTCTCGATTTCATTGATAACGTTTGTCAAAGCAAAACTGTGTAAATTACTGCACTCTTTTTCTTCTGTTTTGGGTTGGACGCCAGAACGTCCAGGCACTTGAACACACTGCTCTTTCTACTATCCCCAATAGATCTCTCAGTTCCACTCTGTTAGTCTTGTGTCCTCGATAAAAGCCACTATCCTCCTCAGGGGAAGTTGGAGTACACTCGAAGGATCCAATAGATCTCTCCCGAAATATTTCTGTCTGAGTTCCTTCAGTTCCTTACACGTGCAATATTATATGAAGGCTAGTTTCCTCCTGTTTTTCACATCTCCTACACCAGGGCTCGCTAACCAAGCCCATGCTGTACAGATGCTTCCTTAAAGGACAATGTCCGGTTATTAACCCGGTAATTATTTTAATTTCTTTTTTGTTACTACAAATTAGGTTAGCTGAAAACTTTCCATCCAGCTCCCTTAGCAGTGTTTTGGCATGGAATTGACCTACCGTTAACCTCCATTTCTTTTTATCTTCTCTTTCTAACCATAACCAGATCTACCTTTTAGCGGGAGCCTTAGCGATTCCACATAGAGGTTCTGGTCCTATGATGTTCCTATTAGTACCTTCTTAGGCCAGTTTGTCGGCTATCTCATTGCCTTTAATTCCCTCATGTCCTGGCACCCATATCAGCGACACAGTATTATCTTGTGCCAGTTTATTGAGAACCTATTTACAATATTTCACCAGCTTAGACCTGGTAGATGGATTCATAATGGCTTTAATAGTTGCCTGACTATCAGTCATTATGTTGATTTTTTTATTTGTGCAGCCGGCTTCCGGAATATTCTCGGCGCAGGCTGCGACTGCAAACAATTCGGCCTGGAAAACCGTTGTATGTTTCCCTAGACATATAGATATCTTCCTTCTAGGGCACATTACTCATATGCCTGCACCTGCTCCCTGACTAGATTGTGATCCATCAGTGTATCAGGTGCGGGCACCACAATCACTCGAGCGACATTTTGCCTGTTCCATGGTCGGTATAAATATGTTCAGCTTAGATGTAAACATAATCTCAGGTGCCATACTGTCCGCCGGGATTTGAAATATCGGGTCTTCCAGTATAGTTCCTGTGATATCTGTATGGCCCTCTACAACCTAATTAGGACACTATACGTCATTGGCCTTCAGCCTCAGGATTGCAGCCATTGCCTCCGCCTTTACAAATAGTTCCAGTGGAGGTAGACCCACGATGGCCTACATGGAAGCGATTCCCGTGCTGTTCATAGCTCCCGTGATTCCCAACACAGTCTGTTGCTGTAGAGTCGTGAGGAGCCCCACCGACGATGTCCGTTCCGTCCTCCTCCACCAGACAACTGCTCCATAGGTAATCGTTGGTCTTACTACTGCTGTGTACAACCAGTGTACCACATTTGCTTTTAGTCCCCAGGTCTTGGCAACAGCTCTTCTGCATCTTCAGAAGAGCTGCGTCGCCCTGTCTACCACTTTGAGTAGGTGTATGCTCCAATTCACTTTCGCATTAAGTGTTGCCTAGATACTTCACTTAATTGGTTAGCTCTAACTCTTGTCCAAACAGCCTTACGCTGCCCAGACATTTAGATTTCTCATGTTGGTAAAGGCTACCAACTTGTTTTATTGAGGATTGACAGTTAATCCCTCCTCAAGGCACCTCCTTTCCACAATTCGTAAAGCATTTTGCATGATGCTCGCCATTCTCCCTGCGAATTTGCCCTGGGACACTATGACAATGTCATCAGCGAACCCCTGCTTCTATATTCCCTGGTCATTTAATGTCCTGAGGAGATTATCCACTACTAGACTCCATAGTAGCGGTGACAACACGCCCCCTTAAGGGCACCCTTTTGTTGCCCTCATAGAGATCGTTCTGTTTTGCCTTTGGGCATAAACTACTCTGCTACGTAGCATGTTATGAACCCAGTTGCATGTGGTGCTTTTTATTTTTCGGTCTCTTAAAGATCAGATAATGGAAGACGTCGAGGTGTTATCGAAAGCTCCCTCTATGTCTAAGAAGACTGCAAGTGCAATTTCCTTGTAGTGTAGGCTCCTTTCGAGCCCTCTCACCAGGCTATGCAGGGCACCCTCACCTGATTTTCCCATAATTTATACCCTGTGGCTAAATATTTTGCTGGGTTTTTTCACATTGAATTAAGCCACTTTGAATTTCATTTGTCTCTTAAAGAATTTAATACAGTGAGGTTTATCCTCGACTATTTTGTTGTAATTATCCTGTATATATTTGTAAAACATTTTCATTCTGTCTATTATACTTAATTCTGTTATTCACGATTTCATGATAGATTTGTTAATACATGAAACTTCTACTATAAGTTTCGAATCTCTAACTTTTTTAGATTTTATTCTACATTTAAATCATTACCTTTTTTTTAAACCTGGATTAGAACCTTCTTCGTAAAATTAATGTAGGGGTGGCAAACATAAATTTATTTGACCATTTCTTTTTTTTTAATATTGAGACCTGCAATAAGCGATGTATTGTTATGAATTGTTTTGAATATTAAAGATTATTGTTGGAGATATTTTGTGTTTGAATTCTTTTCCCTACTTGTGTTGGGATGAGCACAGTTCTTCGAATTTAGCAGCAGCGTGTTATAGGGGGGTACAACTATCTTGTGTCTGAGGCCACCTGTGTTCCGCCCGCAACCGTATATACGGGGTGTACCTTGTCGATTACTTATATGCGGTGGCGCCTTCTTTACATCTTGCGATCTTGGGACTTGCACGCTCTACGTTTTCATTGAGCTAGTCGGCGGGGTGTTTCGACGGAACGTCTACCTTCAGGTGGGTCAGGCCGGGAGAGGTAGTTTTTGGCCGAACATCTTGCAACCTCCTTGTTGCTTGCGTGCCTGCTGTTAATTGGATCGCAATTAGGTAGCAAATTATTTGGCGCCCTGCCGTGAGGTTTTTTTTAAATTTGTAGGACTGTGCTTTCTCAAAGCAATTTTTGGGTGTCGTTTGAATCTTTTAGATTCGGTGAATCTCGATATTTTGGGTAGTTCTATTTAGGTTTTCGTACATCGCGTAACTTAGGGAGTATATTTTCTTTTAAAGTGTGTCTGTCACATTGGACAATATGGACGGTAAGATCGAAATTAATAGGCTTGAACGTGAGGAGCTCGTTTATGAGCTGAGGGTTCGTGGCGCGAACGAGAACGTTCCCGTTAAGGCAATGCGTGCTTCCTTGAGGAGTTTGTTGCAGTTGGGACAGGGCGTATTCAGCTTGCTAAACCGGCGAATCCTTTTTCTTATGAGGACGATGCGCGCGAGGTTAAGTAAATTTTCTGAAATCGAAGCTAGTTTGCGTTGTAATAACCCAATTAAGTAATGCAGTGTACTTTTTATCTGAGTCAAGGCGCGGCCCCGTGTTTAATTCATATTATATCCAAACATGGCCTCGCCCGACATAACTTACATACACAAGCATTCTCAAGGTACGTTACACACTTTCAACACTCATGTTTATCTAGAGTAAGTACATGTAGTCGAAATGAGATCACTCTAACGATATATAAGGCGTCCCATCTGAATGAGAGGCAGTCTTAGCAGAGTCACAATACACAGACGGTACGACAATAGTGAGAGTGAGTTAGAGTCTCCATTCGACTACCGTCTACATTTGTTAACTATGTAAATATCATCTTTGTTGAATCGTTATAAGTGTTGGTTAATTAAACTGTGTTAAACCCACTTTACTTGTGCATTATTTAACGCTACCACGATATCTGCGTAAAGACTCATCGATGTGGCCCTCAGGGCCGGGCACACATCACATGGCGATCCTTGCCAGCCACTAAGGCACATTACGTGGCTTAAGTAACCAAGCCACATCACATGGCGATCCTACCAGCCACTGCCTGCCACTTAAAGCCCTAAGGCACATCACATGGATTCCCTGCTAGCCAAATAAGGACATGGCGATCCTACCAGCCACTGCCTGCCACTTAAAGCCCTAAGCCACATCACATGGCGATCCTACCAGCCACTGCCTGCCACTTAAAGCCCTAAGGCACATCACATAGATTCCCTGCCAGCCAAATAAGGACATTTCATGGGTATCCGGCCAGTGGAAAGACCGGAACGAACCCGGGAAGATGGCAAACCAAACAAACTAGAATGGAAACCAGGCGACGGGAAAAATCGTCCTCAGCCAGGAGCTAGAGGAAGACAATCACAAGTCAGCCCAGTCACACTTCATCTACCACTTCAGGCGAAGAAGCAGGTTTTTTTTTGTAGTAAAGACAATTACAGTGTGTAAAAGTGATGCATAGACACTTTATACTTGTGTATATTTCAAATTAAAATGTTTCCTTGTATGTATCATAAGAATAATATTGGTTTGCATAATGTGAGTAACGATTTCTGTTTACGCCAACGAACGGTAAACAGCGTACCACCGTTTTTTTAAAGGTCAAGTTTATTTACGGAAACTAATATGTATAATGAAATTGTAAAAGCATTAAATTATGGCCGAAAAATCCAAATTTAAACCTGTCCCAGTTGTTAGTTAAATACGCGAGAATGTAGAATTTCATACATTTTTTTTTTAAAGATAAGCCGCCTTCATAAAACAAGACCGAGAATATGTTATAATTTTCATAAATTCAATTACGTTCAAATGCATAGATCATTAAAATGCATACGTTTCATTTTTAATAGGCGCCACATTACGAATATGATATTGAAAAATTGTTTATTTAAGCAAGTTTACAAACAAAAAACATGTATATTTAAAGAAGTTAAATCAATAAACATCGGAATAGTATTATTTTAAATATCGACAAGGTCAAGTGTATATAAAATGCACGACGTTGTTTATTTGCAAACAACCGCATACGTGACATTGAAGAAAGTAGGTGTAAACGCATACGTATATTTCGCAGGAATAGAAATAGGAATATACGAGGAATAGTATATTAATTTTATTTGCAAGAATTCCAAAAATTTTGTCACAAACGCCTTAACACTAACAGAAGTTGATTCCAATGATGAAAAGGTTAGTAATAGGACGACCCATAGCATCCTTATCACGTCAGGTACCCAATAGACGACAGAGACCTATCAATTGTACCTTTACGAGACCGACAGCAGGTACAGTTTCCACAAACTGTAGGACTGATCATCTTAGGGTAATGGAACTGTCGAAAATGAAACCAACCGAATCAAAGAATTTTAAGCGACAAGAAAGGCAAAAAACTTCAATTCGCCCCTAAGTCGTGAGGAAATGGTCCAACACGACGAAAACACTCTCTTAATTTTTTTTTTAGAGAATGCAGTTTAACAAAAGTGTGTTTTGTTAACTGGTCTCTAGATTTTCTGTATTGAAGATAAGGACATTACAGGATAAGGGAATTTCCGCTGTACGAGCACCCTTACTGTAGTCTAGAATAAGCTTCACAGAATAGTTCTGCGCGGAACATGACATACACGAAATATGTGTTGTCCAGGGAAATACACAAATGAGTGATTTCCTAAAAATATTAATTTTGCCATAGAGCAAGAGTGAGAGTTGTATTATATTTAAATGGATATGAAGAAAGGGAGCGCACAAAATTGAAGACAGACAAGCAAACACAAAGAAGTAAAGACAAACAGTCGAGCGAACAGAAACAATTAAAAACAAGAAACGAATGCGAAAAATTTAAAGAAAGACAAGAAGTACAAACTTCGAAATAAGTCTACTATTCCGAAACGCTACTACATGTTATGGAGATAGAATTTAAACAAACAAACTTGAGACAGCGTACAACGGCACAGTTAAAATTTAAATCTTTGTTTGTTTAACAGTTAGAATTTAAAAGGTACCATTTACCATTTTGTATCATCTATGTAAAATGTTAATGTAAATCTACACTTAGCACTTAAGAATGTAGAAATAGAAATAGGAATTTCTAACAAAAAGAAAAGCAAACAAATCGTGTTGTTTTCTTTTTCCTCTGGTTGGAAGGTGTAATAACCCAATTAAGTAATGCAGTGTACCTTTTATCTGAGTCAAGGCGCGGCCCCGTCTTTAATTCATATTATATCCAAACATGGCCTCGCCCGACATAACTTACATACACAAGCATTCTCAAGGTACGTTACACACTTTCAACACTCATGTTTATCTAGAGTAAGGACATGTAGTCGAAATGAGATAACTCTAACGATATATAAGGCGTCCCATCTGAATGAGAGGCAATCTTAGCAGAGTCACAATACACAGACGGTACGACAATAGTGAGAGTGAGTTAGAGTCTCCTTTCGACTACCGTCTACATTTGTTAACTATGTAAATATCATCTTTGTTGAATCGTTATAAGTGTTTGTTAATTAAACTGTGTTAAACCCACTTTACTTGTGCATTATTTAACGCTACCACGATATCTGTGTAAAGACTCATCGACGTGGCCCTCAGGGCCGGGCACACATCACATGGCGATCCTTGCCAGGCACTAAGGCACATTACGTGAATTAAGTAACCAAGCCACATCACAGCGTTATCGCAAAATCAACACTAAAATAGTTCACGCTTTTTTGCGTATCAGGCGTGCAAAACCGACGACTCCGGCAGATGAAGAG
This sequence comes from Melolontha melolontha, assembly GCA_935421215.2. Classification (NCBI taxonomy): domain Eukaryota; kingdom Metazoa; phylum Arthropoda; class Insecta; order Coleoptera; family Scarabaeidae; genus Melolontha; species Melolontha melolontha. Next base: position 138,989,736 of record OW285235.1, read on the forward strand.
GTAGTAGCTGGTATTTTAGTTGAATTGGTATCCCTTCAGGCGTCATTAAAATCTAAGGCGCGTAAAGCCAGAAAGTCCGTTTTGGCTGGTACTGTTCCTGCAGACATGTCTTTCGTGTTTGCTTCGACTAGTGTTGCTTATGGTCCACCTGAATCTGACAGCGAGTTGTCCGATTCTGAAGAATCAGTGGGGGAACCCATGCTATCTCCTGTTCGTGCAACTGCGACTCAAGCGGTGAGCGCGGCGTCCGTTTCTGCAGCATCTTCTACAATTAAGGTTGTTCCTGTGTCTCGGTGGAGTTTTTCCAAGTTCGATGGTGAAAGTTCTCAACAATCTTTGAGTGCCTTTCTTGAAGCCATTGAAGACAAGTGCATTGCAAACAATATTTCCAAGGAGCAGTTAATTAGATCTGCGACAGAATTGTTTTCTGATAAAGCTTTGATTTGGTGGCGGTCTACGTGCCAAAAGGTAACGTCATGGGTCGATTTTGTGCGAGAACTCCGATTGCAATTTCAGCCCCCTAACTATAATGATAAGCTTTTTCAAGAAATTAAGAGACGAACTCAAGGGCCTGCTGAAACCATTGGGATGTATGTTGCTGTCATGAATGGTTTGTTTGGGCGATTAACGGTACCGGTTGCCGAAGGTCTTAAGTTAGACGTTCTGATGCAAAACATCGCACCATTTTATCAGAGTCAGTTAGGTCTTACCGAGGTCAAGTCTGTTGATCAGTTGTTGGAATTATGTAGAAAACTGGAAGCATGTAAGATATCTATAGAAGCTTTTGCACCTCCACCTCGCAATAAAACATCTTTGCATGAGCCTGATTTGGCATACACGCACACATCATCATCTAGTGATGCAACGATATCTGTACCTTCGTCCAGCAATGGTCCGAAATGTTGGAATTGTAATGTTCCAGGTCACATGATGAGAGATTGTTCAAATCCTCGTATATCTCGATTTTGCTATAAATGTGGTGCTCGTGGACATACCGTAAATTCTTGCCCTCGTTGTCAATCTTCTAATTTTTCGGGAAACGGCAGAGGGAGACGTCAATGAGGTCGTGTACGTTCTCCTATCCTGTTAATCAACGAAAAAGCGATCTCCGTGAGCCGATTCACGCTCAAGCTCAATTTTGTTCTATGAAGGCCAAGTCTGAGACTACTGATAAATGGTATAATCGTCTCTTAATTCATGTTAGGGAATCTCCAGAAAGATATTCAGCATTCCAGATTTTTGATAGTAAGCTTTTTAAGTTTGTACGCCCTTTGCGTGGTTATGTTGGTTCCGTAAGCGATTCTTGGAGGGAAGTGGTCCCTAAGGATCGTCGTTCCGATTTGTTAAAGGCATATCATAAACCATCTACTGGTACTTTAAGACGCATATCTCAGACTTATTATTGGCCTAAAATGTCAGCAGATGTCATACGTTATATTAATCGCTGTCACACTTGTATGAGAACGAAACCAGAACATCGGAAACCTATTGGTCGTATGGTAGGTCACGCTCGTGATGTTAAACCTTTGGAAGTACCTCGTATTGATATCGTTGGGTCCCAGCCGAAATCTAAATCTCGATGTGATTTGAGACGTCGAGTAGTAGAATTTCTTCCGAATCAAATAGTTTGGCGTAGGAACTTCGTTTGTCCTTATAGGATTCATCGCCAACTGTCTTCAGATTTTTATGAGCTTAAAACCTGTGAAGGCGAACTTGTGCCTGACTCATGGAACAGTGTACATCTAAAAGCGCAAACCAATGACGATTAGCGTATTGAATACATTTGTGGCCTGTCTGGGGGTCAGAAGAATGCTCAGTCTGGTGTAATCCACCATGTCGTAAAAGGCGACAAAAAGGAGTCGTGTTCAGCTTTGTTTCTTTCCATCTTGTATATGATTGTGGCCTGTCTGGGGGCTTGAAGAATACTCAGTCTGGTGTAATCCACCATGTCGTAAAAGGCGACTAAACGGAATCTTGGTCAGTTTGTTTCTTTCCATCTGTAACATGTTTATTCCAAGTCGAAGTAGGTTCTTATTATTATGTCGTACCGTTTACCGATTTTGACTAAACTTATTATTGTGAAATTCTCTTGTCTGTTCAAGATCGAGTTTTGTATTGACAAGTTTTCGTTTCGCAGATCCTTTTATTTTGGTATGTTTTGTTTCTAGCTGTTCGTGCTAGGTATTGTGGTACATATTTTGAGATAAGTTTGTTATTCCAAGTTTGGATTGGACTGCGAGGATTTGCTGTTGCATCTATCGATCCTTGATACTGACATTTTCGTTTAAGATTTTGACTTTTATATTTTAGGATAACTTTTGTTATCGTGTTGACTGTTAACAATCTTGTAGATTGGTTAACTATTATCTTATGGAGTTTGGACGTTTTTAAGGTTTAGAACTGTTGATAGTGTGTTCTATTTGCTGTTGTTGCATCTCTATTTGGAGGATTTGGAGTTCACACTTACACACAAATCTAACCAGTTTGTTTTGTTCTTGTCGTATAGAGTTTTATCGTACCGTGTAGGTTTTCCTCGAGTGAGGGTTTTGTAAACTCTTATACGTACTGGACGATTTATTTTGACTTTTGGATTTTCCCATTCTGATATATATACCGATTATGACGTTAACAGTTAGTTAACCTTGTTGTATACCGAATTTGACTTCTGTAATTTTATTCTTAAGAGTTCTTACACTTTAGGTCTATATTTGGCTTGTGGGTTGTTATTTTCCTGCAGTTATGCTGCTTACCGTTCTCTTTTAGACCATTAAGTGTGACTCTGAGGGATAATCGAATTTTTTTGGCTTTGGGATACATCTTTGATGTGATCCTTTGTTTTTTCGATTTTGACAACACGTTATGTGAAGAAGCGGGGTGGACCCCAATAAATACCGTCGTCCATTCCTTTAGGTTTCTTATAGGGCTGAGATCGACACCCCTCGTTTTGCAATCGCGACTTTTTCTTTTCGGTCATGAACGTGTCTCTGTTTGTTATAGATTTTTGGTTTATTGGTCCTCAACCGTATCAGTGTGGTGGTAGGCCGCCGCTGCACTTTAAACTTTTGCATTATCTTATCGTACTTTCTTTTTGTTTGGCCAGATTATAGATTTTTGTTTCCCTATCGTATGGCGTAACGACTGAAGGATTGTTGGAACTCGTAAGTACACAGTGTCACAGTTACTCATTTCCTACCTTTTAGATTCTAACCTATTTTTCCTTATCCAATTGCATCCCTTAACGTTAGTATTATACCCTTTTAGTTTATCCTGTTTTTTTAGCTGCTTCTGCTTCACAGAAGTCTGCTTGTTTTGATGTTTTGTTCTCGTTATTTGTAATCCCCGTACCGACCGAATGTCGAAGGGCCTCTCTGGTGGTTTAGGCCGAGCAACTGTTGACATAGTGTGTAGTGTGTTGTCATGGTTGTTGATGTGCTAACGAGTTTCTGCCGTTAATCAATCCGAGCGTCGATAGTTTCGCTTGACTTCGTGTCAATTTCGCCTTCTGCGTTTTGTTTTGCTCCTATGTTTTGGATAGTTTCGTTTCACTTGATATATATTTTTGGATGTTATTCTTTGGTTTACTTCTGTTAGTGTTACCTGGTTTATTTGGTAATAGTTTTGCCGATCATATTTTGGTTTTGTTCTATCAGATTTTTGCCTGATAGCTTTGATGATTTCAAATCTCCATTTCGTTGTTTCACTTCGTTTATTAGCGATCTACTCAGTTCATTTCTTTTCAATTTTACTAGTTTCCGAAGTATTAGATTTTTACACATTTTTGCCTATCTCCTTTCTACCGCACTACCGTGCTGTTCGTTCAGCTGCCATTATTTTGGCTTACGTACTCACATATTGTGTTTTCATTTTAATCCTATCCTTAACTTTTGGAGAAATTTACCAGCAAATTTCTGATGAGAATGGAGGGAATTGTTACGTTTACAAAATTATTCTACTACCTTCTGATTATATAAGCTCGAGTTTATTCTAAATTTGTTTTCTCTAAACCGTCGCAGCCTTTTCAAAACTCATATTTTTCGCTAAATTATATATTATCTGCAATATTCTCTAATTATCGATCAGCTTAGACTTTTCCAAACTTTGATATTTTCAATTGAATTTCTTTCGTTCAAATTTCTTGGTTGTCTCTATATATCTATTCATAATCGGCCTCCATCTTGTAAAATGTCCGTAGAGTCATGATTGGAGTATGATTTCTAACACTTCAATCTTTGCTTCGCTTATTCTGTTCTTATAGTGTGGTTACATTTTTAGTATTATTGTAAAACCCTTTAGTATGCTTTTTGCAGTTGATTTTGCCTTATATAATTTGGATATTGCTTTTTATTATTTCTTTCGTTGGATGCGCCCTCTTTCCGTCATTTTGAGTTCTTCCATTTACAGAGATCTGTACGTTGGAGGTGTTCTTTTTTGGAATATTTTCCGGCTTCTGCTAATCAATTAATTGACGTATTGTGTTCTGTTAGACTCTTATAACGATCTTCAATCGTGTATGAGATTTTGAGAAATTATTTTCCTTCTTTTAATTATCCGAATATTTTGGTGACGTACGTCCGCCATTTGCTGAACACGTTGAATCTTTCCCGATCACTTCTTCTTAAGTCATCAAAGCGCTTGCTTGTGTATTTACATGTGTGTAGGAGCAATATCTGCGGTAAGAATTTACTTTATCTGATGAAACTTTACTTATTTCGAATCTTCTTCTTTCCTAGGATTGATTTATTATTAGAGCTATATCCCGAGTGGCTAGCACTATATACCGTATTCTTTGAAATTTTATCATGGATATTCCACGTGGTTTCCAAACGGCCATTTTGGTTCGAAATTTTTGGATGGTGAATTAGTCACTACCGTATAACTTCTGTGAGGAATTTCCAGGAGGAGAGCATTCAGGAGGACTAGGCACCCCTTTTTGTCAAAGCTAAGTGTTGCTGAAATAGATTCTTAACTAAAAGAGGGTTTTGTCTGCCCAAAATTATCTCAACTTTTGTAATTTATGTTAGAGATTTGCTTGTTAGCATATTTAAACTTAAGTGTACTCTAGAGAGGGGCTTTACCCTTCCCTGTGTAATTTTGTGATAAACTAAACACTAACAGTAGACAGTTATCGGGCTTCACCCATCAAACTTGTACGAAAGGCATTAAACGCCTGACTACTTTCTTAATCAATCTTTTAGTAATCTAATTAACTAGATATAATAAAACACAGTTGTATAGTTTCAAAATAATATATATAATGTTAACACACTACATATGTTTCACCACACTGTGGCTTCATCAGGTGGATGAAAATACTTTTCATCCACCTGATGAAGCCACAGTGTGGTGAAACATATGTAGTGTGTTAACATTATATATATTATTTTGAAACTATACAACTGTGTTTTATTATATCTATATAATGAATTTTCAACAAGTATCTCCTTCGTCGATTATCTAATTAACTGGTTGACTGGTCTAACCAGCAGCTGTAGCTTTATTTAGTTTCATACACGAGGCTCAGAACCTTCAGTGGAGCTTTCGCAATTAATTTGGTGTTACGTCAAGACCTAAATATTTGATAATTATTCTGTAAACTTTAATGTACAGAACCGCTGTTAAGAATTCCTAACTTGTGTTCTAATTTATTATGTCTTGATTAATTGACGTACTATTATTTAATCTTTCATTTATTAATCACCTGTGTATACAGGGTGGTGATAACTTAACAGGTGAACCTATTTCTTTTGTACCCTATCTTACGCCTGAGACTTTTCTGAGGCGTTATTCTCTATTACTTTTATTAGTAGACTTTCTTTTTTTCTTTAATTTATAACTTGTGGCTAAATATTTTGCGGGGTATTTTCACATTGAATTAAGCCACTTTGAATTTCATTTGTCTCTTAAAGAATTTAATACAGTGAGGTTTATCCTCGACTACTTTGTTGTAATTATCCTGTATATATTTGTAAAACATTTTCATTCTGTCTATTATACTTAATTCTGTTATTCACGATTTCATGATAGATTTGCTAATATATGAAACTTCTACTAGTTTCGAATCTCTAACTTTTTTAGATTTTATTCTACATTTAAATCATTACCTTTTTTTTTAAACCTGGATTAGAACCTTCTTCGTAAAATTAATGTAGGGGTGGCAAACATAAATTTATTTGACCATTTCTTTTTTTTTAATATTGAGACCTGCAATAAGCGATGTATTGTTATGAATTGTTTTGAATATTAAAGATTATTGTTGGAGATATTTTGTGTTTGAATTCTTTTCCCTACTTGTGTTGGGATGAGCACAGTTCTTCGAATTTAGCAGCAGCGTGTTATAGGGGGGTACAACTCTCTTGTGTCCGAGGCCACCTGTGTTCCGCCCGCAACCGTATATACGGGGTGTACCTTGTCGATTACTTATATGCGGTGGCGGAGCTAGTCGGCGGGGTGTTTGGACGGAACGTCTACCTTCATGTGGGTCAGGCCGGGAGAGGTAGTTTTTGGCCGAACATCTGGCAACCTCCTTGTTGCTTGCGTGCCTGCTGTTAATTGGATCGCGATTAGGTAGCAATCTTATTTGGGTGTTTTATTTGTGTGATATCAATTTTCCCCGTATTACCTGCGATTTATTTAACTTACTGTCGGAGGCGTATATAGAGAGTATAAACACGGTGGCGGTCGAAGATCTCTGGGGCAATTGTGTTGTTGAGTAAGTTTGGTAAGTTATTAGGTATGTAGGCGCAGAATTAAAATAATAAATAAACAAATATAAGAAGAAAGTAGTTCGGGCCACCATCGAAAGAGTCATATCAAGCAAATAGAACAGATTTTGGAGATTTACAACGCCTTAACTAACTAACTAACTAAGATTTTCAAGAATCTGGCATATATGTTTGTCTATGTTAAACAGTCTATACTATAGTTTCGTAAAGATTGGATTAAATGTAATTTTATTTATAGCCGAAGTTAAAAATTTGGATTTACTAGTGGATAACATGATTGCTTACGGAAGACGGTTATATGTCGATTTAGTATATTTTCAGTATAGCCTATAATTATTGCAAACCTATTGCGCTAGTTAAATTCTTAATTTTATCATACCTCGATTTTTCATTCTGAACGACTATGTATCTCATGAAAGGTTCGCTTCATTTTTTTTTCACATTCCGAGTTATTATGGTCGTATGAATACTCTACCCATTTATTATACCGTTAAATATCGTTTTCTAACACAACGGACGGTAATTTGATGACTAATATTCGTTCGTAGGTAGGACCATCGAAACGTGTCTGTAGATGGAATTGCAGAGACTCTAGTTAGTTGTCGACGCGTTCTCCAATCAACCACCAAAAGCCTCCCAAGGAGAAATCGCTCAGCGCGACTAATTGAGGTGTCTATTAAATTAAATACCTGAACAGGGTCGTAACTACTTAGAGAAATTTAAATAAACCACATTTAAAGACACCGGTGGTCGAAGAACGGTCACATCTGCACAAGATAGGCAAGAACTTACGTCCGCGTACGGGGAGAGAGTATCGTACTTCCAAAAAAAACAGGAACCGGAGTAAGAGAAAAAATACTTGAAAGAAACCAAATATATTACACAAATAAACGACGGTCGATACATAAACAGATAGAATCGCTGGAAACGGAGCAAAATAAAATAAAGAGAATGTTAATTTACAACAAAATAAATGAGCGTTACGGACACGTAACAGGCGACATTTATTACTAACAAGTGTTCTGGTTGTCCGGCTGTTGTGTGTGCTGATAATAATGAAATTATTCTAAAATAAAATAATTAGTGGTGCTGGTGAAGTTTCATCAAAGGTCCAGGACGTGTGTGATAATGGTTAAATTAAATAAATATATTACATCTTATTAACTAAATAAAACACAGGAGCGTTGTCCTTAAAGTTTGTATTTATTATCTACATAAAAGAAATTAAGCTTGATATATTTAAAACTAATTGAATAAAAGTAATATATACACGAGGAGCGGTAAATAAGTAATTAAAATATAACACAAAATATACTGAAACGAACATTAAATAGGGCAGTAAATTAAATGTGAATTAATATAAAATAACCTATGTATAGAACAATACAGAGTTACCTTTGAGTTGCGAAGATGGTCGGACACATGGTCTGAGAAGATATACTTGGACAAGTATATGTAGAGCGATGTTTGACCGGAGGAACAAGAAATTAATTAGTTGAATTAGATCAAAGAATAATATATATTGAACAATACAGATTACCTTCTAGTTGCGGCGATGCAAGAGCACGTACATCATGGCCAGTACTTGACCAGTACGGCAGGTAAGATGTTTAACTTACGATGGTTCTAAAGAGAAGACTGATAATTTGTGTAGATAGAACCCTGGTCTGTAGGAAAAGGTTTTTTATGACCTAGGTTGAGAGGGGATCGATATTGTCGATATCTTGACTAATAATTAATAATAAGCGCGACCTGTAGAGGTATGCTATGGATGACATAAATATTATTGAAATATTCCTTGTGAAACAAGCTTCCAAATGATATGAAACACAACATATAAAAGATGATGTTCATAATTAAATTAAACAAGTTAAGTTACCATCGAAATGTATATAGAAATTCCAAAGTGAATGTTATGGTTGTAAGCAGGTATATTTCTAGGGTCTCCCGGTTAGGGATATAACAAAATATTTTAAAATGTGAGATATTTTCAGAAGAAATATTATTTACAAATAAATTAAAATATTCTTATATATGCAAAGCGTAACAATATTTGTGAACAGGCACCGAGTAGATTTCTCGTTTGAGTTCGCGTGTTACGGCGCGTGTGACTTCACGAACCGTAAGTACGATCCCGCTTGTATTAGTGAGCAAGTTATTCGTGGATGATAGTTGCTCCCTAACTATCGATTTAGAAACACATACATTTTCAAAGCACTATGTGTCTACGTAAATTTTAAGTTTTGTTCGCGTAATCGTGATAAGAAAATTTCGAGAGAGGCGTTCAGTTTTGTTTTTAATAAGATATCGCGGATGTCAGAAAGGGATCTACGTTTAATATTAGACCGGTCAAGATCAAATAAGGCGCTCCATACTTTTATTCAAAATCATATTTACCATCAGTGAATTTATTAATAGTTTTTATATTTTTTGTCTTACAAAGAAATCTTTAAGTTGGAATTTTTTAATACATTTTGTTTTATTTTTATAATATTTAAAAAACTTGAAGTATATTTTCTTTCGACAATATTTTAAATTTATCACTATGTCGGAATAAAATTTATACAAGGTGGAATTTGAAATCCTGTATGAAGACGAAATGTCTGTATTATAATGTATATAAAATTTACTGTGCCTGAAGTCGTCATCCAAAATTAGTTTATTGATTTATAGAGGTATTTTTAATATTGAAATAATTTTAATTAAACTAATATCCAGTTAAAAGATTATATTTACGGAGATAGCTGAAAGCATGTGACGAGGGTAATAAGAGATTCTATTAGATGACAAACAAATAACGTAAATTTGCTTTCCTATATTAATTTACTAAATTTAGGGTGTTAAAATTAATTTAATTTATTCTACAATTCGAAAGTGGCCTGGGTTTGTTTCGAGGGTAATAAAATATCCCAGCACACGACCTGAGAACAGCGTTTGTTTGATTTTGCAACTTTTATTATCATTTTATCTTCATAGACCATTTCTGCTTTTTCTTTAAATTGGCCTTAAATATTTTTGTTTGGCTTTTGTGAATCACCAAGACCAACCGCTTGGTGTGAAGCTAGTGTCCTCGTTTTATCTTTCCTTCTCTTTTGTTTATACTATTTTGTCCTTATATAACAATGATCTCGCACTGTTTAACATGTAAGGGTGAATTTTCCTTAGAAAATGATATTACGTGTGATCCTTGCAAACACTTCATTCACGCTACACGTGCTTATCTATTTCAATCAGAAGCACAATGCTTAAAAAATTAAAAAGGATAGGAAAATAACAATCTATTGTTCCAGTTGCTCTGATTTTAAAACGCAACTGAAAAATTTACTGGAACTGACTGTGATAGCAAATAACCTGAAAAAAGAATTGGAGTTCATAGAAAACGAACTCAAAAATTGTAAATAAATGAATTCGATGCCGAGAGAATATAATGCCAGATATTGTGGACAGAGATAAGAGGAGAAATAATTTTATCCCTTTTAATGTCTATGAGACTGAGGAGGAGAATAGAAGTGCTTGAGTCGATACGGATATTGATGTTGTATATGACATATTGAAGGCTATGAATGTACCGTTTGATAATTCGCAGCCAGTAAGATTTGGTAGGTTTGATCCTAACAGATCTAACAGAAAACGACCTATAAACATTATATTAGTTGATGCTGCAAATGTAAAGAAGGTGATTCGAAATTATGCTAGTCTAAAGAAAGTCGATAATTATAATAGTATTATAGTCTCAAAAGATAAAACGCCCTTTCTTCAGCGCAAAGCTACTGGTTAATAAAATATTGGAATAAAATGTGTTAGCAACGTACCATAACCGTCGCCACTAACATATCTTTAAATTAACTATAGTCAAGTGCATCTCCTCCTATTCACATTCGTTACCAAGACGTTTACCTATATCTAGTACCAATGACGATTGCATAAACTGTATAGAAATATTTGAATCAAATTACAAAGTTTTGAGACCGGATTTTCTTTAATAAATCTATCGACTGGTGGTGGTGACGTATTGTCTGCATTTAGCGAGGGACTACCTTCAGCATCAGTTTATATTTCGTTTCTGTCAAGGCAATTTCCTATTACTGATCGTTCAATGTGTACTTATCGTCTCGGTTATTCATCAATATACATTGCCAATATTGATTGTTCCTTTGATAATTTTAGACATCTTTGCTCTATACTTAACAAATGACGATTGTGTTATTATGGAAGACTTCAATGCAACTCATTTTAATGGCGATCTTGTTGGCAGAAAATCAACTGTTTTTGGGATGTTAAACTTGCGACATATTAATTTTATTCACATCACAAATGATACTCGTATATAGCTGGATCTTATCTTTACTAACTTAAGCTGGTCTATAGAGGTTGACAGAGATATAGCACCGCGTGTGCCTGAGGATTTACAGAATCGTGATTGTTACGCGCGCCTTTCCTAAATTAACTTAAACCCTATGACTTGCCCACTTACACAAATGTTCCGGAGATACTTGGATTGAGATATTAGCCAGCTTATAGGCGAGCTAGAGAGAGGTTCTTTTTAAATAGGCATTACCGTGTTTATAATCTCAATCCCTATAGCAAACAAAGAAGCCGCCGAACAATAAATCAATAATTCAGAAGGGATCAAGTAGTACTCCACAGTAAAAAAAATAATACCTAAGTTTCGGTAATAATAACAAAGGTTGTTATTTAAACAGATAAACATATGAACAACCAAATATATTGTACAATAACCAGTTCAAATGCGTAGATATAAAAAATATATATAACCAGAAAATAAAAAATATATAAAATATGTAGAAAATTAGAATTTAAACAATGATTTACAAGCCACAATTAAAAATCAAAATAATTTTACTAATGACAAATTTGCTTACAAGAATGCATATGTTAAAGAATTATGAAGAAAACGAATATAATGAAAAATTATACTGGGTTATGAATCATCCGGTATAGTAAATAATGAAATAATTGAACAATAAACAAAAAAATAGAAATAGTCTACAAAATTTTAAACTGAATTAAATTAAACATTATAAAAATCAAATGAATGATAATTTCACTAATTATACTGCCAGTGGCATCAAGTATGTAGTGATAGCAGTAAGTTTTTGCTCGTAATATTAGAATTTCTTAATCTAGATATATATAAAAGGAAATGTGATTCTCTTCAGATCTGCATAGAACCTTACATAATAGTTACACATTCAGTAATATACAAATAGACTATTTAATAAAAAAAATATTGGTAAGAGAAATTACAGTTTGCAGTCTAATACACTCATGGACAAAATTATCAAAATTTTCAATTTTCAATTTTCTTTGTATATATAAATTTTAATGCAAGAAAAACAAATTAATAATAAATTTTATGAAAATTTGGGATAATTATTTTAAACTGAAATGCAATTCGGATAAGCAAATACTAGTCTTTTGATTGGAATAAGAGTATAATTAATAACGAGTATTCCCACCTCAAGCTCTAATTACTGCTTACATCCTTCTCAACATGCTATCAATTAGAGTTTGAATATATTCTTGAGGAATTGCGTTCCATTTATATCGTGTTGCAAATCGAAGTTCTTCTACTCTATTTGGAACAGGATTTCTTTGTCGCAGGCGGCATTTTAGCTGATCCAGCACGTGTTCAATGGGATTCAGGTCTATACGGTGGCCAATCTAATCTTCTAATCTGAGCTGCATCAAGGTCACCATGGCAGCTGCGTGTGGTCGAGCGTTATCGTGCATAAGTACGAATCTGTCGTATCCAATATGGCTCATATATGGCAGATCTTTGATGTATGTTTTTGATATACCAGTCACTAGTTATACTTCCATTGGTTTCCACAAGTTCCGAGCGTTCATCCCAACTTATGCCTCCCCAAAGCGTTTTGCTACCACTTCCAAAACTAACAGTTTGTATGAGATTGCAGCTGCTTTAAAAAATAAAAATGAGAGTATATTATTGTCATTCTTATAAGTATGACATTAAGATACTGTCATTTATATTTTATATTCCTTGAAAAAGCCATCATTTGCCGAAACATGTAGGATTGTTTTAAATATATACATTTTGAAGTAAAACCAGACCTTAAATCGCCAACAAATTGAATTTACCATAACATACAAAGGTCACGAAATGATTATCTATATATATATATATATATATATATATATATATATATATTTAAAAGGTTGACGATAAACCAACATCATCTTAATTTTATGTTTTAAATTTGATTAATTTTAACATGTTTAGTGTCGTTGTGGCTGAATTTTAACTCTCAATTACACTCCTGATGAAGTAACAAATCCGTTATGAAATATAGAGTGAAATAAAGGAGTTTCTTTTTTTACTTGACAGACCGCTCACCCGTTAATTAATTTTTACTTATACAGTACGGTCGATAATACTTAATAGTCTATATATATGCAGGGTGGGGCATAGGAATCAAGTGTTTTTGAAATGATAACAAAATTATTAGTTTTTACTCTAAAAAAATTTTATTGGTAGTACAACATAGCTAATAATAAAGCATTTTGAAATATTCAAGTACGGAAAATTACATCTGGCATATGATGTCCGTTTTCATTGATACACTGTTGCAGCCGTTGACGAAAATTGGCCTCCACTCTTTCCAGCATGTCTCTGTCGATTAGGGAGATTTCATAACGAATCGATTCCTTTAATGCGTCTAACGTACGGGGTTTGGCCTCGTAAACACCTGACTTGAGGTACCCCCATAGATAAAAATCACAAATCGATAAGTCGGGAGACCGAGGAGGCCACAAAACGTCACCAAATCTCGAAATTAGACGATTTGGAAACAGGTGGCGAAGAACAGCCATAGATGCTCTGGCGGTGTGTGCCGTGGCCCCATCTTGCTGTAACCACAAATCTTGAATATCCACACCTCTTCTTAACAATTCAGGTATGAAAAAGTTATTCATCATATGAATGTAACGCGCAGATGTTACTGTAGCGGTTACCCCATTTTCTTCAAAAAAATATGGGCCAATGATGCCAAATTTTCCCACCGCACACCAAACTGTTATCTTAGGACTATGCAATGGCATCTCATGTAACTGTCGTGGATTCTCGTCAGCCCAGTACCGGCAATTTTGTTTATTGACGGCCATCGTAAGATGGAAATGAGCTTAATCACTCATGAGTAACAACATGTTTTCATTCTCCTGAACAAGTTCAAGCATTTGTTGTGCGAAACTCAAGCGTTGGGCGTAATCTCTTACATTTAATTGTTGGGCAACCAGTATTTTGTATGGGTGAAAATGTAAGTCACCATGCAAAATCCGCCGTACAGTGCGATTGCTGATTTGAAGTGCAGCTGAATGTCGACGTGCAGAGCGGCGTGGACTTCGCAGTAATGCTTGTCTCTCCCTTTCAATATTCTCAGGAGTACGCACAGTACGTTGACGACCGGGCGGCTTTCTTTTCATTATTGAACCTACTGTTCGAAGGTTATTGACCCAGCGTAAGATGGTGTCTCGGGCAGGAACAGAGTCATTACGATGGATATTAAATCTTCTGCGAAATTCACGCTGTACTGCAGTCACCGACTCGCCACTTCGAACAAAACAATCATACGTGAACACGTGTTGCTCTAGCGTCCACCTCTCCATGATGGCAAGTGGCAACTGAGAAAGTGAAATGCTTTGAGTCGAGGAATGGATTGTAATAAACCGCGCGCCCCTCCCTTTTCTAATGGCCGAGTACTACCCAAACCAAAAACATTTGGTTCCTATGCCCCACCCTGTATATATATATTTATATATATATATATATATATATATATAAGTAAAAATTCATTAACGGGTGAGCGGTCTGTCAAGTAAAAATAAAACTCCTTTATTCCACTCTATATTTCATAACGGATTAGTTACTTCATCAGGAGTGTCTACATGTTTAACAAAACCACAATATATTAAACAATATAACAATAACTAAATACTTACAATTCAGAGTTAAAATTTAGCAAACAACGACACTAAACATGTTAAAATTCGTCAAATTTAAAACATCAAATACAATATGTTGCTAGTTTGTCGTCAACCTCTTAAAAACCAATATACATAAATGTTAAAATATAAAACCAAACTTACAAAACACACACCAAAAAACTGATGTCATAAAAAAATCGAAACCAACAACAATTACAAATCAAATGATACAAGGACTGGTTAATAAAACTTGGCAGGTAAAATTAACCAGCAACACCCAGTATATTGCAGTAGATTATACTTAGTCCATTAGTATCCGACTTATAATTTACGCTATTAGTGTCTCCGTTGATATGTACCATTTCTAAAAAGCATCTTTTTTTGTAATTATTTTCAGCGTCCACAATTCTGACATCTCCGAAATTAAATGTATGGCCGAGATCAAGGGCATGATCCACCAGAGCACAAAATCTCTTACCAATACGGACATCACTTCTGTGTTGTGTGATACGCTGTTTTAGCCATTGTGACGTTTGGCCTATGTTCACGCCATGACAATCCGAACATGGTATCCTGTAGATGACATTACTATTTAGAAACAAAGGTGTTACATCTTTGGTCTTACTATACAATTTTTTCACAATGTGTTGTATTTAGCTATTTTAATGAACATTAAAATAGCTAAATACAACACATTAAATTTTGGTATGTTACATTATTACAGATTGTAAATAATAATATTATATCGCCAACAAATTGAATTTACTATATACATATATATATATATATATATATATATATATATATATATATATATATATATATATATATATATATATATATTGGTACGTTTCTTATTGAATTAAACTCTTTATGTATGAACTTTTAATATTTCTTAGTATGATATTATGTTGCGGTTTATTCTCTTGATGATCGTGATAATGTTAAATGAGACGTAAAAAGTAATATTAACTGTTATGTAAAATGTTGATTTTATACTTAACTTAGAAATGGGCTTATTATTTTTCCCCTTTTTTTATTATAGACGGCTAGCTCAATATTTCGTATCTCCAGGGTTCAAAGTCGGTTCAGGTATTTCTACTCCTCTCTTAGCTTATTTATTTTAATAAATCACTTCGAACAACACTTCAAGCAATTAAAATAAAACCCAAAAATAAAATGATAAAAAAACATTAACTTTATTGTACAAACAAAATTCAAAATTAAATCGGTATTTCGTGGAACACAAGCAATGATACATGCGATAAAAATTGGTACTAATACAAATCTTCTTTACTCTTGTGAATAAACATGTGTTTAGCAATATCAGTCTAATAAGATTGTGAATATTTGAAATAATAGATTAAGTTTAAATAGTTTAACAAGTGCAAAGTGAACTTCAATCTGTTTAATAACAGTTTACAGTGTTTGAGGAACAAATCGTTAACTGTAAGTACGAGTAAGTTGAGAACAACCAGTTCTATTGTGAATATGACTATTTAAAATGGCGTGGAACAATTAGTATATAAAAAAACCTGTATTTTCGGGAATTAACTTCGGTGATCTCTGTCTATAGGTTCTGGAATGGTTCTTGAGTCAGGAAAACGGATATTAACCAGATCGGTTCCCTTAGGATGGCTAGTTCGTGATGTTTCCAAAGTCCGACGACAGCTGATTGCTTAGCGGCGTTCGTGTGCTCCGTTGAATGGCTTGATCTTCGGTGAACCTTTTTTTTTTAGTATACTCGTTGTATGATTTGTATGTCCCAAAATTTCAAAAATTTCTATCTCCGGAATGTGATGGTCTAGTCTTTTGTAACTTTTTCAGTGTGTTGACGACAGGTATTGTAAGCGTTCTAGATAAATTTAACACTTGGACACTAATTATTTTAGTAGAAAAAAATTACTTTTATCGGAGCGAAATTTTCGTGACCGTTCGTTACAACAATGGTGGTAAAGACGCCGTTTTATTCTTTTGTTTTAAGTAAAATGACTGGCCGTTTATTGCCTTGTTCGTACTCATAATTATGTTGTACAGTTATAATTTAGGTAATATTTCAATGCAAATGGGTTTATAAAATTATTTTAAGAATTATTGAATAAGTTTGGTTATGAAACATATGTTGTTTTGTTTACAATAACTCTGTCAACATATGTTCCTATGCAGGTTATTATGCCGTTATAATTTGGAGGCGGAGCTTAATTGTTTCAAATACATTTGAATATAAATACGTTAAATATGTTCTTATAAATCGCGTTAAATATTAATTTGAATTAGAAAATGAGTATAAACATCAGTAATAAAAATATAGAGAAAAATAAGTTAATTATTTTAAAGCAAATTTGTCGTCATAATAAAGTATTTATATTTTGAATTAATTCCTCCCCTCACTGGCATGAAAACATATAGTAAATATGAACATTATAATTAAATAGCTTGTTTTTGTATCCCTTTCAGAGGAGGAGCATTTCTTGTAATGCTTCAATATATATATATATATATATATATATATATATATATATATATATATATATTGTAAAGTAGTTTGTGCGCTGGAGTTTGGCACTTATTTTTGAACCACAGGTTGATGCTTGTTTCAAATGTAACGAAGAACTCATCCTTTTTCCAGTAACTTCCTAACAAGTAAGAGCGGTCGTTCACTTGTTAGGGGTGCGCACTTTTCTACGAATTTGTAGAAAGTGCAGTACTGACGTGTTCCTGGACGTGTTCCTGCGCCGCGGCCTTATTCACTGACTTAATTACAAAAATTCGAGATTCTGTGAGCATTCAATTCAGTTCTCATTATTTTTGGTCCGATTCAACGATTACGATTTGTTGGATTAAACCACATCCATCAAGATGGCAAACATTTGTCGCCAATAGAATTTTGAAAATTCAAACCTGTTCTAATTCAAGGGATTGGTTTCATGTAAAATGGCAAGATAACCCGGCCGATTTATTATCTCGTGGTACGACGCCGACAGCTCTTGCAAATTCATCTCTTTGGTGGCATGGTCCGTCTTGGCTATCAAAGGAAAACCGCGAGTGGCCTATCAAAGATATGAATTCTTTGAGCACAGAGAACCTACCCGAATTGCGTAAAACTGTCACATTAGATGCAAACGTAATTGAATCTGAGTTGTTTATGAAATTTTCTTCATTCTCTAAGCTACAGCGAATCACTGCTTGGATTTTACGATTTGTAGGCAATTGTCGTAAAACACTCACGAATAAACAAATAGGCAAATTGAGTGTCGTAGAATTCAACAATTCACTTATAACACTGGTGACACTTGCGCAAGGCACGGCATTCTCATTAGACATTAATACAACAAAAAGGGGCCAAACGCGTCCATTGAAATGTAGTTTGTCATCATCGCTCAATCCCTTTTTAGATGCTAATAACGTATTACGGGTCGGTGCTCGAATTAAACAATCTAATTTTCAATTTAATAAAAAACATCCAATTATTTTGCCAAAAAATCATCTACTAACGGACATGATCATTATACACGAGCACGTAAGATTGTTACATTGTGGTGCTCAAACTGTTCTGTCTTCCCTGAGAGAACGCTTTTGGCCAATATCTGGGCGCAGCAGAATTAAAACATTACTACGCAATTGTGTACCTTGTTTTAAGGCGAATCCGCCACAAAGTCAGTATCTAATGGGAAGCTTACCGGATTATAGAATCACGCTTACTAATATTTTTCAAAATTGTGGTATGACTATACCGGACTCTATGATAAAAAGCAAAAATTCTCGGGGAAACAAAACCAGTATGGCTTACATCTGTTTATTCATATGTATGACTACTAAAGCTGTGCATCTTGAATGGGTCAGCGCTCTTACTACCGAGGCTTTTTTATCATCCTTAAGACGGTTTATCGCGCGTCGTGGTAAACCGGGACTATATATTCAGATAATGGCACAAATTTCGTAGGGGCCGAAAGAGAATTACGGCAATTATTACACCTTGCAAATAGCGATTATATTTAAACTTTTAGCACCAACGAGAATATTACTTGGCGTTTTACGCCGCCACGGTCACCTCATTTCGGAGGCTTGTGGGAAGCGGGAATTAAATCTACAAAAGGGCATTTAAAACGTATATTATGCAATGCATCATTAACATTTGAAGATTACTGTACAGTACTGGCACAAGTAGAAGCAGTTCTAAATCCCGTCCACTATACCCGCTATCCGACGATCCCAACGATCTAAATCCATTGACACCCGGACACTTCCTGATTGGCAGACCTCTGACATCGATACCCGAACCTTATATTAAAGAAGTATCCGAAAATCGTCTGTCGCACTATCAACGGTTGCAAAAGTTAGTGCAACACTATTGGGTGCGATGGAACAAGAAATATATAAGTGAAATTCAAACGCGATGTCGGTGGAAATATAACAAGGCGACGCTACTTAAAGTTAGTGCCCTGGTTATCGTTCGTGAGGACAATCTACCACCGTGCTACTGGAAGCTAGGCAGAATACTGGAGCTACATCCTGGAAACGACGAAATTGTGCGCGTTGTCACGATAAGAACTGCTCACAATATGGTGAAACGTTCTGTGATTAAAGTGTGTGTGTTGCCGATACAAACAACTACATGAACACTAAATTACGTCCAATTACTGTATAATATGATTAATATGTTTAGTTAAGCTCTGTATATATTTGTACATATCTTTATTTTCATTCTCATCTATTTCTAGCTTACTTTGAAAGGTATTTCATACCATTCAAGGGGGCGGTATGTAAAATATTATTTTACTTGTGTGTACACAATTTCTACATATTAAAACTTTCTAATATTTGAGGACATTTGTTCTATATTTCTAAGAAATTTTGCCGTCCTTCATTTGCTGTTAGGGCTTTCCAACCAGCTATTGTCAACATATTTTTACCGTCGGCGGCACAGAAAAATACATTTTTTAAATACACATGTCTCTGTAAAATTTTATATTTTTTATTTATTCGGAGAATCGGCCTTTGTCCAGGAACACGTCAGTACTGCACTTTCTACAAATTCGTAGAAAAGTGCGCACCCCTAACAAGTGAACGACCGATCTTACTTGTTAGGAAGTTACTGGAAAAAGGATGAGTTCTTCGTTACATTTGAAACAAGCATCACGTACTCTTTAATAAATGTAAATAACAACCAAGCCAGCACTGTTTTATTGTCAAATTAAATTTGTATATAGTAAAAGTGAGTTTTATTTGTATAAGTCTCCCTACAGACTTACAACCTGTGGTTCAAAAATAAGAGCCAAACTGTAGCGCACAAACTACTTTACAATATATATATATATATATATATATATATAATATTTACGTGACCTTGGTATGATATGGTAAATTCAATCAGTCGGCGATTAAAGGTCTGGTTTAATTCAAAGTATATATATTTAAAACAACCCTACATGTTTCGGCAATGATGCCTTTATCAAGGATATAAAATATAAATGACAGAATACAAATGTCAAAAAATTTTTTTACATTTGTATTCTGTCATTTATATTTTATATCCTTGATAAAGGCATCATTGCCGAAACATGTAGGGTTGTTTTAAATATACATACTTTGAAGTAAACCAGGCCTTTAATCGCCGACTGATTGAATTTACTATATATATATATATATATATATATATATATAATAACTTCGTGACCTTGGTATGATATGGTAAACCTAATCAGTAGGCGATTAAAGGTCTGTATATTACTTCAAAATATATGTATTTAAAAAACTCTACATGTTTCGGCTGTATACGCCTTTTTCAAGAGAATACAAAATATGAATGACAGGATATAAATGTCAAGTAATTAAGTTGCTATGGTTTAAATTATTCAAAGATACATTCTAGTAATAATAATAAATCATGCCTTAGTATTCCAAAAAATAGATAACAAGGTGTGAAAATATGTGTTCGCTGCTAGCAATTTGTGTCTCCTTCTGGGTATGAACTTGTGTGTTGGTTGCTGCTGGCAGCTTGCGTTTCTCTATGGGTGTGTGGTTTTGTGTGAGAGCGTAAGTGTAGGGTTTTGTATGTCGGTGCGTTCGTGCGTGTGTTTAGTGATCGGTCGCATGAATTTAGAGAGGTCGGATAACCAGCCGTTGCGTAGGGCCGCCAACCCTTTCCCGACAACTTCTTTACAATTCCGTGCAGTACTTTACACTTTACTCTTGAAAACCTATTGCCTCTTGAAAAAGGCGTATTCAGCCGAAACATGTAGAGTTTTTTAAATACATATATTTTGAAGTAATATACAGACCTTTAATCGCCTACTGATTAGGTTTACCATATATATATATATATATATATATATATATGTATATAGTAAATTCAATTTGTTGGCGATATAATATTATTATTTACAATCTGTAATAATGTAACATACCAAAATTTTTACATCATCGAATAAGGAATTGTTAAAGCTTTCAAAATCCATAAAAAAAATGGGGTTGACATTTAAAAAAATTATCATCTAAATATAGCTAATAAAAAAAATTGATAGACCTATCTTTGCATTTGCTAAATAATGCACATAATATAATATAATATATATATATATATATATATATATATATATATATATATATATATATATATTAATATAACGTGATTTGGTCGTATAATAAATACAAAACCAAATGATAAAATATAGTGAAGCTAGTGTGTTTAGCAGGCCTCACTTTGGTTCGTCAAATTGATATATAGACAGTGTGTAACAGCCCTTACGTTGGGCCGACAATTAATATATAACGTGAAGGCCTTAATGTTGATACGTGGAATTATGTAAATTGTAATTAATTAATTTGCCCAGAACAATAAAAATAATTTGAAAATGCACAAGTGTAGTTATAAATATGACCTATAGATGGCGTTAAGTTTAATATTTACGGTTGACACAAGTGTAAAATTTAGAACATAAATAAGATAATATAAACAATTAATACTTAGCTTATATAGGCCTCCTTCAAGTGCATAACCTATTGTTAAATACTTTATGTGTATCTTAATCTAAGTACCGGCTAGCTGGTTATTATGGTGATAATATTAAAGTTTCTGCGAGTTCGGTGTTTGATAGAATATTGGCATGAGTTTTTAAAACAAGTTATTCAATGTATAAAGCTTTCAGATGTATTATTTAATGAATAAAACAAGAGAATGAAATGTAAAAATCACTGGTTTAATAAGAAAATCAATTCAAGAAGGTAAGTTTTATACAAGATATTGAAATACATTAAAATATGTGTAGTCACGTGATTAGATCTGATATGAATGTTAGGTTAATTGTTTATAAAATGATAAATGCTTAAAAAATTGATCTATGTAACTATAATTCTAACCTAAGGTAACTGTATTCTTCCGTTTAAAAGGTATATAGATTAAATACTAACATTTTAGTTATTTAGATTAGTTAGATTATTTTAAAATTTAATTAAAAAAATCTTATATTTTAGGAGATGTAAATAAATATGTACTCAATTTGATATTGCTACGAATTCTGGATGTTCGAAGGATGTTTGGATTCTATACACAGGATAACAGGCTCTGGTTGAGGAAATATACTGGTATCGATCTAAGCGTGGGTTGGCGTCCTTTGGAAGATGGAATTTCGTTTACAAACGATCAGGCAGGTCTAAGGTTGTGTAAACTTCGTAAAACGATGCCTTGTAGGTAGGAGATTCGTAGGATATGTTTTATGGTAAGATTTAACTAATTTATTTTCTATTTTATCACTTAATTTCAGGAACACACTTTTATAAAAACTCGACGCGTTGAAAAATTCTTAATTACCCCAGCTAACTCTCTCTTGTTTTTCTTCAATTACCAGGCGTCTTATTTGTAATGTTTGTTATCTCGTTAATAAATTTATAAAAATGAAATAAATTACTATTACTAATCGTTTAGATATTTCACATAAATTATTGTTTTAATTTTATAATAGACAAAAGTGTATTTTAAATGTTCAATTTTCCGCTAAATACCTGTTTACAATTGGGATAATTCCCGCTTTATACAATTCAAATTAGGTACAGCTATGACCATAATATGTGTCACAAATATTTCCAATCAATTAAGTTAAATATCTTCGGTACCATTATAATGTAAATGAAAATGACTTAAGTAAATGACAACAGGAAAATAAATAAATATGTGATTCAAATTTGAGTAATTAAAAACGCGGAATTAACTTTATTGATATGGCACGTGAAAAATGCAGTTCCAACAGTATCTTATATTCTAAAATTAACATTTGAAATCTAAATTCTGTATTTTTATTCTAGGCCTCTCATGTTTATAGGTATGCCTTACTACAAATTCCCCGTTAATAAGATAAGGCAGATTTGTGGTAACAAGAAGGCTTCTCTTATTATACCTCTTATGGCCCAAAGAAACAAAACGTTCAAAAATTTACAGAATCAAAGAGTAATAAATTATTTAGTTATTTGGATAAATATCTTATTTGTTTTTATCTCTTTTATTTTATATATGTATATCTTGGTTTTTTAAATTGTTCTAATTTAAGTATAAAATATTAGTTATATTTGTTTTTCTTTAATCATCTTTCCGTTTAAATATTAACTTGGATACAAAGATTGCTTCGGTGTACATATGGTTGTCTAACTTTCCTTATCATTTTAATTCATATAATAATTTTTATTTTATTAACGTAAGTATAGTTTTTCCTTTTATATAAATTCTTATTGTATTATATTTTTCGAACTGTTAACTACCCCTTTCTTATTTAATTCTTAATCTTTATTATAGTTTTAGAAATTATTTATAAGTTTTAAAGTTTCATGATGTATATATTTTGTAATCATTATTTTATATTGTAAAATCCTGAAGCATGGATATGATATCTTGATATCTTCCTTTAATATAACCGGTATTAGGTTCGATAAGTTCGTACGTGTTATATCCTAATTTCTGTGTAATCTCAAATGGACCTTGATATGCTTTTAATAACTTCCCCATTATTTTTTGTTTTAAATTCGACACTCTTAAACTTTTAACGATTACTTGGTCTCCTATTTCATAAGTTTTATATTTCTTATTATTTTGTTTATTTTCCCATTTTATTTTACGCTTTATCAATCTTTGTCTAACTTCGTCAGTT
This sequence comes from Melolontha melolontha, assembly GCA_935421215.2. Taxonomy (NCBI): domain Eukaryota; kingdom Metazoa; phylum Arthropoda; class Insecta; order Coleoptera; family Scarabaeidae; genus Melolontha; species Melolontha melolontha. Next base: position 139,013,560 of record OW285235.1, read on the forward strand.
CGTTCTGATATATATGGGTAAATTCTTGATCAACCCATGGTCTATGCGGAGCTTCCCCTGTAAATATAGTAATAGGACAATGATTGTGCACTGTGCTTGGAGTGTTATTCATGATAAATTCTATGTGAGATAAATGTTTTGCCCAACGATTATGATTTCCGTCTAAAAGGATTCTTAAATATTTTAAGGTCTCACGAATATATCTATCCGTGGGATTTCCTTGTGGATAGCGAATAGAAGTATAGTACGATTTGATATTCCTGGAGTGTAAAAAGTCCTTGTACCTGTCATTGGTAAAATAAGTTGCATGATCAGAAAGTATGGCTAAAGGCTAAAGTATGGCTCATAATGTGAGAAATAATCTATGAGTGCTTGTAAAACGGTGTCAGTATTACGCTTCTGCGTAGGTATTAATTTAATGAATTTCGAAAAGATATCACAGATGACCAATATATTCTTATATCCTTTGGTGCTGGGTATAAGATTCGATAAGAAATCTATCGTTATTAATTCTAATCTGTCATATGCGATAATGTTGCTACTCCAATTAGTATTGGTGCGATTTTTATCTTTCGTGAGTAAACATGTTTGACATTGTTTGATTACACCTTTAATAATTCTTTCATCGTTGGTACAAAAATATGCTTCCCTAAGAACTAACCAACACTTTCTCGCTCCTATGTGTGTATAGTTATCATGTAAGTATTTAGCTATTTCTCTTGTATGTTCCTCATTTATAACATACACCTCACTTTTACCTATGTTCTTTATTATTAGATCATCTTTGATTAACATTCCCTTGAATTGGTTCTCCTTGTTCAGTATTGTCCGAATGTGATCGAATTCCGGAGCTGATTGTGTCTGTTTCACTTTGTCTAACGAAAATAATCCTTCTTTCTGTAGTTTTACTAGGTTGATACAGATATTTTGTTTTTTCATCTCCCCATCTTTCCTTGTAAGCAAGTCCGCTGTGATCATCTCTTTACCTGGTTTGTATTTAATCTCAAATTCGTATTGTTGGATAAGCAATGTCCAGCGATAAATGCGACTATTATTTAACTTGGAACTCATGATGTTAATTAGCGCTTTATGATCTGTTTCCAGGATAAATGATTTTCCTATTAAATAAAATCTTAGTTTAGTCAGGGCATAAACTATAGCAAGCATCTCTTTCTATGAGGTGGTATAACGTATTTCACATGCGTTTAATGTTCGTGAGACAAAATGTATCGAAATTTCCAGGTCCTCTCGTAGTTGGACTAATTCGGCGGCAATAGTCTGGTGAGATGCATCAGTTCTTACTATGAATGGTGAAGTAAAATCTGGGTGGTGTAATTTCAGATTTTCTACAAAATTCTCCTTTAAATCATTGAAACACTTCTCACATTCAGGTGACCAATTCCACTTGGTATTTTTCTTTAGAAGTTGAAGCAAAGGTAAAGTCTTTTCACCGTAATTAGTTAAAAACTTTCGGTAATAATTCAAGACTTCTAAAAATCCTCGAAATGTTCTTAAGTTTTTAGGTCGGGTGAAGTTTTTAATTTGATCCAAGCGAGTTCGGTCAAGTAAAATGTTATCTTTGTTGATGATGTAACCTAGATAATCTATTTCGGTTTTGAAAAATTTACATTTATTTAAGTTTAATTTTAATCCTTCGGTACGTAAAGTATTTAATATAATTTCTATGTGTTCTAAATGTTGTTCTAAAGTTTCGGAGAAAATAATTATATCGTCTAAGTAATGCAATGCAAAATTATCATATTTGTCCAAGATTCGATGTAAAAATCGTATCAGTGCAGCAGGTGAAGTTTTCAGTCCAAATGGGCAGACTCGAAACTGGTATACGACTCCATTGATTAAAAATCCACAATATTTGCGTGAGTTTGGCTCTAGATTGATCAACCAAAAAGCGTTTTTTAAATCTAATTTACTATCAAACTTTTTATGTCCACATTTAGTTAAAAGTACGTCTATGTTCTGGGGTATTTCAAATTCAGGCTTGATGCGTTCGTTCAAAGATCTCGCATCTAAACATATTCTAAGAGTAGAATCTTTCTTTTGTACGATCACTATTGGGTTAATAAAATACGTATTGGATTTTTCTATTATTCCCGATTTTTCTAATCTAGCAAGTTCAATGTTCACTTTCTCTTGGTAATGAAATGGTATGGGGTAATTTTTACTGGATAAGGGGATATCATTGTCTATTTTAATTGGATGTTGATAATTTCTGGCGAATACTATATCATCATTTATTAAAGTTATGTTTTCTGATAATATTTTTATTAATTTATGTGGGATCATTGGATATTGTATATTCTTTTGTCTTATAACTTCCTTAATATCATCTATATCATTAACTGGTCTGAGGGTATATAATTCTTTCCTAACTTCTACTTCCTCGTCAATCTGCATTCCTATCCTATTTGCCGTTTTCTCCATTCCATATATTTTATTATCATTTATTTCAATATTTGTGCCTTCTTCCTTATTTATCCACTCGTATTCATTACTATTTATATCCATATTTTCTTGCAATATATAATTTATTTCTTTTTGCAAATACTTTTCTTTAAAATTATTATAATTATTCACTTCCTCCTCAGATAATTGTCTTTCCATTGTAATCTCTACGTCATCTATCTTTATTATTTTCCTTTTAAAATCCAATATCATTTTCAAGCTTTTTATATTGTCGATCCCAATAATGCAATCATATTGCAGTCTTTCTATGATGTAGCATTGTATATAGTTTTCTTTTTCCTTTAACACAATTTCAGTGCATATTCTCTTATGTATTTTACCCATTCGTTTTCCATTTGCAGCAATTAAATAGGTACCTTTGGTTTTAATAATTTTCTTCTCGTAATTATCTATTAGTATAGCCTTCTTTTCTTCTATTAACGTTATTTCTGCACCAGTGTCAATTAAACAGTTTAAATCTAAGTTAGAAAATTTTATTTTTATAATGGGAAGAGAATATGTGTCGATATTATGGGATTCAGTGTCTTCAATAAGTATAAATTCTTCAGGTGGTTGGTAGAAAGTTATGTTGTATAATTTAAAAGGGTAGTTACGGTCGAATTCATTTAATTGTTCTGAGAGGAGGGGTCCGGAGTTGGATTGGCGTACAAGTCCGTTCCCAAAATTGGCGTTTTTTTTTGTACGTCGTCCGACTCAACTAATGAGGGCGAAGGCGATCGAGGTCTCCTGCTGTAATTGTCTACTCGCCCTCGGCTCCTATTCTGGTAATTATTCATGCCTCTTCTTGCGAGCTGGTTATGGTAATGGTTATAATTATTATAACGGGTTGAATCATAAGGACGCTGATTATTATTATTGTTATATTTTGAGGGTGAACTATTCGGGTTATTTTGTCGATTATTGTAATTCGTATTATTATTTGGTAAGTTGTCATTGTAATTTGTGCGATTGTTATAATTCATATTATTCGCCGTAGGATAATTATAATTAGTTCGGTTGTTATTATGAGAGACTGTTTGTTGGTAATTCTGAGGACGGTTATTTTGATATTGATGAGATCCGGAGGGCTGATTTCGAGTTGGGTAATAATTATTATTAGGGTGAAAATTAGGTGAGTTGTGCTGACTGTTGTTGGTGTTTCGTTGAGATTGAGGAAAATTTCCACGGTTACTTTCAGCGAAGTCGTCCAATTTTCGTAGTATCTCGATAAGTGAGTCCATATCACTAATTCGCTGACAGATTATCGCTTGTGTATCGGAATATATAAAATGGTTAAGCAATTGTCTGACTATAACCGATTCTTCCATGTCCGCGATATGTTTGCAGAGATTGTATATCCTGGATACATACGTTTCTCTGGTGACAAATCCTACTCGATATTTCCCTGTTAATAATCTAATTTTCGTTCGGTTCTGTTGAGCTTCGTTGCAGAAGTTTCTTTTAAAAAGAGTCTCGAACTAGTCGACATCCTCACAATGGTCCTCGATGCGTAGAAACCATTCTTGTGCGCTATCTTTGAGGGTTACTCGTATGATATCCATTTTTTGTTTGTTTTCGGGTATGTCAGTTAAATATCGTAAGATACCATTTAAATATAACATAGGCGTAATGTCCCCATCAAAATGTGTGAGATTCTCAATCTTGATTGTCGGACCTCTAGTGTTTATGTAATTGACAGAAGCGGCATAACTTTTGAATTTGGTTTCTATAATTCTTAACTCAGATTCATGTTTTTTGTTGTTTTTGTCCTGGTTAATTTTTATTGTGTCCAGGTTATCTTTAATTGCGTTGAACTCTTGTTCACAACATGTCCTGTGTTCCCCTATCTTGGTATTGAAACTGTCGGTCAGGTTCTGTTTCAAATTGAGCGAAGTAATTTCGTTGCTAAGATTATGGTCGTTTAATTTGCTTTCTAATCTAGCGTATGTATCGTTGAAAGACTTTATAAGCTCCGTTTTTATCTCAGTGTTCGAGGTAATAATCTTATTGTTAGTTACTTCGTATATTTCTTGGGATGTGTTTTCCAGTTGTTTGGTCCATTGTAGATTCTGGAAGTTAATGGCTTCATCCATTTTTAATAAACATTTGAGTTCGCTTTCCTCTAAAGTCTGCTTGATCCTTTCCTCCATTTTAGTCTGTCCCTCTGTTAACCCCTTTATTTCCTTTTTTATCTCGTCCTTATCCTGCCTAAGTTGGTCTAATTTAAGGTTATTAGTTTCTAATTTTTGATTTAAATTTGTTTCTATATTCTTGTTATATGCATTTAATTTTTCGTTTAACTCATCCATCCTTTTATCTTGTCTCTGTTGCATATTTTCTAATAGAGCAGTTAGAGTATTAAAGTATAGAGGCATCTCTTCTTTTGGTGTTTCTGGTTGTGCAATAGATCTGGTAGCATCACCCTGATCTGCTTCTCCCTCTCTACCTTCATTGTTTGCCCTCGATTTGCTTCTGGTGCGTTTATCCATTTTGGTTTGTATACTTTTGTAAATATTTAGATTTTAGTATTAGTATTATGTTTTTAAATTAATGTTATGTAAATAAATTATTATCTTGTATAATTATATTTATCTTGATCCCTTTAACTTATTATTTCAGTGTTAATTATTAAGAAAATTACCCTGTTAAATACCAACTTACAAATTCCTGCTCCAAAGTATTGACGCAAATCCTAGTACATAAAAGATCCACAACAAAAACACAGATTCACAAATACAATAAATCTTATATATTTTTAATAATGCAAAATTTTAAATACAGTTCTCCTTGGTTTGATTTCTCTCTAGTTTTTAATACTATATTCTATCAAGCACGTCTAATAACATCCCTAAAGTTGTGGCGCCAATTAATATATAGCTGATCGCCCCACCGTTGGGCTGACCAAATTAATATAACGTGATTTGGTCGTATAATAAATACAAAACCAAATGATAAAATATAGTGAAGCTGGTGTGTTTAGCAGGCCTAACTTTGGTTCGTCAAATTGATATATAGACAGTGTGTAACAGCCCCTACGTTGGGCCGACAATTAATATATAACGTGAAGGCCTTAATGTTGATACGTGGAATTATGTAAATTGTAATTAATTAATTTGCCCAGAACAATAACAATAATTTGAAAATGCACAAGTGTAGTTATAAATATGACCTATAGATGGCGTTAAGTTTAATATTTACGGTTGACACAAGTGTAAAATTTAGAACATAAATAAGATATTATAAACAATTAATACTTAGCTTATATAGGCCTCCTTCAAGTGCATAACCTATTGTTAAATACTTTATGTGTATCTTAATCTAAGTACCGGCTAGCTGGTTATTATGGTGATAATATTAAAGTTTCTGCGAGTTCGGTGTTTGATAGAATATTGGGATGAGTTTTTAAAACAAGTTATTCAATGTATAAAGCTTTCAGATGTATTATTTAATGAATAAAACAAGAGAACAATTACTGAGCCAAAATCGGAAGCACGTAATATTTTTGTGACTTGATACCGTAATTCGTCAAGTTTTGCGATTGAATCCGCTCCTGTTAGTAAATCATCTACATAAAAATCATGATTTATGATGTTACAGGCTTCAGGATATTGTGAATTAAATTCTACTGTTGATTGCTGAAGGAATCGTGTGGCTAGAAAGGACGCTGACGCTGTACCGTATGTTACAGTTTGCAATTCCTAACAACGTAAGGGTTGCGATGAGTCCGATCTCCAAAAGACGCCATGATATTTACGATCGGCATTTGATGTTAAAATTTGGCGATACATTTTCTCAACATCCGCGGTTAATACATAAGCATGTTGTCTGAAGCGCAATAATAACTCAAAGATATCGTCTTGTATCACCGGTCCAACGTGTTGTGCGTCATTGAGAGATAGCCCCGTAGTTGTTTTCGCGGATGCATCAAACACAACGCGAGTTTTTGTGGTTATGCTGGATGCCTTAATTACGGCATGATGAGGAAGGTAATAGTTTTCATGTTTTCGATGATTATTAACTTCCTCGATAAGTTTCATGTGCCCTAATCTTTCGAATTCTGTCATAAAATTTACATATTCGCGCTTTAAATCGGGATTTTGATTTAAACGATGTTCGCATGCATAAAATCGTTTTAATGCCAGGTGTCGCGATTCTCCTAAGTTCCCCTTCTCGGATGTAAATGGAATGCTAACAACAAATCGTCCCGTTTCATCGCGAGTTGTTGTATCAATGAAATGTTTTTCACATTTTTGTTCCTGGACAGACCATTTGTGATCGGAATTACATTTCTCTAGTAGCCAAAACTTCTCTATTTGCCTTTCTAAATTTATATTTAAATGACAAAGATAAATTTTGTGATCGCAGATTGTGCTGAAGTACTAAAGGACCTGATATTATCCAACCTAATCGCGTCTTATGCAAGATGGGGTTATCCTTGCCTAATTTGATTTGACCTACGCAAAGCAGCTTCCAAAAAATTGAAGCGCCTAATAACATATCAATACTATCCGCTTTATTAAATCCGGGATCTGCCAATTTTATGTTAGAGGGAATATTTAAATGTGATGCATCAAATGATATTGTAGGTATGTTTTTTGTTACCTTTTTTATAATCAAGCAATTTAAACTCGTTTCATATGATCCGCATCTTGAGCTGATACGGACATCGGTTTTGTAATTTAAGTTTATATTGGCTTGATTAATTCCGGAAACTGTCGACTGAATAGAAAACTTAGGTAAATCAAGCTTACGGCAAAGATCGGCTGTAATAAAGTTCGATTGAGAGCCGGTATCTAAAAGCGCTCTACAAGAATGCCACGTACCTGAATAATCAGCTACGCCTATACATACTGTTGACAGTAATATTTGATTGATTTCAGTTTTATCACTGGCATGTGTTGCCACGGATAATTTTGATGTAGACGGTACAGAATTACTGATTCGGTATCAGGTAAAATATTTCTTTCAATATGTAACAAAGAATGATTCCGTTTTTGGCAATGTTTGCATGAAAACTTTAATTTGCATGATAAAGTATTGTGACCTTTTCCTAAGCAATTAATACATAAATGCTTCCTTTTTACTTCATCAATGCGATCAAAAGTATTTAAGTTTAAAATTGTTTCACACTGTGAAATAAAATGAGGTTTGTTGCAATAGTTACAACTCGGCTTGTTTGTTGATACTAAGGAATTTGATTTGATTTGATTTGCCGAGTTGTTATCATTGCTTAAATTCGATTTTCCTAACAGTCTACATCTTTTATTTAAAAACGCAATTAGATCATTCAAAATAGGCAGTTGATTTACGTCATTAGATGTGATCGCGTTTCATTCACGTTTGGAGAATGTGTCTAACTTAGTCGTTATTAAATAAATGATTAACGCATCCCAGAACTTTACTGGCAATTCTACCATTTCTAATGACTTTAAATGCCAAAGCAAATTGTCTAATAGCTCACGTAAGGATTTATACGAGTCACGCTTGATATTTGGTATATTAAAGAGAGCTTGTATATGACTAATTACAACAAGTTGCTTATTTTCGAACCTATCATTTAATAACTCCTACGCTAGTGAATAGTTATCACCTGAAATCGACATTTAATGTAATATAATAGCAGCTTCACCCTTTAGACATACATTCAGATAATGTAACTTTTCTACATTACTTAATGATGAATCTGAATGGACCATACTTTTGAATAAATCCCGAAAGTGGTACCATTTATCAAACGAACTGTCGAACGTAGGTAAGTTGATAGACGGTGACGATACTTTACTAGAATGATTCGATTCGTTGTGTACGTTTTCGGAAGTTGTGCTAGATTGCACATTTGTACATGCAGAATCTTCTAATATACTATTTACTAAAGCTTGCGCTTTGAAAAACTTATTGCTTTGCATTTTAACAAGGTGCGATCGTCCTTAGATATATTATCAACTGTTAACTCGTTAACATGTTTGATAAAACGCGTTAATTGGGCTTTAATATTACCGCGTTTTTTAATTATTGTTTCGATTTTGACTGACATATTAACACAAGCAGGAACAATACTAAATATAGAAAAGAAATAGTATCGGACTTACGTTTTTGTTGACACTGCGACTGAATCCTGATGTCGACTGCTTCACGTGTCCGCAATCTTGAATAAAGTTGGAATTCAGTTACCTGAAGAAATCCTGTTAAATATCCTTTTCGAAGGAGTATCTAACTGAAGAATAATGTAATTGTGCGCTGGAGTTTGGCAATTATTTTTGAACCACAGGTTGTAAGGCTGTAGGGAGACTTATACACATAAAACTCACTTTTACTATATACAAATTTAATTTGACTATAAAAACAGTGCTGGCGATTGAACACTTGGTTGTTATTTACATTTATTATACAGTATGTGATGTGATGAGTTCTTCGTTACATTTGAAACAAGTTTCAAATGTAACGAAGAACTCATCCTTTTTCCGGTAACTTCCTAACAAGTAAGATCGGTCCTTCACTTGTTAGGGCTGCGCACTTTTCTACGAATTTGTAGAAAGTGCAGTACTGATGTGTTCCTGGACAAAGGCCGATTCTCCGAATAAATCAAAAATATAAAATTTTACAGAGATATGTGTACAAAAAAGGTTTAAGTATATCAATACGTTAAGCACGTATTACGCATTTGTTACAAATGAAACAGACATGCAATATACACATATGTAACTGTACACATGGTCAATACACCTCGTATTTTCTAGCATTCACTTCTGCTTAATACACGTGTTTCTGTGTCTTAAGCAGAAGTAAATGCTGGAAAATACGATGTGTATTGTCCATGTGTACAGTTACAGATGTGTATATTGCATGTCTGATTCATTTGTTACAAATGCGTAATTCGTGCTTAACGTATTGATATACTTAAACCTTTTTTGTATATTTGCTGCCATCTGGCATCGTGTTAATGGATTTACACCTATATACATATTTTCTTCCCTTCTGTACGGGCATAGCCGGTCAAGGGAAGGGTTGCCATTTTCGGCATAGTCTCTTTCGTCCGTCAGATGTCACTATATTATATGGTGCTACCTGATAGGACAAAATTTGCTATATAGGCGATTTAAGCTTTATTTACTTCACTAGCTTAACTGATGACGCCTAATAGTAGATGGCAGAAACACGTGTCTTAAGCTGAAGTAAATTCTGGAAAATACGAGGTGTATTGTCCATGTGTACAGTTACAGATGTGTATATTGCATGTCTGTTTCATTTGTAAGAGATATGTGTATTTAAAAAATGTATTTTTCTGTGCCGCCAACGGTAAAAATATGTTGACAATAGCTGGTTCGAAAGCCCTAACAGCAAATGAAAAACGGCAAAATTTCTTAGAAATATAGAATAAATGTCCTCAAATATTAGAAAGTTTTAATACGTAGAAATTGTGTACACATAAGTAAAATAATATTTTACATATATATATATATATATATATATATACAAAGCGTCCATAAAGTATGGACACAAGCCCATAGTAACGTTATTGTGCATTATTTAGCAAAGTGCAAAAACAGGTCTATCAATTTTTTTTATTAGCTAGATTTAGATGATAATTTTTTTAAATTTCAATCCAATTTTTTATGGATTTTGAAAGCTTTTACAATTCCTTATTCGATGATGTAAAAATTTTGGTATGTTACATTATTACATATTGTAAATAATCTGAATCACAACATTTTTATTTAATCCTAATTGTTGGTGTAAAGTGTTTTAATTATTCATTCTCTGAGATGCATTTATCTAAACGGGAATGCATTGAGGTGCTCATGATAATTGGGTTTGGAGATAGACGTCGAAATGTTAGGGAAGTTGCGGAGTTGTTTAATGAAACGCATCCTGAACTGGACCCTATCAGTTTTTCAATTGTAAGTAAAATCCACAGAAAATTTTTGGAAGAAGGATTCGTTCGAGATAAATCATGGACGTCCATCAACGGCCCTAGAGACTCAAGTTAACATTTTGTTAACAGTTCAAGAACGTCCTCACGCAAGCACACGGCAACTTAGTCGAGAATTTGACGTAGCAAGGGTTAGAGTTGGGAAACTTTTGCATAAATCAAAGTATCATCCCTTTAAATTGAATTTAGTTCAAGAGTTGTCTGAGGACGACTTTGATCGGCGTTTGGAATATTGTGAACGGTTGATGCAAATTTGTAATAATGATCCTCTATTTCTCTTCAACATTTTGTTTTCTGACGAAGCTACTTTCACACTGAATGGCACTGTGAACAGACAAAATCGCCGATTTTGGTGGACTGATAATCCTCCTTGGATGCAAGAGACCTATACACAATACCCGCAAAAACTAAATGTATGGGCAGGGATTATTGGCGATCGCATTGTGAGACCGTTTTTCTTTGATGAAAACTTGATTGGGAAAATATACTTGAATTTTTTGAGGAATGAATTGGTACCCGTTTCAGCGGTTCTTTTTACAAATAATGAGGATTCACATTTGCCAGATCGTAGAATTTGGTATGACCAGTATGATGCTCCTCCTCACTATATGCTACCAGTAAAGCAATACTTCAATAATACATTTTCTAACAGATGGATTGGAAGAAGAGGGGCAATTGAATGGCCAACTAGATCGCCAGATTTAACCCCGTTGGACCTCTTCTTGTGGGGTTACTTAAAATCAAAAGTCTATGCGACACAACCGAAAAATTTGGACGTTTTACGACAACGCATCATCTACGAAACCAGGCTAATTACAGAATATGTGAAATGGGATTTATCATCGCTTAGGATTTTGTCAACAAAATGGAGGAAAATATTTTGGGCATTTGTTATAGATTTCATACTGAAAATGTCAAAAATAAAATTTAGAATTAGAACACAATTTACTTAAAAATTTTCTAATGTAACATACCAAAATTTTTACATCATCGAATCAAGAATTGTCAAAGCTTTTAAAATTCATAAAAAAATGGGGTTGACATTTAAAAAAATTATAAATGACGTTATAACATATTCAAGGTCGACGGAAAAAACAAAATAATAGTATCTAAATATAGCTTATAAAAAACCTCAATCGACATATCTTTGCATTTTGTCAAATAATGCACAATAACGTCACCACTGGCTTGTTTCTATACTTTATGAACGCACTGTATATATACACTGATGAAAAAAAGTGACGAGCACACCCTGAATAATCTGAACGTGTCAAGATAAATGCGTAGATTCAGCGGAGCATTAAGGTTTCCTCTGGACGAGTTTGCGCAGCGAGTTTTGACTTTTTCTATTGCTACATTTTTTACTGAGTGCCTTAGACAGCTGCAATATGTTGTCTCCATGGAGACCGATGCGGGAAGGGAGAAACCGGTTATTGTTAGTGTGGTGGAAGCGGGTAGTTGTAGTCGAACTTTGTGCGTGATGGAAGGCCGTTCGCGTTATTTGAGTGAGTTTGAGCGAGGAATGGTTGTGGGGATGCACATGACAGGAGTATCCTTCCGTGATATCGCGCGCCGTCTCGAGCGGTCATTATCGGCAGTGCATGGCGAGAATGGATGAAGCAAGGACGTACGCGCCTTCAGCCGCGAGCGGGATGGCGCGCGCAAGCACAGCACGCGAGGATCGCACCCTTGTGCACAGCGCTTTAGCGTTGCGTACGTCTTCATCAAGGCAACTTGGAGCCGTTTGGCCAACAGGAAGGGAAGGCATACTCACTACGCGGACTGTACGGGGGCGTTTGCTAGAAAGTGGACCGCTAGCGCGCTGTGCGTTGCAGCGGATTCAACTGACTCGTGAGCACCGCCGTACACGGCACCAGTGGGTGGAGGCTAGAGGCTAGACGTTATCCGGCTCCCCCGGGTAACGTTGAGGAGCTTTGGAGGCGAGTTGAAGCAGCATGGTTGAACATCTCTCCCGCTACTATACAACGACTTATTGTGACTCCATGCCTCGTCGTGTAGCGATGGTACGCGCCGCTCGCGGGGGTACTCCCGCTATTAATGCATCCCTTCCCAGCAGGGCTGCGCCGCTCTCCAGCTGAGGGTAAGTTATGCTATGTTGGTACTACTTCTATAGTAAATTTCATTGCGTTAGAACCACTTCTGCAGATTCTACAGGGTGTGCTCGTCACTTTTTTCCAACAGTGTATATATCGCTGGGCAATGAATAACGCCATAATAACAAAAAATAAATAAATAAAAAGTTTGCATTGGAAATGTGACCTAGTAAAAAACAAAATATTATTTAAATGTCAGTTCGTATACCAGTTGATGAGGTGACAGTTTATTATTTTATGGACGGATGAAGTAAATTTTCATATCTTTGCATTTTGCATTTTGCATAGGAATGGTGTGTTTAATAAATAGAATAATCACTTTTGGGATGACGTGGATCCTCGTAGGATCCAGAAAACTCGATGTCCAATACGTTTTTCTACCAATGTCTGGATAGGTGTGATAGGGGATCAGTTATTAGGGGATCTATTTCTATAACGGCACACATAATCAAAACCGATATTTAAACTTTCTTAAAACTAAATTTCATGAATATTTAGACCATCTGCCTAAAGCTATCCGGAGACAAATGTGGTTACAACATGACGGCGCACCACCGAATATCGCGCAATTAGTAACAAATTTTCTACAATTAGAATTTGTAAATAGGTGGATTGGGAATAAAGGGACACATTTATGGCCTTCAAGATCGCGTGACCTTTCAAAATTAGATTTTTTGTCTGGGGATTTATCAAAAATAAGAGCTATTGCCCTTTATCGAAACAAAATTGGTGAACATTTTGAACAATTTCTTCAATAGTCTTTTTACTTTATCGAGTTATTGTTTTTCTACTGTTCTTTAACCAATACATATATCCTACTTATGTGTTTCTTCTTGTTGTTATTATGATGGCGTTATTCATTGGCCAACGAAAAAAATTTTACTGTATTCAGAATTGAATAAGCTAGCTAAATATCCAATTATATACAGTGTGTTCAATTAAAAAAAAAATCATTAGATCATCTTTTTTTTCGAGTGGTAGCACTCTGTTTCACAGAATCGGAAAGAGGGCAAAAATAGTATCGGATACGTTTTGATTTTTTTAAGTATGACACTCTCAACAAAGAAATTGGGTGTACAATGAAAAACCAACCACTTTGTATATGGAATATTGAAATTTATGAAACAATAGCAAAATAATTAACAAAGATCGAACATGACCCGAGTCCAAAATGGAGTTCGATTACCCTAGGTATAGCAAAATCAGGGGTTATCGATAGATTTTAAATTATAACGATGAACGCTCCTACAACCGCCCAAACTCTCTCGCCTAATATAATTTATATGATTTAAATCCGGCACAATCGAAGCAGACAAAATGCTTTTATACAATAATAAATATTTCACTTTCGACCAAGGTGACCAGCCCACTTGTGGCTTTGGTGACGGTTGAACCAAGAAGAAACAGGAGCACCAGTCAACCCTGGATTATATTTCCAAATTCGTAGTTCTCACAACAAGCTAGAGCCGACGTAAAGAAGGTAAAATACATAACAAATAAGGTGGTAAATTAAGAAGTCCGACTAATGAAGAAAATTAATTAATTACATCCCCTATTAAGAGTTACAATTATAAACAACGGTCCGAAATATAGGCACTAGATGTCACTAAACAATTCAATACGACTAAGGGAAATTTTGAAAGAAATACTATAGGATTAATCTAATTAGACATTGAATTAAAAGATTCAACTAGAAAATGGCTTCGTATTATTCTACTACTGTTTACAAATATAAATTTCTCCTTAGTAAGTACTTCATACATACACGCATACGTACATATAGTTGTCAAATAGATAAACAAAATTAATAACCTCCACAAACAAATGTAATTCAAATAATTTAGAAATTGATGGGAAAACTTTGTGCAAAAAAATAAGATATACGGTATTTAGCAACAAAATAGTAATAGAACCTTCAATTAATTAACATAACATTTCAGATCACCAAACAGCGATGTAAAAGACAGAAAGATATAAAGTATCTTTTACAAAAGATCCAGTTTTAGCCCGTAAAATGAAATTATATAAATATACAAAAATGTGGATGATTGGACAAAAGAATCCCATTTATTTGATAATGTAATCCTACAGAATATATAGTACGTAGAGAATTTAAAATAAAATTGCAAAAAAAATACCATCGCTGATATAGTTTCATGTTTACAGAAAGAAATATAGGTATCTATTTCTTTCTGTAAACATGAAACTACAGTTAAATAAATGCTCATGGGAAAAAATTAAACGTTAGATGGTTATATATAGGAAGACAGTATATCCTATGGAAGTTCGAATCATAACATACCGTACTCGAAAAGTAAAATACAGAACCGAAGAAAGGAATTTTAGGCCGTAACATGATTTTGGAATAACTTTTATTATTTATTATTTAGTCGTGTGGACCAGGGCGGTCTGAATGACCTATTATTCAATGGTCTTTTCTTTTAGGTTTCGAAGACGTTAATCAAGCTGTTAATGCATTTTCTAACAAACTTTATTAACTTTCAGAGACTCATTCCTAAAATTGAGGCCATTACTCTCTTCGTTCACGGACGATATCTAACGTCTTATTCGCACCAAAAAATATTCCTTCGTAAAATGGAAAACGACAAGGTCGTTATTTTTTTCTGGTAAGCTCAGTAGAGTACGTATACGAATTAAACATAAATTGCAGTCGGCTTCTGATACATATCAAATTCAGGTGGAATCTAATGTAGTGACCAATTTAAGTACTTCACATTCAGAACTCCAGGATGCATGCGTAGTGGGGATATTGATCTTACTGAGCCCCTAGACATTATGAATGATTTCGCTGGTGAATTCTCGAGGGTCTTTAGTCCTGGTGCTTCGGGATTCGTTTTATTTCCTTAGATGACGTCGATGACCAGTTCCAATTTTGTACACAAACGCTGCAAGACTGGAATCGGACGCGAGCTGTGGTGATGATTAGAATGGCGATCTTTGTTCCATATGCAGCGTTGTATTGTAGGGACAGCCGCCGTTAAAGTTTTACGATTCATTTTAATTTTAAATAAAATCCACAAACAAATATGTACGTATTATTGCTCATAAATACAAATCGCTGTTATGATTATGTTTAAGAACAATATCCAATGAATAATAATTCCAAAATAATTTCAGAGATTATTACAATTACTCCAACGCTACGTCATTAGATATGGAACTGTTGTTTTCTGCAAATAAGAGAATATCTTTTCGTCACGGAGAAGACGCCTCACTGACGAAACATATCGAATGTCGAAACATATCTGATGCTGCAATTCTTTCTCCTATCTCATGCACTATGGGTTAACGAATCTTAAGTGGGTAAGTTTCTATTATTCAATTTATAACAGCACATGTGCCTCAAAATGTAGATCTAATAATTATTATTTATTATATTTACTGAGTAGTAGTTATAAATCTGTGAAATGTATATCCATATAATACTAGAGCTCGGGCGTAACTACTCTCACGGTTGCTCTTCGCGTCAAGAGACAACACATCTCTGCATTCAGTACAAAGTGCGCAACTATAGTGATGACAATATACTCATTATTATAGTACGAACTTGACAGTTAAAACATTCATATTTACCACTCAAAATTTATAAATATTTTATTTAATTTTCCATCTTTGTACATCAACATGGACTTATACCGGGCAGATCAACCGTTATAAACTTGGTCAATATCACGGAGTTCATATCCTCAGCAATAAATTCTCGCAAACAAGTTGATGTAATTTAGACTGGCGTCTGCAAGGTACTTGACTCCATAGATCATAGATTATTACTTTCAAAGTTAGAGCATATCGGATTTTTTCCATAACTTAAAATTAATATCATCTTGCATACAGTTCCGTAGGGATGGAATTTTGAAATGATTCTTTAATATTTATATTAATTACCTTCTGATTAAGGTTAACTGTCAGTATCTGGGTTATACTGAGACTTGAAAATATATCTATATAAAGCGTTAACAGGCCATTAGGCCCATAGCATAGAAATTACTCTCCATTCCTCTCGACTTCTGGCCTTCGAACTCCATTCCTGTATGTTCTTTTCCCGTAAGTCCTTTTCGACAGCTTGCAGGCACCTAGTCCTTAATAGCCCTTTTCGTCTATTGAGCATAGGTCCTATTTGTATTATTGTTTCATCAGGCGCTCTTCTTCTCTACTGTCGATATGTCCCAGCCATCTTATCCGTTCGGTTTTTACAAAATCCGTTATTTGGTTCTTGGTATAGCTGCAGTAGCTCGTTGTTATTTTGTATTTCCCACCCATCTTCCGTCTTTTTTCCACCAAAAATCCTCCTCAGCATCTTCCTTTCCCATGCTTCCAGTTTTTCACTCTCTGCTCTGTTCATAACCCACCTTTCGCATGCATATACTACTGGTTGGTCGTAGAATCGTCTTATACAAACGTATTTTCGCTTTTCCAGACACATGTTTTTACTTTAATAGCTTCTTGCTTAATGACCCAGCACATCTCTCTCCCTTCACTATTCTCGCTGCGATTTCGTCAGCGCCATTACCACTGTTAGTCAGCCACGCCCCAGATAGATAAATCCTTCCACTCTTTCGAAGTTATTTCTCTTTCCTCCTTCTAAATCTATTACCAACTCTCTTTGTGCCACCTGGCCGCTCCCCGACCCTCACATACACATATACTTCGTCTTTTCTTCATTCATTTGTAAACCTACTTCTCCTGCTGCTACTTCCAATGCTTTAAATGCTTTCTGTAGCTCTTTCTGTGTTTGCGCCAATATGACGATGTCGTCCGCATATGCTAGACATTGATGACTCTTATTTATTATCGGCCCAGAATAATTCACCCCACTCCGTCTAATAACTTTTTCCAAGACTAAGTTAAATAATGTAGTAGATAACGGGTCTCCTTGTCTAACTCCGTATGCTGTTTTGAAAGGTTGCGATTGCAGACCGTTTACTCTAACTTTGTTATTAGTTTCCTCTGTTGTCATTTTTATTAACAAGTTTATTTGGTACTCTCATTTTGCTCAATGCATCTTATAGTTTATCTCTCCTTATTGAGTCATATGCTCGTTAAAATTCTATAAAAATCATATGCATACCAATGCTGTGCTCGTAGAATAGTGTTTGCAATTTTTTTATTATAAAAATTTGGTCTATCACCAATCTATTTCTTCTAAACCCACATTGGTAATCGCCTATAATCCTTTCAGAATATTTCTCTAATTTGTTTAATGTGAGTGATGTATCGTGTCTAGCAGAGCGATTCCTCTATAGTTTCAGTATGCCGTCCTGTCACCTTTCTTGTGTATCGGTATAATCACTGCGTCCTTCCACCTTCACGGCATCTGCTCCTGGTCCCATACCTTTCTTATTACCTTGTGTATCTTGTCAATTAGCTTTTCTCCGCCCTGTTTTGTTATTTCCACCATGCTTCCATTTTCCCCCGGAGTTCTTCTGACTTTTAGTTTTGATATTACTTCTTCGAGTTCTTCTCTTGATGGGGCAGGTATATCCTTTCATTTTTCTGTATGTAGTTTAGCGTTATTTCTACATCATCTACCATGCTGTTAAATTTTGAATTTAGAATTTCCATAAAGTATTCTTTCCACACTCCTATTGCTTCCCTGTCATCGCCAATCAGTTTTCCATTTTTATTTTTGCAGAAAAGTGTTCGCGTTTGTCTTTATCCTCTTGCGTTCTTTACTTCTTGATAAAAATTTTTAATTTCTTTCTTTCCATAGCGGTCTTTTTTTTTGCTCTCTATAAGCCTGCATGTATTTTCTTTCTACTTTCCTAACATTCTTTACTAAACCAGCCTTCTTTGTTCCTCTATTTTTTCCTTCCAAATGTTTCTTTGGCAGCACTTTTTAAGGCAGTCTCTATTTTTATCCACATCGCTTCGTGTTTCTTTCCCCTTAATATTTTTGGGTTTTCTTTTATTTTTCCTTGGTATTTCTTTGCGAGTTCTCTTGTTCTAATGCTGCTATATTATATCCTGTCGTTACTCTTTGTTCCTTAATGCTTTGCCTTTTGAAGTTGTTGTTGACCTTTATTTTTACCAATATATGATTCGATCCCATTTCTGCGCCACGAACCGCATTCACACCTTTAATAATTGTTTTACATTTGGGATTAATACATGATCTATTTGATTCACTGTCCTTCCGTCCATAGATATCCATGTTCCCTTGTGAATATCTTTATGTTGCAAATACGTGCTTATTATTCTGCATTCTTTGGCTGACGCTAAACCTATCAACTTGAGCCCGTTATCATTCGAATACTCGTGTTTACTGAAGTTTCCGAAGGTTGGTTTATATCTTTCTTCCCTTCCCACTTTCGAATTAAAACCGCCAAGTATATTTATTTCATTTTTTGGTAGTGAATCATGAAATCCTCTATTTTTTCGTAAAACTCATTTTTCTCTTCATCGTCCCTTTCTTCGATTGGCGCATGCACATTAAGAAGATTGACACATTCATTCTGGGTATTTATTTGTAAATGGCACATTCTTTCATTAATTGGCTTAAATTTAGATATCGCATGCTTAAGAGACTTGTCAACCAAGAACCCTGTTCCAACACAACTTCAAATTAATTTGGTGCTAATTCTTGATTGGTGTAAACAAAATAAGTCTAAATATTCAAAAATATTCTGGGATTAGTTACTCTAGATATACAGATTCTGTTATTTATGATTATGTGGCTCGGTCTGAAAAACTTGCATGAAGGGATGAAACAAAGGACTAGGGCACAATTTTTGATTAAAAACCTTCTCTTTCGGAATATATAACCTCGATTTACTTTTCAGCTTCTAAATCTCTGGGTTTCTTAAAGATCTGATCGTAGGTTTTCCAATATTTGTACGACTAAAACTCTGTTTTAAGTCCTTGTTCGTAGCGAATTAGAATATACAGCTCTGGCCTGGTTTCCTTATTACGGGCATTATCACCGCTAAAGTTGAACGGATGCAGAGGAGTGTCTTCAAATATTTATTTTTGAAAACCACTGCCCTTTATCTGATTCGTAGTATTGATTACACGAACTCGTTGGACTGTTATCATTTTCAAAGTTTATGTAAAAACGTTTGGAATACGGTCCCGTAGTGATATTACAAGGTCACATGTGAATAGTTTCTCTTAATAAAGTTAATTTTCGCGACAAAAACAAATAACTAAACGGAAATATTTGTAAAAATCAGTGCCTAAAGTGATAAACAACAGATAAAGAAATTTTGGCAGTAAAAAACCCAGTCGGTAAGTGCAAATTTAAGGTTTTTAAGGAAATCTCACGTCATAATATGAAATAAACAAATTTAAAAACGAACAAAAAAAGCAACAGCTGAAAGATTCAATGTAAAGGTGTATGACATGAGAGAGGACAGGGCTAAGGCGCCGGTCTATGAATATTATTTAATTTATTAATATAATATATTTTATTACCGAAAGTGAGTGAAATTAAGTAATGAATCAGAATATATAATTACTAAATTAATCGTATTATTCAAAAATAAGAAAGTATTTTAGATTAATTTAGAGAAAATTAAGATACATAAAATTGTAGGAATAGATAAACCGTTAGAGTATTAAAGAGGTGTGTACTGCCAGATTACCATTCTAGAGCTCGAAAAGAGAGGCTATCCTTCCGACGGGACGACTGGGGGAAAATTCTGTATCGTTTTGAGCAATAGTTTTCATTAGTTTATAAAGCATGACCTCTGTTAATACTAACATGGAAGAACTGGGAAGGATGTTGCAAGATATAAGGGACAAATTGTAAAAGATGGAAGAAAGAGGCAAAAGAGTCGAGGACGAAGTGGATGAGACGGCTAAGGAGATAAAGAGTATTAAGGCAGAAAATCAATATCTCAAGCAAGAATGTATATATTTGAAAAAGTAATTCAAAATCCAAGGAGAGAAAATTGAAGACCTGGAAAGAGAAAAAGAATGTAGTATTCTTTGGAGTGGCAGAATCAGACGAAGAAAATGTGCTGGATATGAATCGGAAAATAAAAGAAGTAATTAATAAGTTAGAAATACCTTTCGACGAAACAAAAGAAATTACCGATATAAGAAGAATAGGAAGGCCGAATAAATCAAACAGCAGACCACTGTTGATGGAAGTAAAGGACTACAACAAAAAGAGAGAAATAATGAAAGCTGCCCCAAAGCTAAAGAAAACAAACATCTTTATTAGTGAGGACTTTCCAAAAGGCATCCAGGAACAACGAAAAATTCTAGGAAGTAATTAATAAGTTAGAAATACCTTTCGACGAAATAAAAGAAATTATCGATATAAGAAGAATAGGAAGGTCGAATAAATCAAATAGCAGACCAGTGTTGATGGAAGTAAAGGACTACAACAAAAAGAGAGAAATAATGAAAGCTGCCCCAAAGCTAAAGAAAACAAACATTTTTATTACTGAGGTCTTTCCAAAAATCATCCAGGAACAACGAAAAATTATAAGAATACATTTAAATGATGCAAGAAAAGAAAAAAGAAGGCCATACGGCTAAATTATTATACAACAAATTGATTATTAATGGAAACATGCATACAATAGAAACGCTAGGATATAAAAGAGAGAAAGGGAAAATATGGAAAACACCACCCCATTAAAATATGTAGGAAGCTGAGGAAACAGAAAATACAGAATAAATAGAACACACAAAGTCCCAAGATATATGACGACCATGCCAGAAAACTTATAAGTATAAATAGTAACCGCATGAAGGGCGAGGGCGATGCAACACTGCAAGGGATAAAGGAAAATGAGAAAAATAAGGTAAAGGGAATGCATGAGACTGGAGAAAACGATGACAACGTGGCAATGAAAAAAGGGTGCGCACAGAACAAGATAAAAGGAACAGGAATCAAAATAAAAATAGAAAGCGGAATAAAGCTAGGATCGGAACATGGAATGTAAAAGCAATGTTGCAAGTAGGGAAATTGGAGTAAATAGCGAAGGACATGATGAGATACAACATTGGAATACTAGCAATACAAGAAATAAGATGGAAAGGGCAAGGAAGAATTGATAAAGAGAAATATACGATGTTTTATGGAGGGGAGGATAAAAAAGGCGGTAGCGGAACTGGCTTTATGGTAGATAAAATATTTACGGACCATATTATGGAGTTCCAAAGAATAAATGGAAGAATATCCTACCTAAGGATAAGGAATAACGTAGCGAACATAACTATTGTCTAGATGTTGACCATGTTTTAATTAGTAAAAAACGACATAAAATGATACAAGATGTACGATCTTATAGAGGCGCAAATGTCCACACAGATCACTATCTAGTAATTGCAAAAATAAACTTAAGAATAATTAGAAATGAAAGAAAGAAAGCAAGGAGGAAAAAATGGAATATGGAAAGCCTGGATGCAGAAGAGGTGAGAGAGATATATGAGAGGGAAGTGGAAGTGCAACTTGTGGAAAGGTATGAAAATGAAGATATTGAAGCGGAATGGAGCAAAATAAAACACAGTATCACAACAGCAGCAGAGAAAGTATTAGGAAGGAAACAAGCAGAGAAAAGGAATGGATGGTTTTATATTGAATGTGAAAGAGCAATGAAGAGGAAGAAAGAAATGAGACTGAAATGGTTAAATACAGGAGCGAAAGAAGACTATGAAAAATATAGTAAAAAGAGAAGAGAAGGTACAAAACTGGTAAGGCGGAAGAAAACACAATGAATTGACGAAATGATGGATGATATTGGGAATGATAACAATAACAAGTTATATCGACAAGTAAGAAAAGAGAACACGAGAAATCTGACTGCGAATATCGATAGTGAAGAATGGGAGAAATACTTTAAAGGGCTACTAAATAAACACAAGCACTTACAGCAAGATGAATATAGCGATTCCTTTGGCATATAAGAGTATGAGGACCAAATGATACCCTCTGAGGAAGAATGTTATGAGATGATTGAAAAAATGAAGCAAAGAAAATCCCTTGGCCTAGACGAAATATGCAGTGAGTTGATAAAGCACGGAGGAGATGAGCTTAAATAACAAATATATAAATTAATCCTAAATATATGGAAAGAGGAAGCGTTGCTTAATGAATGGAGTTGTGCAGTAATAATTCCAGTGTACAAAAAAGGAAATTCAATGTTATGTGAAAACTATAGAGGAATATCACTTTTGAGTGTATGTTACAAGTTAGTGACATCCTTAATATATGAAAAAGTGAAAAATTAGAATGTGGAGTAGATCTACTCACACAAGGGACGCAGACACCGCTTTAAACGACACCATCCGCTTAGTTGCAAGATGCTTACGTCCCACCCTATTGGAGAAAATATACGCTCTCGCTGGCAGCGATATAAGGTGACAGGCAGCCTTAGAGCCTGTCGCCTTGGAGTCGGTCGTTGGAAGAAAGGTAGAAACAAATAACAGACACAAGACATCATCTACACAACCACACTCCGGCCAAATCGAGATTGAAATCCAATGTTTCCTAAAAAGAGAGGCAATTATGTAAAACATTACACCTGCATCAAGAGGCGTAGAACTGTGGAGGAACGAAACACCAAATAACCTATTTGAACTAAAGGAGGATACTTGCCCCTGGATAGAATCAGCCTTATACAATCTGGAGGACATTAAATAGACTGCGGACCGGTGTTACCCGTAAACCTTAGGTGATTGAATGTCCAGGTTGAGAGCGATCTGTGTTAATACGGAGAGCCCCAAATGGGCCAGCACTTGTTGTGTTGCCCTGGCCTTGCAGTTGACGACCTGAACCTTGTAAATGACAAAACTATAGCCGCGACTAAATATTAGTCGGCTATGTAGATTATTGACGATGTTCGGACACGGAAATGAATGCATCAATTACGAATATCCTCAATATATGTGATATTATATACCCAAATAACATTTTTTTCCATTATAAAGAGAAAATATCTAAAAAAAATATATCGGTAGTAGCACAAAAATTAAATGTATTTGTAAAATTATTTATATAAAATTAGAATTTCAGTACAATTAAAAACTAAGGTGATTTGTTATCTCAATTCGTATACTAAAATATATAAGTGTACATAAATGCTTAAATAGAAAAAGGCATAAGAATTATTATATGTGTCAATAATTATAGCAAACATTATTATTTTCAAAAACAATTGAAGTAACGTGTATACTGTATACATTACATTGTAGTTAAGAGTTTACCTTACTGTCTTGTATTTTATATTTACCAAGTACCTCATTATAACGTAAATGCAATAAAGGTCGGTTTTAGTAATTTTACTATTATTGCTTGAACAATAACTTATTATTCTACTTACGTTGCTATAAAACTCAAAAGTAATTCCTCATCGAGTCAACTTAAGTTTTCTTAGATTCAATTATAATAAGTCCAAGGTATTGCAACATTCACTCATATTTCCAACAGCCTCAAACGGCGTAGCCTTATATTACTAGAAGTAATGTATGAGATTAATTATTATTGAAGTAAATCTTAAAATGTCCAGTTTAATATTTACTACTAAAGTTCAATATTCGCTACTAAAGATGGAACTCAGACATTTATAAATGCCAGACTTTCATTTTTACCAGTAATACTAAGTAATACGAGTAATAACGAAGACCAGCATGTATTATTTATATTATCTTTAGGTTAATATAAACATTATACTACTACGGTGCTAGAAAAACGTTTTGATAAACAAAAAGAAACAAGAAAAGAAAAAAAAACAACAAGGTTTCGGGCGACTTCAATTGCCCCACCTTAAACAAAATATCTAATTCAAACTCAATAAGAAAATGGTACTACGTTAGATGTGACTAAATTAATGATACACAAAACAAAAAAAAGAAAGCGAAAGCTAGTATGTATGTAATAAAAAAATTCTGAATAAACTCTACTCAGAAAATTAACGCCGTCAAAATACGTATTTATCTGGTTCACATTTATAAATACAAAATTTTGAGCCAGATCTATTGGGCAGACCAGGTATATGTCTGGACGTTTTTGTTATATTTTAAAATACACTTAGCTAAATTTACAAAGTTGAAGATTGACATAAATTAAACAAATGCTTGCGGTTTTAGAATATTTAGAAAAAAAAAGAATGAATGATTAAAATTAATTAAAGTGACAAATAATAGAGAAAATGTAAATCTTAATTTAAAGTTTCAAATTTAAAAAATTAAATTTTATTTTAATGTGCTCGACTTTGCCCAAAACAACAAGAAAAACTCAACGAAAAAATCTTTATATATTTAATGCAAAAGCTGTTTTTTTGTCAAAGAGTAACATGTGTGTAATTACGTTGGACTCTTGAAATAAATTTAATCGTTTAAATATAGCAAACCAAATCAAAAAGAAGTAATCAATCATGCGTTTAAATTAAGTTAAAACAGTTCATATGGTACATAGAATTACGTAGTAACAAAAAGTAAAGAAAAATTGAATATGTATAGAGAAAGACTAAATCTGAATGTTACAACAACGTATAAATAAATTGAACATTAGTTACTAGCTAAATTATGATTTTGAGCCTGTGAATTACGCATGTAGCATGTAAAAAAAAAACTTAAATTAACTAAACGAGTTATAAAAAATAGAAAACTCTTAGCTTGATGGTCCATCTACGTAGTGGTGGGTACTTAGCCTTGATTGCTTTGTCTAATTGTCCTTTGTTTCAAGGTAATGTGGAATCTACGATAGACCGTGGAAAAAGAAGAAACGTATATTTCATCGATCGGGGTGACTTCAGTCGCCCATACAAAGAAAAACATGTAAAGATGCAAATAAACGAATAAGAAAAAGTTAAATGAAATAAATGAATTTCTAAATTACGTACCAAAGTTGTTCTAATGGTTTTTTATAACACAACTAATATATCTCGTTAGTGAGAAACGATACTCTCTCGTCCAAAAAAAAATCCTAGCACGGTTAATTGATACTTCCAATTAAAACTACGTGTTACCTAATAAATCCCTGGAAGCAGGAGGCTATAAAACGATACACTACATTAAGTGATAATTAAAGCCCTATAAATAAGCAAGCGAGTGATGAACGAGAGCGGGATCACGACTCCTCGATAGAGGTATCAGTCTACATCTACATGTCTACATGCGCAAGCATTATTTGGTAGCAGATTTACAAACATTTCTATATGAGATAATACGTATATTATATATATATATATATATATATACATATATAGATAGATAATTATTGCTTAACCTTTGTACAATATAGTTGATTTAGATATTCGCCGATTGAAGGTCTGTTTTACATTAATATGTATATATTTAAAATAAGCTCTTACATGTTTCGGTGTGTATTACCTTTATCAAAGCATTATACATGACATATATTAATGTCAAAGTTATATAAGTGATGTAGTCATGGTGAGAGATAAAAATTCATAAATACATTCAATTCAGTTAATAATAATTCATGACATAACAAAAGTTATAAACATATATTGTTATAAGGCAAATAGCACAGTTATTCCAGCTATCTGCAAATGGAAAAGCAGAAATGAATACAGGAATTACACTCAATAGAATGGCTACATTTGGCGGACATAAATTGTAAAATTAGTATCGAAGTGTTAATAAATTAATATTACGATAACTTTGTATATTTTAGATTAATTTATATTTATTTTAAAATTTACTTTTCATATTTTTAATTTTCATTTTCATAATTAAAGTCATTTACGCGAAATTAACGAGATAGCTAATTTATTTATATTCAAATTTTATATCAATACTAATTGAACACGCCCACTTTTTTGAATTATTACAAAAACCCGCGAACAGGTTATTTTAGTTCTAAATATTACACATAACCTAACGAAAAGCCAGTTGTAACTATTTGTAAATTATTAATTTAATTTTGTTTTCGAATTAACATTTCATTTACTTTACTAAAGAAAACACTCGGTATGTTTGTTTCACAAAATATATTTATTTAATCTCTAACATATGTTTCGCCTTTTCAGGCATTATCAAAGAGTTATTTTTAAAAACTAAAATAGAAAGTACACTTCCACCACTATTTATGAGTTTTTAAGGGACTTTATTATGGCATCAATAGGGGTGTTGAAAAAATCCAGGTGCGTGTTTGTTACATGTCTATTAAGATTTATGACTTTTTAATTTCTAATATTTCGAGGAAGTCAAGTCTCTTTCCTTTATTGCAAGTATGTAAAAGTTTAAAATTACTGGTATTAAACAAGTGTGTATTTTCAATGCAGTGTTCGGAGAATCCCGTATTCATTTTACCATAAAGAATAGAACTTCTATGCTCCTTGATCCGTTCTTTATTGAGCGTCCTGATTGGCCGATGTATATCGCATCACAATCACTGCAACTTAATTCGTACACACCTGACTTATCACACAATTCTGTTTTTTCTTTATTATTAACTAAAATATTTCCTAGATTGACTTTATTCACTTGGATGACATTTAACCCTAATTTATTCAGTTTATTAGAAACTTTATTGCTAACCCCAGGTATATAGTTGAGTGTGTGAAATGTTTTATTCGTTTTTGTATATGTGTGCCCGTAGTAAAAATTCTTCATAAGGATAGTGCGTTGTTTTTTGATAATCATTTTATCTATAAATTCTGTTTTATATCAGTTGTTTCTAGCTATTGTTTTTATGGTGGTTACTTCTTTTTCGTAATTCTCATTATTTAAAGGGAATTTAATCAGTCTATGTATAAAACTATGAAACGCTGCCATTTTTATATTCCATGATTGACTAGAATTAGCCGGGATTACTGTATTCGTTGTAGTGGGTTTTCTAAATACCAACCGTGGATTCTATACATTATATTTCATTTACATTTAAATTATTATTAATTGTATTAAAAGTAAAAATCAAGGTAATTTTCTTAATTTCTTACAAGGTTTTGGAAAGAAATAATTGAGAGCGAGCGTCAGTAGAAAATTTTACAACGATTGCCATAAAAAAGTGATACTCCGTATTTAAAATTTAATAAATCCTAAAATACTTGTGACAAAATAATAAAACTACTTAGAAAAGAAGTAATTAACATTGGCGCAACTTAAGAAGTACCTTTGGCAACAATAATACCTGAGACCGGCAAGTAATCGTCCAACGCATCTTTTAGACACCGGCGACGATCGATTCCTACACCTTCGAACAAGCGTTCATAGCTGCCTCGTAGAACCGAGAACACCTTTTTTGGGTCCCGTATAACCGAACATCCTGACTAGCTGATACCATCCTTCATACCTACACGCTCCCTGCAAGACGCAGGTTTATTTAATTCAATTCATTTCGAAAAAGTCTTATCAAGAACTATTTATTAACAAAACAAATTTTTATTAAATTCATTACTCCTTGATTTTACTTTAAAAATATATTTCTATCTTGCTCAAATTTGTGAAAAGAAACTATTTTTTAAGAATTGTAGTACTTACCATCAATCTGTTTGTTTATTTATTTATATTATAATATACTTTATGATAGCATTGCAATTGATACATAACCATAATTTCACACATGCACATTATATTAATTCCTTGTTTAGCCGTTAGTCACGTTACTTGTTCACTGTTTACAGATAACTTGCATTCAATAAATATTTACACTTATTATTTTAAAGAAGCTCTTTTATTTATCATTGCGTAGCTAGAGATAACTTTGTAATATTATTAAGCAATTTTCCATCATTCACATAGGGGTAAACCGATCGACGATGATCCGAGATAGAGTCAAATTTATATAAAATATTATTCATGTTCTACCGACATCTAGTCGTAATCTAAGATACTGCATGAGAGTGGCTGATGATCTAACTTTACTAGTTTAAAAATAAGGCGCCCAACTCAAAGTACAACTCCAGTACAATTCAATTAATATTATTATCTAATTATCATTCTTATATATATCATCAGCTTTTCTTCAATATATATATATATATATATATATATATATATATATATATATATATATATATATATATATATATATTCGATTAATTTTACGTTTATATCGCTATAATGTAAAATAACCTGTTATACCTTCCCAATTAATTATCTTCGAGAAGAAAATGAATAAACTATATCTGTCCATGTATTAAAATCTGCAATATTCTGCAATGAATAGAAATATTCACATGACCATATAATTAATTTCTAATAATTTCACTTGATTACGAACAACGTTTTTCACATATCTATTTACCAGAAATTCTAGAATAAACAACATATATCAACCTCCGAAAAACACATCTTCTAATTTATATTCTGGAAACTGTAGTTTTTGCAATTATACTTATTATCACATGTGATCTTCTATATTACAATATACGTAGATTTGTATATAGAACATATTGCTATGGATTTTTAATAAAAAAAAAATTTAATTTAAAAATGTACATATTTTGTGAACAAGCTTTCATTCGGGGCTTATATTTGAACGCAACTACAGGGACTGATGTTCGACCGCGGGTATCTCTGTGTTGTTTTAATCTGTGAGGTGTGCCGAGCGGCCGTTCAAGCCCAGCTTTACGAAGACCACACTGCCATATTGGTTCTGTGGTCTTTCCAAAATAAAATTCATGTCCTCTATTCTTGGTCTACAGTTTTTAGCACCAAAATGAGTTTCTTGTACTGCCAGGAGATTCAGTGCACATCTGAGATAACAGTTCCTACTTATTTCGAGAGAGACCTTCAATATTAATCGAAATTGTCATAAGTGCATGCTTTGCTAAAAAGCGAGATATAGTGATTCGACGATGCTTCGGTATTGAAAGGATTAGCCGGGTGTGTAAAAAGAAAGAAAAACACTGTCTTTCCCAGGATCGCCCGCAGTACTTACTTGCTGATGTTAGCTGTGAGATTGCAATTCTTTGTGAAGGCTCCTTTCGTGTCCCAATATCTATAAAAGATAGTAATATCAATAAGTGGGAATAAGTACGAAATATATTCATAACGAAAAGTAGGCATTTAGGGAAACAATGAAAGAGTTAGCACATACTGTTCGCTTAAAAGTGAAAATAAAGTAACAAAAGACGAACTAAATAAAATATAAAGGACAAACTGAAATATTTTGAAAATAAAACTGAAGGAAAAGAAAATTTCTTTTCAAAGTATTTAAGTTTTTCTTTTCTTTATCTATTTCAAGGAATATTCTAATCAAAGGTAGTGAGTATCTCAGCCGATTCTAACACCTCCTCATTGACCTTGATCGCATATATATTGCCGATCAAGGTCAATGAGGAGGTGTTAGAATCGGCTGAGGATAATCGACCTTCTTATATAGGGCGAGGGGGTATACGTGGTGTATATGAGGTGAAGGTTAATTAGGAGGTTCCAGAATAATATTAGTGATCAAGGTCGATGGGGAGGTTTTAGAAATGGTTGAGGGTGATCAAGGTCATTTGAAGATTAAAGAATAAAGAAGAATGTTAGGGTGGGGACAATGAAGTTTGTTTGTGTTAAACAGATGCTAGTATTAGAGAATATGTTAAAGCGGAAGTTTAGTGAAGTACTACAGAGTTCTTTAATAGTGAAAGAAAGTGAATTGGAAAAAGATAATAGTAGTCCCTTGGCAGTGGAAGAAAGTGAATTGGTAAAAGATAATAGTATTGCTGGAGGTTTACATGTGGTTGGAGATATTGAGGTAGACTTGGATATTGCAGAATTTTTTATTAAAATGCCCGAATCAAATAAATTTTGGGAACATGTAGATTTAGCTGCAGAGAATTTTGCACGAGAGGCACTAAGTGGTGAAAGATTTGTTGATAAAATATGTTAAAGAACCAATTTAGGAATTAACATTAGTAGTAGTAAAAAAAATGTTTTTAATAAAAGTCATTCAAAATGGATATGTATTGGTTTATTACCACATCAAGATTTTGAACCAAGATTAAAAATTATTGGTGTAAAAAAACAATGTGTATGCTTTAATTCAAAGGAATGGAAGTGGGTAATGGTGGAGACTGCAAAGTTAAGGCAATATTTTGATTACAATAATGGTATATTTACATGTTTTAGAGGTATGAATATTCGAATATCACCTGAATCATTCGATGGAGTGAGTAGAATTGTGAAGATAGAAAAAGGTGGCAAGTATGTGTATTTAGCGTTTGAAAGATTATCGGAGTTATGGCGGTTGAAGGAAACATTGGATTGTCGATTAGCGGTTTTAGAAAATATGAAATATAATGTATTTTGTAATGATATGGTCCATTGTGTAGTTGAAAGCGGTGGAGAAGTGGACGTAGAAATCGACCTTATGTATAATGGTGTAATATCCGAATGTGTTTGTATAATGAAGGAGCTAGATATTTATTGGCCTTAGAAAATTAAAAATGATGCAAATTATTTGAGGAAAAATTATATATGATTATGAAATATAATACTAAAATAAATTTAATGTGTTTTATTTTTGAAATTTGTAAGGAATTAATCCTGTAAGACAAATTTTAAGGGTTTTTAAGATTAAGTGAAATCGACTACTAAGTATTTGTGTATATGGTAATTGTAGATGCGGTTTTTGTCATTTAGATTGTTGATGTTGACTGAGATAGTTTAATATATAAGATCGTGATGGTATTCAGAAGTGGTAGTTTGAATAAGGTACGCAGAAGGAAAGGTGGTGGATTGTTGAATACTGTGATAAATAAGCTCCCAGTAGAATTGCACATACCGGGTTATAGATTGTGTGGTCCAGGAACGAGGTTTGAAAAACGATTGAAAAGAGGTGATAAGTGGGTGAATATTTTGGATGAGGCTTGTAAAGAGCTCAATCTATCATATTCTCAATCAAGTGAATCGTTAAAAAGGCACGAAGCGGGTGAGAAATTGTATCAAAAGGCTATGGGACGCGTGAAGAGTATAGACACAGGTATAGGAGAAAGGTTATCTGCAACTGTGGTTTCAGCTGCTATGAAAGCTAAAACAAAATTAGGTATGGGTTGGAGTAGACAACGGAAAGAAATGAGTCAAAGTAGAAGGAAGTGTAGTGGAAGAAGTTATAGATGGAGCAGGCAGGGGTATCGATTAGGTGATGCTATTTCATTTTTGCAAGCAATGAAGAACGCACGGAATGCAATAAGACGGATTGGTAAGAAGAAGGGTGTTTTAGAGAATGCATATCAAAGTTTAATAAAATCTAGGAGAAGAATAAAATATCTGCGATCCAGGGTAATTGCAATACCAAAAAAGGTGGATTTTTACCGTTAATCCCATTATTTGCTGCATTAGGTGCTTTATGATCATTAGGTGGTGGTGCAGCAGCAATTACAAAAGCAGTAACTTCTACAAAAGCTGAAAGGGATCAATTAGATGAAGCAAAGCGACATTATATTGCTATGGAATCAAAATCTTGGAGTGGTTTATATGTGAAACCACATAAGTCTGGGTGTGGTGTATCTGTTGGATGTGGATTATATGTAAAACCGTATAAATCTGGTTGTGGTGTTTATTTACCAAATGGTTCTAGTTCAAAAAACTGACAAGCAGTTTACCTCGAAGACTTTAACAGTAAACGATTTGTGGATGTATGTTCAAAGGTGGATAATTTAGGGTTATTTTTAGTAAAGATGTGTTACCGAGAATTATACGTAAAAGAGAGAATGGAATAGTAAATTTGGATGGTGATGCTGGGGAAGGGATTCATTGGGTAGCATCTAAGAAAAATAATGCTATAATTAAGTATTTTGATAGTTGGTGATTTAAGAACTCCGATTGAGGTTGAATAGTATTTATTATTGAATGGTGGTGGTGTTATACAGTATAACTATGAAAGACATCAACATAGTAACAGTGAAAATTGTGGGCATTTGTGTTTATTGTTTTTGAAAGGATTTATTAAATAAGAAGGAATTTGTTGTGGTTGTTTTATCAAATATTAGTGCAACGATATTGGAAAGTTGAATTTAAATTAGAAATGGAAGCAGATGGTAATGGAAGTGTGCATAACTTTGCTTTTGTTATGATAAGGAAGGGATCTGAGGTGGGTTGTGTGCTGAATCCACCTATATACTTGAATGGTGAATATGAGATATGTATGTTAAGTTTGCAAACTTATAATTCTATACCTAATCTTACTACTAAAAATAATGTAATTAAATATTCTTTGAAGTCAAAAAGTAAATCAAGTGTGTGGATGGAGATAATTATTCCGGAGGGTACTTATGATATAGTGGATTTACAGAAATATATCGATGAGCAATTACGGTTTGCGGAAGGAACAGAACATTTTTTCTTATTAACTGGTAATAGTAATACTATGAAAGTGTTTATGAAGGCGTCTGTAGATATTGATTTTGGAGTGGAAAATTAAATTGCTTCCTGGTTAGGTTTTCATAGAAGAATATACACCAATTCATAGTGATGAAATAGTTGATATAAATAGAATTAGGGCTATTGATATTATGTGTCATATTGTAGATGGATCATACATTAATGGTGAATTATCACATGTTTTGTATCATTTCTATCCTAGTGTATTATCTGATATTATTATTCGAGCTGTAGATCAGATAGGTCAACCAATTGATTTAAGAGGTGAAGAGATGACAATATATTTGAGGATTAGGAGACGTTAGGTTTTAAAAAATAAATGTTTTATGTTTTAGGAATAGTAAATGATTTATTGAGCGAAATTATTGTATACATTAGTGAATATTTAAATAATTAATGGATAGTGTTAGTACTGTTGTTGATTAAGTAGGGTGTTTAGTAATTGATGTAAAAGGTGGATATTGTATATTTTACTTACGAATTTGTACAAGGTTGTGAATTATTGATATTATTATAAATTAGAGAATACTGAGGAGCAGTAGTGTTAATAAAATGTGGAGGAGGAATAGAAATTCTTCACGAAAATTAGTGAATAAGTGTGGAGGATTGTTGGTTGGATGAGGGTACGGAATCGTTTAACAAATGAGAATAGGAGGTTTTTGAAAGGTGTGGGATATAAAGCTTTGGTGTATATTTATTTAATTGAGAAGGAGTTTTGGTATGTTGATTTTGAGATATTAAGAAATATAAAGAGGATTATGCTTTAGTATAGTAAGAGATTTGTCTGGATGAAGTTTGTTGTGAAAGTGTGCTAGTAACAATTTTCAAAATGAAAGTTTTAGATGTTTTAAGAATTGTTCGAATAGATAATTCTATCGCGAAATTGGAATATCATAATCATGTTCCATTTGATTCACCACGATATGAAAATAATGATGAGATTAGTATTGTGGTACCAGAAATAGATAAGTATACTTTACCATCGGAGTCAGAATTATTAATTGAGGGGAAGTTATGAATGTATAGTGACGAAAGTAAGGCTAGTGCCACGGCGTTTTTAATTAATAATGCGGCAGCCTTTATATTCAGCAATATCAAATAAAATATGTAATTAGTGGAGTGGAGGTGGATGAAGTAAGAAATGTAGGTATTACATTGACTATGAAAGGATATTTTCTGATAGTCCAAGTTATATAAATAAATTTGAAAATTGTGGTTGGGAATTTTCTACAGGAAAGGCTCCGGTTTTAGATAATAATGATAATTTTAGTATATGTATACCATTGAAGATGTTAATGGGTTTTGCAGAAGACTTTAAGTCTGTTATTTTAAATATGTCTCAGGAGCTTGCGTTAAAGAGTTGCGCTGATGATAATGATGTAATATATGATTGAAATGCTGCTGTTAATGAGGGTGTTAGGTTAACTATTGATACTATTGTATGGCGGTTACCACATGTTAAACTTGGTTTAAGTCAGGATTTGGCGTTAACAAATTAACAACGAAAAATACTATAGTTCCAGAGACAACAAAACATAGTTGGGCTATTAAAACAGCTCCACATTTAGAGACACCTAGATATATTATTTTTGGTTTTCAGACTGGGAAGAAAGGGAAAGTGGATCAAAATATGAGTAAATTTGATGCAATTAATTTAACTGATGTGACAGCTTATTTAAATGGCAAAAAATATCCATATGAAAATGTTCGGGTGGATTTTGATGAAAATCGTGTAGCCGGTTTATATAATATGTATGCTAGATTTCAACAAGTTTATTACGGCCATGAATATACTGAGCCGATGTTAAAGTTAAGTCAATTTAAATTGTGTCCATTAATTGGTATTGATTGTTTACATCAGGATGGTGCTATACATAGAAGTGGTGTGGAGATTAGAATTGAATTTACGGCAAAAGATAATATACCAAAGATACGGTTATGTATTGTTTGATATTATATAATAAATTGTATCAGTATTCACCATTCAACAAGGTGGTACAGCTACAGTATTAGTATTTTTTGTTTGTTTGAGGAGTAAGATGGGTGGTGGGAGATGTGGTTAATATATTTTATTGAATGTGATTATGTAGTGTATGGTTACTGATTGGGTGAGATGGTTGTTTAGTTAAAGATGTTGGATTTAAGTGGAAAGAAATATATAATTATAGATTTTCAATGGTATCGATTGAATAATTATAGTTTGATGCCTAAGGAGTTGGCTACTTGGGATAGTGAATCGAAGAGGAGTCATTTTATATTTAAACCGGTCTTGAGTTTTGGTGTATTGGCAGAAGAAGATAGGCAAATTGCAAGATACGCTTTTACTTGTCATCATGGTTTGAAGTGGGAAGATGGTTATTTAGCTGCAAGTGTGTTTGATGATATAATTAAACGATTGTGTAGAGGTGTTGATTTAGTGTTTGTTAAGGGTAGAGAAAAATTGGATTTTTTGAAACGTATCGACGAATCGAACGACGAATTATTGTTGTAATGGGTTATGCGTGGAGTGCTATGAGTAGTTATGTTGTGGAGAGGGTTGGAAATGTGTTGCGACAACTTTAAATTGATGGAAATTTTTCTGGAGTGGATGATGATTTATATTATGTGCCTAAGACATATTTAATGAGCAATATAGGATGTTTAAGATTAGAATTTGTTTGGCGTCGATTACCTAGAAGTTATCAAGAAGATATTGATTTAATTGGATGTAGACCATGTGTGAGTCATTATGTGATTGAGGGTGATGTAGTTGATCGACCTGTTAGGAGAAGAAATTGTTATATGTATAGACAAAATGATTTATAGTTTTTGTATTAATATAGTGTATTAATGCTTGTAATTTATTTATATGTGCAGTTATAAATAAATTGAATATATTGAATATAGACGAGGGGAGTGAAAGGGTTTTTTTAGAAACAAAGGAAAAAAGGGTAAGGAAAAAAAAAGAAAGGAAAAAGGAAAAAAAAGTGAAAATAGAAAATAAAAGGAAAAAAGAGAGAGTCCGTGAGGTTGGGAGACCCCCGAACCAATCCATACCGTAGCGACTACACGGAGTGCGTTAGCGTGGAGTGAGCGGGCGGAGGTGGGAATTGGGGTAGGGGGCTTCCCCGCGGTGACCTACATTCGAAAATTTCCCCCTCCACTTTTCGAGTAAAATATCAAGAATTTTGGAATTTTCCCGGTGTTGCAGGTCACACCTAATATATAAAATGTCAGCTTGACCTTGATTAACATATTCAAATTTATAGTGCAAATTTGTACATATATAATGTAATAGGTCAAGAATGACGTCAATGGAAGTTTCTAAATTGTAAATTTACATAACTAATTGGAATTTGACATTTTGCAAAAAATGCGAAGGAATTTTTGATTAACATTTGCAAATTTATAATACAAATTTGTACGTATTATGTAATAGGTTCTTACGTGTAGAAAATCACTTTGCGTTCTGCTAGTATATTCTTATTCCATTTACTTTTATTCTAAGCTCTTCAAGTCAATTTGGTCCGCTTAT